>JAHTLZ010000030.1:539106-629436 GCA_023846285.1 Phrynocephalus versicolor | reverse complement strand
ATTATTATTATTATTATTATTATTATTATTATTATTATTATTATTATACCACACCATCTAGCAACTACGCCACTCTAGTTTAAATTTAGTTTAGGATGGTTAAATGGAGCAAGAAGTAGAATAACAGCAGTGGCTAAAACAGAAGAAAAGAAAGAAAAATAAAGAAATATTTGGAAAAATAAAAATCAACCAGAAGGAAAGCAAAACCATTGAGAGTTGATGACAGAAAATCATGTTGGCACAATAGGGAATAAAATTATCTTGTGGGGGTGGATGCAGATGCAGAACTTTAAAAGAAGGAAAAGCTAAAATACCAAAATGAAAGCAAAATGCAAGTAGTAAAAGAGAAGTTGTTTTCACAATGGCAAAGAATGGGTTAGGAGAAAATAAGACAGCTTAGAAGAAAACAAATAGCGATACTGAGGAGAATGTTCAGATGAATGAAAAGCAATCAAATGAGGATGAAGCTTGTGCCCTTTGGCAAAACTGGGCCAGGGTCTCTTTCTGCCTTATGAGCAGACTCCAGAGACACTGCTGGTACGTGAATTGGAAAGGGTTAGGTTAGACGATTCTGTGGTGCCTCTGGGTTGGTTTCCCAACCCCCCCCCCCATGGTGCACAGTTTGGGAAACAATGTCATTAGGGATCCTGGCCATTCCAAATGGTTCCCTCCCTTGCTCTTTCTACTGAGCGCTTTCTACTGAGATACCCATTATTTGCTGCATACATTTCCTTATTTATCTATTACTTCCATGTGGCTTTTAAATGCGACATATTTATTACTTATTAGGGCTGTGTGAGAGTGAAGGTGAGCCCTCTTTAAAGGGGTCACCCCCCCAGAGAGAAGATCAGCACAGAAGAGGAACATGATAAATCTTTAAATAGATAAAGTGGAGGGAATAGGAGAAAAGAAAGGGATAGATGGAAGAGGTGAAGCAGAATTGGGGGGATGGGAAGTTGGCCTGGGGGGTGGGAAACAGGAAGAGTTGGTAGAGATTGTAAAAGAAGAACCCTAGATGGGGATGTGAATGACTTTTAAACTCCTATGAGAAGTGGCAGAACAGGAACGGAAAGAGGGGAAGGTGGTAAAACCACCATATTGGGGTCAGACGCCGGAAAGAGAGAGACGAAAAGCAGCACTGGCTTTCTTTGTGTTGGAAGCCCAACAAAGAGAAACAGCTACCCCTAAAGAAGGAATGGGGAGCATGTCGCTTTATCTGTTGGGAGGGGCAATAGGGGAAGAAGATATTCAACCTTCAGATGCAGACTGTCCCAGGACTTTTACTCTGGGATTGGTGAGCAGAATCATCCCGCCAAAAGAAGGTATGACTGGAATGTTGTTGGGCCCAGGTCATGATGTTGGAGAGACTTTTCGTGTTGCTCATTGGGTTATTGAGCCTGATATAACCCTTGGACAAATAAAAGATTTCTGGTCGAAGACAGAGCTGCTCATTAAGGAGCAAGAGGTGTCTGTCGGAGAAGATAATGTTCTAGTTGTTGCTGTTAATAAAAGTGTAAAGCTTGTGAACACCTCAGAGTCCCATTTGCCTGCATCTACAATGTCAAAGGAGGAGGGAGGGAATATGGGCAACCCTCACAGAAATTCAGAAAGCCACATGAATTTTAACTTAGTTCATTAATCAGCTAAATCTACGTATGTTTGCATGTGGATAAATCAATCCTTTTTTGCAGCTACTGTCATGCAGGAATGAAAATAATATAATATAATTGGTATTGAATGGGATAAAGATGATAACAAGGAATCATAGGGGTCATTTTTTCTTAAAGTATCTGGGGGGATGAAGTTAGAAAGGCATAAGCAGAGTCTGGGTAACACGGAAGAAAATTGGTAAGAAGGGCAATCAAGAACTGATTGTGTTGTAACAAATACAAATCTCAGAAAGTAAGAGAAAATGAGATGCAAGACACTGAAGTAAACAAAATAGTGACCTGAAGCAGAAAAAGGAAGAAAAACAAGATTAGAGACAAAATATCTCAAGAAGATAACAGGTATAAAATGTGCCTAGGAGAATAAGCTGGATTGGTTAAAGGAGAGTTAGCTAATCATTTCCAAACTAACCAAGGTGTGAAGCAAGGTTGTATTATTGCCCCCTCCCTGTTTAATCTGTTCCTGAATGACTTAGCTTATTTCCTGGCAAATGTGGATGGTTACCCCCCCAAAAAAAAAAATTGGGTATGTGTGTCGTTCCACTATTGCGTTATGTGGATGACACAGTTATTATCTCACGCACACACCTTGGCTTTAAAAAGCTAATTAGCAAAACTGTAGAATATTTGAACATAAACAAAATGCAACTGAACTATTCTAAATCTAAAATGTTTTTGCTAACACCTGAGAAAAATAAAATGGAATATAAATGGAAACAACATTGATCAAATCAAACAATCTAGATACTTGGGTATTATTTTCCATTATAAACATTCCTGGGTACCTCACCGAAAAACTGCTATAAATCTGGCAAATTTTACAGCTCATTCTATTCTGCATTTTTACTACAATTTCAGAAATTGTTATGTGCCAGTGGCTTCACAGGTGTATAGAGCTAAAGTTCTATCTCATTTTTGTATGGTATAACAACTTGGGTAGATGCAATTGACCAGTCAACTGAAATCATATAGTCTTCTTTTTTGTGCAAAGTGCTAGGCTTGCCTAGATGTGTCCCATATTCAGGTCTTTGCCTGGAGACTGGTTTACGTTCTGTACAAAATATGTCATGGGTGAGAGTCTTCAAATATTAGCTTAAAAAATTCTACAATCTAGATTCAGACACTCTGCTATTGCAATTCCTGTCTGATTCTGTCCCTCCATATGGATCTACTACTGTCTTCAAAAAAATGAAACTGATAGGCTTAAACGCTGATACGCTTTGCTCTTTAAATCAAAAGTTGACCTTTGAAATTATCCAAAGAAGACTGTTGGATATTAACTTTCAGGAACTGTGGGGGTGCTTCAAACAAGACCTGCTCTCCCCGATTCTTCCACATACCATCTAAAATTGGTCAGACAGCTACCTATCTCTCTATACTCAGTTGTCCCCAAAACCGGAGAATTTTCCCTTGCCAGATGTAATGTTATTCCTTCTGTCCTGTTATGGGGCAGATTCGAAGGCATACCTCATAATGCAAGATGCTGCTCATGTGAGCAGGGTGCTCTGGAAACCCTAGTGCACATGGTTTTGCATTACCAACTCCATCATGATCTCCAGTGAAAGCATTTTCCTCCCATTTTACGAGCCCTGGAGAGGAAATCAGACCAAGACGAAATTCGTTTTATGTTAACAGTAGACCAGACAACCTCTATTGAATCAGTGGTGAACTTTTTCAGCGCAATTGTGAGGAAACATAGCTTTGTATTTCACTGAAAGTTTAACTTTGTCTGCTTTATTGTTACTGTATATATGCCAATAAAGGTTCTTTTTCTTTTACTTCCCAATAATGTTTTCCTGAGTTAAAATAAAAAAGACTACTAAAATGGTTAAAGCAGAGAGAAAATAAAGAGAGAATATGCTACAGAAAAGACTTTTAATGTGTGTCCATAACAAAATTAGGAAGGGAATAAAAGATAAAAAGTATGGGATCCACAGGAATTTGTCCAGGTAATGAGGTGGGAGATACAGCTTTCTATATAACTGGTGTTTATATAACTGGTGTGCAAAGAGTGTGTTACTACAGTGAAGTGTATCTGCCTGTATACATTAAAATAATAAATCAATGTAGGATTCTAGTAAGGGGCAAGCACCTACAGCCCTGAAACAGAGAAGCCAGTACTCAAAAGCAGAAAGAGAAGATGAACAAGAACAATAAAGATCATAAATCAGAGCAATCAGATTTTTGAAAAGGAAATAAATTGACACCAAAATTGTCAAGAACAGAAAATGATAGAAGAAGCAAACAAAATGACTTATAGCTGGGAGGAAAGTGGGAAGAGAAGATGCAACCAGCCATCACAACTGCAAGATGGTGGAAGCAGAAAAAAAAGTTAATTCATTACAGGAAATAGCAGTCACAGTAGCTATATTAGCTAGAAATTTATAAGCTTCTGCAAGATCAAGAAAAAAGAAAGAAAAAAGGGTACTGCTGAATGAATGTCTTATTAACAGCAGAACCATAGTTTAGAAGATCAAGCCAAGGAAAGGAAGGATAATAAAAGAAAACAAAATCCTGTTGATAAGAAGTATATGCAAGGCAGACAAGGGGCAGAAGTCACCGAAAGGAAAGAAGAGATAAGGAACAAAAGTGTGAATTTGTAAAGAGCTCTGTGATCTTCATGGTGCTCATCATCTCCCAGTTCCCTTGCACAATTCAGGCTCTTTAAAGGACCACAAACTTCTTTTTCCTGCATTAGACTAACTTAGCTATTTTTTGAAAAAAGGTTGCAAATAGTTTGCTGCTACCATGAAGCCATGTCATTTGTATCCCTTCTTCAGACTGCAGCATAAAAATTACTATAAAGTGTATTGTTCATGTCAGTAGCTACAAATCAACACCCCTTGTCAATTTATTATTTTCAGCCTTTTGGCACCAAAGGTATTATAAAAAAATGACATACTAGATCTCAGGCATTCATTAATGCTCCATTTGATCCAGATCTAGAGTCTGATCCCTGTTCATGTGAAAATAACTCTTTTGTACTCACTTTTGTTGTCTAGGATTATGGCAGACGAGTTAGGAATACTGTTTATACATATCTGATGTCTTTCTGGAAACAGTCAGAGACCTTTCTCTTCAGGCAAGCTTTCCCTGAATGATGGACTACCTATTATGTGTCATATGAATTATATAGGATCACATACGACTTTGTGTTTATAACCACTTATAAAGATTTTCCATCTTGCCAACACTATGTTTTCAATGTTAGTTTCCATCACTCATAACTTTTCATGGAATTTTACTCTCCTTTTAACTGCTCATGTTCTCTTATAGCTTTAATGTAATGTTGTCTTTTAATGCTGTAAGATGTTCCTCAATTCCCTGTTCTCAATACTTGAACATGTCTTAATTGTACTGGACTGTATATTATCCCTCATTACTCTAAGCCACCTTGCATCCTTTTCCAAGGAGGAAATGTTGGGACCAGGGAGCCAAAAGTATTTTGGTTTATGGAGCTAGCCTCCAGAAAAGCACCAGATCTAAGTTCCCAGCAAAGATCTGATGAGAGAGAGTTAAAATAAATGGTTTATTTATTGTCCAAAAAAGGAACTACAGACCCTGACTTTGAGAGGCGAAAGACAAAGATCTGCTCCCAACAGGGTCAAAGGGTGCTTTATAGGAAAGAGAGGAATACAAAGTGAACCAATTAGGCGAATCTTCCAGGATACAAATTGACAAATGGGGTGAACTCGAGGTAAAACAGAATTAGCCAATGGTGTGAACTTTTAAAAATACAAACTGACAAATGTTGTGATTCCAGGTAAACAGAAGATAACCAATAGTGTGAGCTGTCAGGTACACAAAAAGTCCACAGTTGGTCAACAGTCCCCAAGGAAGATCTCGATGCAAGTCCCATGTTTGTGAAACAAATGCAAACAAACTTTATTATAAGTCCTTTTGTTGTCTTGCCTGGTTCTGGTGGGAGGAGGAGAGGGGGGGAAGGATTAGAAATGAGACAAAGGGAGGAGGTAGACTTTTCCAGGTGCAAGAGATTCCCCCAGGCTCTGAGTCTGTGAGAAGAAAGGATTTCCTGATGGGCACTAGAAAAGCCTATCAGCCAGTCCTTAGGGAGAAAGTCACGGCTCTGTGGGGGTGTCAATTATTTCATTTTAATGTAGCAACAGGAAGGTCAAAGTCCCTTCCTTGCACAGTATCAAGTGTTCTGCCATGTAGAACAATTTTGGAGATTATTATTATATGGCTACTACTTATGGGCAGGGGGGCAAGCTGTGGAGCCATTCTCAGTGAGTGGAAGGGTTGCTTTAAAGTAGACTATTTCCACCAAAGTGGCCTCTTCTGGTACAACCAGACAGAATCCTTTTTTGCTATCCAGTCACACCCTGCGTGGATGGAGCAAGCCTCTGGCCATTCACTCCAATCTCCATTTCATCTTAAACACATTAGAAACTTGGGAGTCTTCTTTATGCCAAGTTTAGAATTTGGGTCCTTTCTTGCTAACAGTACATTTCAGGCGGGTGGGGGGTTCCCATAAAACTAATCCAAAATGCCAGGGACTGAGCCTGGAATTTTCTGCTTGTAAAACATGTGCTCTGGCAAAGGATCTGCTTTTCATGCCTCTTCTCCAGATTTACAAAAAACCACAGTATTGTTAAGAATTATTATTTGAGAAGAATATTTCCATGGCCTGCTGTTCAGTAATTCAGGTGAGAGGAAATCATTCACTTATCAAGTATTTCATTAAATGAATCTCTTCCAGAAGGCTTATGGGTATGGCATAGCCCTTATTTGATTCCCTGGAAGTCTGTATTTGAAATGAATCAACAGAAATGATACATATAGCCAAATTCCACAGAATATGCTTATAACTATTTCCTTAATTTTAGTACTTCAATGAGAAGCAGCAGAAGGAGGTTGTGAGTAGAAGACAAGAAGTAATGGATGGAGATGAACTGCTCAATCTTTTCCCTTCTACCTGTTCTTCAGTTTAAAATATAAAACATACACAAGCTCCTTCTGCCTTTATAATATATGGGTGTCCTGAGTTTTACACCCATGGGTGAAAATGTAGCTGCAGAGATGATTGAATGGGAAAATGACCAAATGGAAAAGGGTTCAGCATCTCTGTCACACAACCCTCAGTCAGATCTGCAGCTACAGTACTTGGATTATTTTCCATTTGACTTGGGAGATTATTAAAACATGTGAGAAGCATAACATTTAGCTTTGCTATATCTTCCTTTTCAGAGTATTCGCAGCAAAGGTATTTGGTACCAAGGCGTTATAAGCCTGGTTCCCACCATGTGGTTGGGTCTTGTATCTGCATGCTCTTAATAAAAATTGCTGTCACGTATACAAGTGTGTCCTTTAAAAAGGGGTATCATTAATCAGCACACAGTGACTCAGGACCCACAATGTTCCGCAAACTGTATCAGCTGTACCCTCGTTTTTAATTGATAGTGCTTCCATTTACCTCCATGGCCACATGCCCACTTATTTCCTTCAGCTCCATCCGTCTCACAATATCATAATGTATTTTATCCAGCACCTTTAAATAGATGATTTACAATTACAAAACTAACACTATTTCCCAAGTTTTTACTTCAATGTCATTAATAGCTTCAAACTGTTCCACATATTATTAACCATTAATTCACTGGCCTACACCCGGTCTATCCAGCTTGTGTAAGTTACGTTGACCAGACGTATGGAAAAGTTACTTTTTTGGTCGTAGTTCTCGGACTATCCCAGGCCGCATGGCCACTGAGATGTGCAGTCTAAAATGTAATATTCTACTGACCATCAGTCATATACTATCTGTCTTCCTGTCCGTCCATCCATCTGTCTTTTGACTCTGTTTCTTTTTCTGGGGTTGGAAGGGTTACCAAGGGAACAAACTGACAACCATCTGGCAGGGCACAATTCATGTTTGCTGGATTCAGCTTGTAGAGTTGGACATTGTGCAAGGCACTGAACTCCACATGGCAGCGCCACAGTACACTTGGTGGCATTCCATTGCCTGGAACATTTTAATTCTTGACTGAGGGTATGAGTTGATGGTCTCATTATCCTGGCTTGTATTGGGCTGGATCATTTTAAAGAGGTTCCACTAAGGCAGGGGTCCTCAACCTAAGGCCCCGGGGCCGGATGCGGCCCCCCAAGGTCCTGAATCCAGCCCCTGGGACCAATTGCAACCCCCCCACCTACCCCCTGTTTTGTGAGCAAGCCTACCTCCGCAGCTGCTTTTGGACTGTGATCTGGCCCCCAGTGGTGTCTGGGCGGTGGTGGACCGGCCCGCTGTTTGAAAACTTTGAGGACCCCTGCACTAAGGTATGGTATGACATCTGAGGCAACAAAGCAAAAACTCTTGCTTCCTCTCTCCCCGATTCTTCAGGGAAGTGAGAGGAACCTTTCAATGTCCTGATATCGTCAAGTAGCTTAACAAGGGGACAGTTTAACCCACCCACTTTGGTTCAGTCCTAACAATGACACATGTCGGAACTGAACCAAAAATGGAGTAATTCTACCTGCACCCAAACAACTGTTGTCACTGATAGGGAATAAAACACGACTATACAGAGAATAGATAAAGAATAGTGATTGCTGTTGCAGAGTTTCACAAAGCTTTAAGTTCCCCGGGGTTGTCCACTCCTCCTCTCATGAACTGGAATTTACAGTCATAATAACCCACTTTGAGAAATTATTAGTAGAAAGAATAAAAGTTATTTTCTTTACTTACAGTTTTAAACAGACTGAACAATAAACTGACAAACATTACTGCTTTCAGCAACAGGTTTCAGCAGCCTATGGCGAGAGAGAAAGCACTGCACAGAGAAGTGGGGCTCACTTTGAATTCAGAGGCAAGAAGAAACAATCGGTTAGTGTTGGAGAGATGGACAGTCATCCCAGCCCAGAAAGATCAATCCCAGCCACATCTTCTTCAGGCAGCATGTGGAGTTGTAAAAACCCCAACAGTTGCTAAGGGGAAAAAAGAGTGAACCAGTCCATCCCCACCAAATCCCAGAACCTCATCCTATTACACCCTCAATCTCCTCAAGTACATTGTACCTATGACCCACAGCTGGTGACCAATCACCTGCATGTTAGACTGGCAGAGCCTTAGTTCTAGTGTGTGTGTGTGTGTGTGTGTGTGTGTGTGTGTGTGTGTGTGTGTGAGATATATATTTAAAGACACCAGTATCCTAACTTTCAAAGGGGGCTTTCATCAGATAGTTAAATGTAATATCCTTTAAAAGCAGTTTCTTGACTCATCTAGGAGGCTCATGGTGCAGTGGTTAAATGCCTGTACTGCAGGTAAAACTGTGTTCACGACCTGGGGTTCAATCCCTGGTAGCAGGCTCATGGTTGACTCAGCCTTCCATCCTTCCGAGGTCGGTAAAATGAGTACCCAGCTTGCGGGGGGGTGGCAATGTGTAGCCTGCATACTGTAATTAAAACTGTAAATCACCCAGACACTACTTGGAGTGGTATGGGGAGGTATATAAGTAGAACACTTTTTACAGTAAATGTAAAACCAGTTGGGGGTATTGTCTGAAGGATCAGCTTTACTATTAGTATATGTTAAGAACATGCAAGCTGGCTGGATAGCTCAGTGGTTCAGATATCTGGCTATGGATCGAGAGGCTGGGAGTCCCGATTCCTAACTTTGCATCCTGCAAATAAAGCCAGCCTGTGTGACCTTGGGCAAGCTGCTCAGACCCAGGTGGGCTCTGGAGGGAGAGAATGGTAAACCCCTTGTGAGCATTCTCTATCTAGAAAATCCTGAAAAGGGTTGCCATAGGTCAGAATTGACTTAATGGCAGATGATAATGACGATGAATAAGAACACACCTAGTAACAATAATGATCTGATATTGTATTCATGGGAGCAAATGTAAGTGAAGCTTCCCCACCACCGCCAAGTAGGTTTTATTTACCACACCTTGGTAAATATGACTTCTTTGAAGTGCTATTATGACTCTTCTTTGAAGTGCTATTTGTGCAGTAGGGACTCTTAGACCTCCTCTGACTAAACAAGAGCACCAAGCAAGACACGTCATACAGGGAGCACTGAGGACATTGCAGGCACTTGGAAAAGAGACCATCACAATGTTAATGGAATGTCTCAGATGATGAAGCATGCAAGTTGCAGGAACATCTCAGAAATCATCTATCCAGATGACTCATGCAAGCAGGACATGGCACCTTTCAAATTCATAGCAATCAGGATTTTATATGCTGCCTGCTTCTTCACTAGGGCCTATGATCAATTTGAGAACAAAGGTAATTTTTTGCCTTGCCTTTTTTGACCTCAAGCCTGTGGCAAATCCTGTCCCTTGTCACACTTAAAGACCATGAGACTGCCACATTGCCGGAAGATATTATCCCGGAAAATGTAACTCTAGTATGTGCTTCTCCTCTTGTTTTTGATTTCTTTAAAAGCTCTAGAATGTGAATGAAATGAAACAAGAACACAACAACATATGATGTGCAACTTTGACAACCCCCTAGAAAGTAGAGGAAAGCAACATTGCCCTCTTCAGCTTTATTTCCAAAAGTGCATGGGAAATGGTCACGATGAAAAAAGTGGGAAGCATTAATAAGAGTCTGGAAAGATAGAAAATGTTCAGTTTTGGTAAAGAATGGAAACTGCAGTTGTTACAAAATTCACACCATGATTTAAGAGGTCATATTAAATTATGTGGCTTGCAACAGAATTAGGCGATTGCTTATTAATTAGGTTTGCATTTGGGAACAATATTTCTTTCTCATTAAGAATGTGCTCCACGGATTACAGCCTGCCCAAATGAAATAGCCTGTAACTAGAAAAATCCTAGTTTACGACAAAGTAATATTTCAGTACTTGTAAGTGTGTGCATACATGTGCAACATTTATGCATCTTAGGTAACTGATCAATGTACAGTACATATTTTGGAGGGGCAAAACTACTTTACATTTTCCTCTACAAGGTAAATCCTATGTTATGAAAATGTTCGTGTCTGCTGCAGTCTGCTACAAAGGGTAGCCACATTCAGAGGAAAAATAAATGGTTGGATTTCCAACTCACTGAGGAGCAAATGTTCTACTTGAAAATACAACAATTGTTAAATGTTTGTAGATATGTGTGACATTTGACTCAGTCCTGTTTCCCCCCCCCTTCTCTTGTAAATTCAAGGCAATTGGGATAGGGTGGGGGGTCAGGGATAAGTCCTGAAATATCTGAGTCGGGACAAGGGCCAAAACCAGGATGTGGCTGCTACAATAAAGTGAAATTATTGCACCTGAAAAGCTGTGTGTGTGTGTGGGGGGGCTCATTCAATATGCAAATACAGCTATGATGATCTATCATTGCCATCAAAATATGTCACCCATCACTGAACACTGGAGCATCCATGTCAAATAAACCTAATAGGTGTAAATGTCAAATGAAAGAACTAAGCTTATTTTAGATCACGTATATTCAAGAAAGCAAATAAGCCCAATGGAAGATCTCACCTTATGTTTCTGGTTCTCTTTCTAGTTTGTTTTGAGAAAGCACAAGGATAGCAATAAATACCTATATAATGTAATTGTGAAAAAGGAAACAATGAGACAAACACATAAATTGTTGGGCATTGCAGCTTGTTAAACACAGAAATTTGATCTTCAGTAGAAATCTTAAAGCTACAAGAGCTCTGTTATTCTTTACACTTGAACACCTAAGCCATGGGGACAGGGCTGCAGATGTCACAAAGCTGTCCATCCATACTGCCCTGTGGAACTTGATAGACTGACCTCAGCATTTGGGTTTGTGCCAGGAACAGAAGTTCATAGGGACTGTGCTCTTTTATTCGAAAGACAAAAGCACCCTCTTGGAACTAGAGATGGGCATGACTTGAAAAAAAATTTTTTTGAGTTGTCGTTAGTCAGGCCGGTTCCATTTTGGCTCGTTTCCGTTTTTCGCGAAAATTCGCAAAAATTAGTCGGTTCGTTTTTTTCGTTTTTTCATTTTCGTTAGTACTGTTTTTTTTGGGGGGGTAGCGGGCTCCTGGAGGCACCTCTGTGGGGTGGGTGCCTCCTCTGGCCCGCTAGGAAGGGAAAGCGGGCTCCTGGAGGCACCCGTGGGTGCCTCCTATCCTCACCCACTAGGAAGGGGAAGCAGCAGGCTCCAAGAGACCCCTCAACATGGGGGTCTCCCCTCCTCACCTGCTGCTGCAAAATGGCATGCATAACCATATGGATATGCATACCACTATTGCAGACAGTCAGACCAGTCCACTGGTACGACCCTCCGTCAAGGACTGGGTCGCACCTGCCATGTCCCACAAAGAAGGGAATCGTACTTGCGTGTAGTGCAATGCAAGTAGATCTGGCTTAGGGTTAAGGTGGGTTAGTGCAAGGGCTAGGGTTAGGCTAGTGACGGGTAAGGTTACGGTGGGCTAGTGGGTTGCACCTCTGGGTGCCTCTCTGACCCACTAAAAAGACAGTCTGTGATGTATGGGTAAGGAGTCAAGGGTTAGGGTTAGGGTTAGGGGGCTAGGGCAGGTTTTAGGGGGCTTTTTGGCACATCCCAGAAGTCTCCATGGCCAAGTGGCCATGCGATTGGTGGGATGGCTCCAAAAATTTGCATGGTCATCCACTCCCACATGGCTGGTCACTCGGCCAGCCCATCATTGCGCAGGTGTAAATAAAATAAAATAAAATAAAATCAATGGAGGACAGAGGAGGAGAGGAGAGACATTTTGGTGCAAGAAAAAACCCACTGCTACTGTGAAAAATCTGGCAGTTTATAAATTTCCGCGTGTTTCTGTTGTGCTTGTGTGTTTTTGGACCACGATTTCAAAAACAATATTGCGTTCGCCGCCCCATTTTGGAACCCCCGCCCGCACCGCATGGCATGGCGACTCGAGTCCGGCTGCCCAGGACGGGGGGGAGGCGGGACCCCCCCTCCAGAAACAATCCCTCCGGTAGGTGCCCTGCACCCTTAGTCAAGCAGGCATTTTTCCGCCTGCTTTTTGGCCCGGGAATGGGTGGGGGGGAGACCCGGGAGAGTTTAAAAGTTTTTTCCTGTGCCGCCCGTGCCGCTTGCTTGCGCTTTGGCGGCCGGGGGCGAGACTGGGCTTTTTGCTGGCTGCGAGCCGGCGGCGAGTCCCACCAGACCAGAGCATCCCAGGACGGAGGGGGGAGGCCGGGACCCCCCCTCCAGAAACAAACCATACCTCCGGTAGGTGCCCTGAGGCACGGCAGGCATTTTTCCGCCTGCTTTTTGACCCGGGAATGGGTGGGGGGGAGAGCCGGGAGAGTTTAAAAGTTTTTTCCTGTGCCGCCCGTGCCACTTGCTTGCGCTTTGGCGGCCGGCGGCGAGACTGGGCTTTTTGCTGGCTGCGAGCCTGCGGCGAGTCCCACCAGACCAGAGCAGCCCAGGACGGAGGGGGGGGGAGGCCGGGACCCCCACTCCAGAAACAAACCATCCCTCCGGTAGGTGCCCTGAGGCACGGCAGGCATTTTTCTGCCTGCTTTTTGGCCGGGAACCGGGTTTTTTTTAACTTTTAAAAACTTTTTTTCTGTGCCGCGTGGCATCGCGCGATCGCGCGATGCAAGTAACGAGCACGACAAATCAGACCAAAATTGTTCGTTCGTCGGTTCAAGCTTGAATTCTGGCGGAGTAATTCCCGTTACCGTTTCCGTAGAGTAACGGAACCGAGTAACGGAAACGGGAATACCGCTAAGTCGTGCCCATCTCTACTTGGAACCAGTCTTGCAATTTGATTTTTAATCTGACCAAGGACATGCATTTCACATCCCATATTTTAAACCACAAGTGTGTTGATGGGATGTACTTTCACCCCCATACCACCAAGCTTCAGCAACATGAGGCAACTGAGTACATAAGAACATAAGAAGAGCCATGCTGGATCAGGCCAAAGGCCCATCTAGTCCAGCTTCCTGTATCTCACAGTGGCCCCACCGGATGTGTCTGGGAGTGCACAAGACTAGATATCTGTCTCTTGATACCACTCCCCTGCATCTGGCCCTTGAAGTACCCCGGTTTTAAGCCTGGAGATTACACATCTCCATCATGGTTTGTAACCTGTGATGGACTTTTCCTCCAGGAATCTGTCCAATCCCCTTGTGAAGGCATCCAGGCCAGATGCCATCACCACATCCTGTGGCAGGGAGTTCCACAGGTTAACACCACGCTGGGTGGGAAAAATTTCTTTTGTCTGTTCTTACTCTCCCAGCCCTTAATTTGAGTGTATGTCCCCTAGTTCTGGTATTTTGTGAGAGGAAGAAGAGCTTCCCTCTATCCACTTTACTCATGCCCTGCATTATTTTGTACGTCTCAACCATAAGTAAGTAGTGGGGTGCAGCTCCCAAAGTTTCTAGGGGTGAAACTGCTCCTGGATCTGCTGAAGATTCTCAGTCATGCCTTAAGTTATAAAAGCTAGAGGCAATCTAATAGGGAAAAAATAGTGGAAGTGATCCTTGCTGTAGGGAGCGTTTTCCTTTGGGACCACTTAATCTCTTCCCCTTTAACTGCCAGTAGTAGAGCCTCTCCCTTCTTTCTTTATTCAAATCTGAGTGTTGCACAATTCAAAATCACGGATTCACCTGAAACATGGGCAAAAAAAAAATAAACCAATTAAAATGTCAAGGCCATCAGACTGTTTTTGACCAGAAGCAATCAGAGGTTGAGATGAGTGCAGAAACTTTTCCTTGGCTTCAGCCATTGTCCAGGGGTTTGGCATCCATGAAGTGGGCGGGTTTGTTGCTATTCCCATGCATCACTTCTAGAAATGCAGCATCTGCTGGCTGCACGCTGTTGCCCAGGAAACAGACAAGTGTACTTACTCACCATGCTTTCCTACTCTTTGGGGAGGTTCCATGTATGTCACCTACTCTTTCAGTGGGGCTGCTAGATGCCTGACACATCAGCTCAGAAAAGCTGTGTGTTATAGATGGATCCCACCTGACCTCACTGCTGAGAGCTATGAGTAACCTTTCCCACTCCTTTGTTCCCTCAACAATACATCACTCTCCCCATAATTGCTCTTGTCTTCCAGTAATAAATTATGACAATATTCCCAGGGGACATTAGGTTAAGTCAGGATGGGCAGCAGTGCTGATGTCACAGAATCTCCCCCAGCATTAGGCTCAGCTGAATTGCTATTAACTCTTTTGGTCCTGGTTGCTACTATTGAAATATTACTGTAGAATGGTTAAAGCTACAGAACAAACCATATGTTAAAATACAGAGAATCCTGATGTATACAGTGAAATAGTCAACAAATTAGTTGAATAGTATGGTAGTGATGGGGTATATACGAAACATTAGACTCTTGTGCATTTTTTACTTGGACTGTGGCCAGTTTTATGCTTCTGAAAATATGTACAAGATTTTCCTGTAATTGATTGGTTGTTCTTAATATCAGTCCTGTGAATGTATCACATCAGGCAAGATACATATGTCAAAAGGGTCAGGCTGGCCCCATACCTCCCCCACCATCACATACAAGTAGAGGGTAAGCAACAGGCTCTGTGTTTAACATTTCTACTTAGGTTGAATATGGAAATCACATCAACAAAAATGATGCCCATCCTGTACAAAAATCGAAGTGACTAGGAAGCAGAGCCAGTGGGATACTACCCCATCCCTTTCCAGTATGGTGTGCACAGTCATCTGCAGAGTTAGCTTTTTGAATATGTAAAGCATTTTTAAAATGATAATCCAATGCCACACATAACTCCTGCATCCCATGTACTTTTTCATCTTTTAGAAACTGAATCTTTCTGTACTTTTATATGTACTATTTGTAATTAGTTTTAATGACCAGTACTACAGAAATTTTGATACTGTGCTTTTGAATGGAATGGTCACATAGGTAACTTAATTTTTTTTTCATTTACTGTGTAATATTCAAAGTTTTACAGCCCTGGGCTCATCACCATCCTTTGAATTAGACAACCTGAAGTATTTTTATCATAGAGGCTGCAAGACACATCTAGCCTTCTGCCTTCACACTTAAGCAGCAAGACTGCACTCTTCTCAGTGCAGAATTTGAGAACTCAGCAGTTTTCCTTCATTTGCTCTGCAGATAGTCTTATTTTCAGCTTAATGCAGGGGAAGATGTAACTGACCAACATTACAGGGTTGAACATGTCCAGCCTCCTCACTTTTGCCATTTGTGTTTAATGCCTAAAGAGCCAACAAGCACCACTAGGTGGAGAGCCTAATCTTTTCAAGGCATACAAACCACAATCACAAGCTGTTCTTTTCTCACTGAAACAAGGGAAATGCATCTTTACCAGAATTTTCTCTCCCACTGATTCCAACCCCTCCCCTGCCCCCATTGAGCACGACTACCATGTACACATAAACAGTATGGAAGAGATCTGTTTTAATGTGTCATAGCAAATTGAGCTGCACCTGCACCTGCACCTGCTCTGAACCCCTTGATTATGTGAATGGCTGATACTTATCTGAGATAGCAGGAGGTGGCCTAAATCTGTTTTTAGAGTGCTTCAAAAAGAGGGGAGATTCAAACGCTTATTTATATATGATCATCTTTTCTAACCTCTCCTACTTTAAACGTTTGTTTTCCAACTTTCCAAATAACAAGTTTGGATTTGCTACTTTCTACTTCAAAACAGAGCTGAGGAGAACCAAGCAAATGGAGGGTGTGATCAGGTGGCAGGAAAAGCATGGATCCAATTGCAGATGAGTAGCTTTGTAGGGAACAATCTCCCTTAAAGTGACCCTTGGGAAATCAGCCCATATCTCAATAGTAGTAGCCCTTTAGCTGGACCAAGGATCAGGAGGTGTGTTCACACACAGAGTTATTATTAAACACTGAGGGCAGATAATGAAGTGGGATAAAGGTTTTCTGGCATATCTTCTGTGTCCTTAGCAAATGCTTGTATGGTAGGGAGAAGAAAAGGCGGTCCTTCAGAATTACAAACACCAAATTTTACAAAATCACAGGCAACAGTATTGTGAAGATGGCACAGCCATGCCAAAAGTAGATAATATACCACAGATGTTTTAGAGCCTGGCGTACAAGTTGCTTCTACCCTTCAGAAACAGGTTATGCATTAAGGGCCTGAATGTTATCAGTAACAATACTACCATCTGAAAATTGTATTTTTTAAAAATGTATTTCTTAAAACACCTTTAAACATTACAAAAAAGATCTTCACAATACTGGGGTGTTATCTGGTGGTGGAATGCAATACTTCGATTAGAGAATACAGAGAACCAATACCTGCTCCAAATGATCATCTTTATAAAGTACCTAAGAGGTGACCTGATTAAGTTTATAAAATCATACACGGTATGGGCAAAGTAGATAAGGAAACTGTTTTCCCTATTGCACACTAGAACTAGGGGGCACTCCAAGAAACTTATTCTAGATCTGAAACAAATAAGAGAAAGTACTTTTTCACCCAGAGGATCACTGGTCTATGGAACTCCCTGCCAAAAGAAGTGGTGACAGCTGTCAACCTTGACAGCTTTAAGAAAGGATTAGACAAGTTCATAGAGAACAAAAGTATCAATGTCTATCATTATGGATGACTAAGGACAACCTCCAGGTTGGAAAGATAGATTAGACAGGATGTCTTTCAATACTATTTGCAAGGAATCTTAAGCAGTTGAAGACATCCGCTTGGGAATACCCTGAAACAAATGGTGAGCCACTGTGTGAGACAGAATGCTAGACTGGATGGGCTGTGGCCTGTTCCAGCAAGGCTGTTCTTATGTTACCCCCCCCCCCAATATGGCTGACATTAAACATTTTCAAAAATAAACATAGCTTCTAGAATATTGAATGTGATCTTTTTCGTTAGTAGTCAACAAATGGATATTCCTTGCGACAAGGACAGAAGAGTCACAGTGTTCATATTTTTATATTATTACTGCAGATTATAAATGTGTTGACTGCTGCTCCACTCTTGTGAAACTTGAAACTCTTGTTCTGGTGGTTGTGTTCACCTCTCCTAAATCAGGATCTATTTTAGGTATTCCACATAGTGAAGATCAAAGAGGACCAATGTTCTCTAAGGAAACTGGGTGAGTTATAATGAAGTACTGAATTTTTTATTCATTAAAATATTTTTATTAGATCTCAAACCCAAGTAATTTCCCCTCTAGCTCCTTTTAGCTTTTCAGTGGTTATACTAGGTCCTGATTTACATCTTCGTTTTGAGGAGCTAAAGCATGATTTTCCCAAACACATGAAAACATGTGAAATAGCCAGTATGCAAGAACATCGTTATAATTTTTATTTATTTGAGCCAAGTTCCTTTGCTCAAAAGTGCATATAAACAGCCAAATCCTTATAAAGAAGCAGATTAAAAGATTTTTTTTAAAACATCACATTCTTAAAGACAGTAAATCACCAAATGTCCCTAGAGCTGTATGTCTGAGAAGATTCTCAGGTAGACCTACAGGATTTTTCCCGTAAAGGTCCATGGAAAATATTATTGTCTTTCTTACCCTTTAGTCTTTTTGCTAACACACACATAGGACAAAACAGATGCTTATCCCCCTCAAACAAGAAATAAAAAGGGAGTTTTATAACATAACCTCCAAACTGTTAATAATCAAGCCCAAGAGGAAGCCCTATCTGGATCAGAATTGTGGCACACTGGAAAGAAAATCTCACTTAGTTACTGGAAATCACTGCCTCCCAAGGGATTTGGACCCATTGGTAAAACCTAGTGACCTTGTATGCCAGTAATTTATGTAAACCAAGAGAAAGAGCAGGGATAAATGTAGCAATTTACAATGGGTAATGTCTCATACATCTCAAATTTCTGCTTTGGGTATTTCTATTTCTCAAACCTCTCTCTCTCTCTCTTGAAATAAAAACCGCATATACAGGCATCTCTTATCACACATTATTTTCTCTTATTAATAAATAATCCATAGCTGATCCAGATAAAGTCATTTTCCATTTGTAACTGTCCTACATTTACACAGTGCACACTCTCTCTCACTTTCTGGGTTTGAGCGTGTAGGCTTTTTCCCATCATAGAAAAGGAGAAGATAGAACTATTGCACAGTGGGTTTTGACAGGTAGCAGCATGAGACCACCATATGGAGGTGTACAGGTAAGCTGCTACTGATGTTTCATATTAACAATGAAAACAGGAAGAAATTATTTCTAGAGGGAAGTTCCAGAAGAGGCCATGAGACATCAGCCATTTGAAAAGAGGGACTAAGCTATATACTGCTATTTACAAGAGAAGCTTTCTAAACTCAGTGCAGCCAAAACCAGGTCACGGAATTAAAACAAAACAATCTATCAAAGAGTTGCTCTTCTATCCAGTATGTAAAACCTCAGATTTTGTTAAAAAGTCGGAAACTAAATGAGACTATGGTCTGCATTTTAAAATGCTGCTTTATTTCAACTATACTGTATTCTAGATTTGGATTCTCTACAGTGAAGTAAGCAAACTGATCATGAGAACTAACGGTTATGGAAACCAATCCCTACTTGTATCATCATCATATAAATTTTATTGCGTGGCTCACAGAGCCATTGCAAAGTGCATCAAGTAAAAACAGTACAATAAAAATATCAATAAAATAACAATACAGATAGATAAAAGGGGGGCTGGGGGTACAGAGACCTAGATATCAATTTGACTATTAGAAGTAGTTAAAACAACTTTCGTTTTAATAAGTAAAGAACAGAACCTTGCCATTCGGAACGTAACAAATTTATCTCTATCACAGAGTAAAATTTTGAACTTTTCTTCGTCGGATCTACCAGGATATTTTTCTAAGGTGAATTTCAAAAGTCTTTCACGATGGGTTCCAAATAGTGGGCAATAAAGCACAGCATGTACCAAGTTCTCGACGGATTTATTATCACAAGAGCAGACTCTCGTATGGTATGGGGTTTGTGTATAACGGCCCTTTAGATTGGCAAGTGGTAGCATATCAAGACGAGCCCGAGTAAATGCTTTTCTATATTCAAAGTTCATCAAATCAGTAAAATAAGATGGGCGATTTAGAGGCTTAGGTGTAATGTTCTTGTAAAAAAGGGCTGTTTTTAGAGTGCTGAGCGAACCTATGTCTGTTTGAACACAGAGATCAGATAATCTTTGCTTTAGTAAGCGTTTAGCTGCTGTCAGTCCAAGGTGTCTCACATGCTCTTGGGAAGAACCAAGTTTGGCTACTAGATTCAGTACAAAAAATTTCCATGATCCAGAGTTCATTTCCCCATAGGATGATGTTAAAAATTCAGAGCGGGTAATAAACAAGATTTTCAGCCAATAATTAATTATTGATTTGTTAATTAGTGTTGTTATTGACATTAATGCCAATTCTAATCTGACTAGTGCAGAAGGAGTTGATGGGGGTACTGCCAGCAATAAACGGGCAAATTTATTTTGGGTTACTTCAAGGGGGTGTAAGTTTCCCATTCCCCATACTTCAGCGCCGTACAAAATCTGGGGAAGTAGCTTGGTTTTATAAATTTCGCAGATGGGAGGAATCAGGAGGCCTCCTTTGGTCCTACAGAATCTTAGTAATCCAAACATGGCCTTCTCAAATTTCTGTTTTGCAAAGTCAATCTGTGAAGCCCAGGAGCCTGACTGATGGAACATCACACCTAAGTATTTGAAATGGGTTACCTGTTCCAGTATTCTCCCATCCATCATCCATTTATGAACTTGAGGTCTTCTACTGAAAACCATAATTTTGGTTTTCTCATAGTTGATGTTGAGAGAATTTTCTGTACAATAGTTACTAAATTGTTTCAGGAGCCTTCTGAGGCCTATTTGTGTGTGGGATATTAGCAGAGTGTCATCTGCATAAAGTAATATTGATATAGCCTTTCCACCTACTCTGACAGGGAAGAATTGTAAACCTGTTAACCTAACCACCATATCATTAACATATAGATTGAAAAGCAAAGGAGCAAGAACACAGCCTTGGCGAACACCTTTAGATGTTTTAACAGTGTTGGATAATTGGCCAGAGATGCCGACTCTAATCTTAAGGGAAGAGTCAGTGTGCAGATCTTTAATTCTTTCCAACAATCTGGGGTCTATTTTAAGGTTAGTAAGTTTTTCCCACATGTGACCTCTTGGAATGGAGTCAAAGGCAGCTTTCAGATCGATAAATGCTACATATAGCTGCTTTGAAGGTCTAATAGAATATTTATTGATTAGATGGTTTAACAAGAGAATATGGTCCAGCGTGGAATGTCCTTCCTTAAAACCAATCTGTTGGGGAACCGCTGCAGCCCTTCCACCTCCCGGTAAGAGTTCAAGCATGGGGAAGAAGAAAAGACCCAGAGTAAGATCCAACTCAAACTCCCCGGTAAAACCAGGTAAACAACTCCGGATAGATGATCTTCTGCCACAGAAGGACCTGGTGAGTGATCTCTCTATGTTTAACAGCACAAACAGATATAGTGCTTTAGACTTGCAATTGGAAAACCAAGGCATCACAGATGAAACTCACAGGTCTAATAATAACAAAATTATATCTCCCATATCAACATCTGACAAAAAGTCCTCGCTTGAAGGTAAAATAAACCAGGAATGTCTGAAGAACACCTCTATGGATTTAATCTCTGAATACACCTTCCTTACTGCTGAAACTGTTAAAGGTATATTCCAGCAGCTTACATGTCTCTCCGACAAACTGAACTCACTAAAGCAAGCATTTGATTCCAGTAGCCATGAAATCACAGATAGCTTGCTTTCATTAACTAATGTGATGAACCAGATGAACCTTGCTGCTCCCAACACTCCCAACACTCCCCAGGTCACTCAAAAGGCACAACCTGAACAAAAACTGGGCTTCGGGAGGGTTAATGACTGGAGAGACAAACAGGCAAGAAAGCCGTTGAAACCTCTGAATAATCAAATAGTGTTATGTATTGACAATACCTGGGTTAACCGAGGGCGATGGACAACAAAAACAACAATTCAACATTCAATTTGCCAATTGCTGCGTTCAGACATGAATCAAATTGATCTGTGTAAGATTGAAAAATTGCCAAGAGTATCATCAATGATGAGAATACTCTTGATCTTTAATCAATCTACCATACCTTTAATGCTGTTAAAAATGGGACAATTCCTTTCCTTCTTTGGTATATTCGCCCTTAAAGTCTTCACTGATGAAGCTATTCGTCCCTTAATTGTAAATGGTGCTGGCAGATTGCCTCTATGCTCTGACCTTGGGAAGAGAAACTCCGCAGCCTCCTTGATTAAACAATCAAGTTTATCGCTAACTACTGGCAAAGGATCCACACAGCTGCCTAAATTACTAGAAGACGGGGGCATTCAACATATTAACCCTTCAGGAGCTCTTCTCCCTTATGTCCCTACTTGTAAATGCAAGTGTATCCCAAACTGGTGAAAGTCAATAGCTTGGTTAAAGATATTTATTTATTTATTTATTTTAGATTATTTTTACCCCACCTTTCTCCTTGGAAAAGGACCCAAGGCAGCTTACAGATAGTTCTTCTTACTCATGCATCTCTTTTGCTCTTAAGATCATACTTCCTATATACCCTATACAGTGATCCCCCACCTATCACGGGGGTTAGGGACCTGACCTGACCCACAATAATTGAAAATCCGCCATATGCAGATGCAGGTTGAGTCAGGCCTGGGGGGGGCCTAGCTGGGGGCTCTTGTACTTACCCCCAGCATGGCCCTACCCCGAACGGGCCTCTGAGAGCCTTCCCATGCCTTCTGGAAGCCCCAAAAGGGCCTCTCTGTGAACCAGAAGTGACTTCTGGTAAACCGGAAATCATTTCTGAAGTCTCTGACAGGTCTAGAAAGGCTCTCGAAGGCCTCAGAAATGATTTTCAGCGATCCCCCACAGGCCTGTTCCGGGCAGCTCCAGTCCTGGGGCAAGTATGGAAGGCTTGAAACAGGACTTTCCCCCCTTACCCTAGGGGGCCTTTTCTCATATACTCCAGTCCCGCGATATAGCGGGACTGTAGTATATGAACTGCGAAAGGGCGGGGGACCACTGTATTTGATACATGGATACCCAATGTGATGTAGTGGAGAGAGGTACAGACCAGGACTCAGGATGCATGGATTTGAATCTTCACTCAGCCATGGAAACCCACTTGAGGTGTGTGTGTGTGTGCGGAGCTGGTAACACCAATCCTTAAACATCTCACTTACCATGAAAGCCTTATTACGTTCGTTCCAACTTGAGGGTAAATAAGGATAACTTGACACACAGCTGAAGCTGACCCACCTTTTTTTGCTCCTTCTGGGTCATAGCTACTGTTATGCTTAGTTTGACCTTAAGCTACTGACACATTAGGGTAAGTTTCCTTTCTGAAGAATAGTATCTGAACCTCTTCAAGAAACTTCAAACATTTTATTTTACATATTTTATTTTTTAAAAAGGAGTCAAAGAAAGTTGTGGTAAGAATATTTATACCCTTCCTTTGTTTTACACTTTTTAATTAACATTTACAAAAACATTCAAACACGGAGGAAAAATTAAATAACTTTGGAAGCAGAATTCTTTTCTCTTCTGCCTACATAGACACAACATTTCTGAGTTGTTGGCACAAAAATAACCCACATTCATAAACCCTTACAACTATTATATCAAACATAAATTAAATAAATCATAGGCACTAGTTTATCAAATTCATGTTTCCACATTTCTTCAATATATCCAAAATTCTAAACACAGAAAGTCCTAGATGTCCTCATAATCAAATAAACTGTTAATGCACAGAATCTCCCTTAGTAATCTGGCAGTTTTTTCTTTGATGAATTTGTATTCGCAGGATGTTTATTACGATGTAGCAGCAGGATGTTTCCAGAACTCAAGACATCTTCAAAAATGATTAAATCGCTGAGTTTTATAAAAACAGTAGATTATAAAATATGATGATGTAACTTGGTTAAAAAGGCAACATCTGTTTATTTTTTGAAATAAAACAACATCAGATAAATATTTTCCTAATTAAAGCACAAATTAGAATTTCTTTGTATCTGAAGATGGCAACATCTACTTTGCTAGAGTTTTAAAAGTTTTAAAAATGAGGCTAGGTAGATTTACCTAAAATATCTGAGAACCTTGTATTTTCTGCTACGCACAACACTCCCTGTTACTCCCTGCCTTTGTTTCCTATATGTTATATTGACCCTGGAAGACATGCCAGATCAAAATGTTTAGCAGTAGCATTCACAATTGGAAGGGCATCAGTTCCCATGCTCTGATTGGGATTTATAGCACTGGAAATCATCCACTGTATAAAAATATAGTGTAGGAAAGGCTGCTATACAGGTTTATTTCTAACATATGCTGAGAATCAGAAGATGGCACAGCATTCATGCATCTTTCTTGGTGACTGACTAATGCATAATCCTGTGTTGTGCCTTTATACATCAGCATCTGTTGATTCCTTCAATAGGAAATGAATGACTTCTTACACAGTCGTAAATACAGCCCTGCATTTAACCAGTAAAACATTGCTCACAGGCGATGAAGACTGCTAGAGCAGCAACCCATCTTGTTCACTTTTCCAATTCAAGTAAAATTGCATGGCTTTTTATCCACTAATCTATGAAGACTAGTTAAGAATTTAAGGACTGAAAATCCCAAACCAATCACTCTTTGTTGTAAGGTTGAGAAAGCACATTTTTAAGAGGCAGACAGGCGTGAGTTTTAAAGGCAACCTACCAATGCATTCCAGCAAAGCCTGCTGGATTTTTCCATCATTACAGAAAGGATATCCTGACTACCTTCTTTTTTTCATTCCATAATTTCCAAGTGCTGCATACTCCCAGCCAAATGTTACACTGAGAGACTGCCTATTCATCCCTTATAATGGAGGTGTTTATTTATTTATTTATTTGCAATCTATTTTCATGTAATACACTTTCAATCTTCTAACACAGCACAAAAACTATAGAAGTGGTTAGGGTGGGGTTGGGCATTAATTGTGTTTAATGTTCGGAAGGGTACCCTGCCAACAAGGTTAGCAAAAAACAGTAGTGAGTATTGGTTAGCCTGACAGCCAGTACAAGAGCTAAATATGTTGTAAACAAATGCGGCAATATATTTTTTAAAAACATGTGGTTTTTTTTTTACCAACAATGTAAAAATAACAACTGTAAGGCAAGTACATAGTCAACATACTAACATGGGCAATAACTTCAGCAGAAATATTTACAATTAACAACAAATCATTTTAGGAAATATTTTTTTCTTAAAAAAAGAACAAAGGATAAAGAAGACTCCCTCAAACCATGAAACTTAGCCCACATGAACATATCATTTGGTATCAACAGTACAACTCATTTCCTTAGAACCTCTAGGTTGTAAATGCATAGTTGTCTTTTCTTCATTTTAGCTACGGGTGTGTTCAGTTAAGTTCCAGGCTACAAGCACTATGGTGGTGATTAATGGATGCTGCATTTTTCCTTTTCAAGGAAACATGCTCTAAAAAAGAACTTTTCAAAATAGTGTGTTATTCTGTAAAAATGTGGCTGTTAAGAGTAAAGGCCATCTCTTCCTGAGCCAAGAACTGCTAGAGCTGGAAAGATTGTACAACTGATACTAAGCCCTTTTGGCAATAAAAGAAAATTATACAAAATCAGATGTCAAGTCAACGTAAGCAGAGGTACCCAAATTTGGGAGAGTTACTGAATCCGGACTGTCACAGAAAAGTGACATGGCCTCCCTACCACTCCTTTAGTGATACTCCACAGACAAATGTTCTAATTTCTCCATCCAAATCTTCCACAATTGTTTTAAACAGACTCACTAGCACAGTAGTACTTTGCAATCCAATATTTTCCTTTGACTAATATGTTACTGTTTGTGTACTGCATCTCCAAAAACTTGAATCAAATCAAGTAATGCATGTTTTAGAAACATTCTTATTACTATTATACATGCTGTTTTTTTCAAGATGGGTATTTCTTTGGCATTTTTAGATGTTTGCCTGGAGGCTGGCTATTGCAGCCATGTGAGCATTTATAACAATTTTTAGGAAGTAGGGGACAACAGAGCTCCAGAGGTGAAAAGCGATTTGTGTGAAAGTGATTTGAGTGATCACCAAGTTTCTGATGTTAATGTCATTAAAGTGCTGTTTTATAATCTCTGCCAGCTTGTGCTAATTAAGGACAGAGGTCTAGGGATTTACCAACCCCAAAAGTCTTATCGGATCAGTCTGCGTATTGATCTGTCGTTTAGCCTGGCGAAGGAGTACCTGCCGAGTAATGTAGGTTAGTTAGTAGCAGCCATCCTTCCAGCTCTCGTCTTTCATGTTGCTATAGGCTTTGGGAGCTGGTAGTGTTCTGAAACAGATAACATGTATTCATGAATAACAAACATACATAGACAGATGGTTCTACAAAATGACCATAAGTCCACCGAGTATGCAAATGCAGTATTTGAAATGTAATAAAGGAAACAGCAACCTGCTTTGGTTTAACTCTAGACCATCTGAATCATGAGAACCCTCAGTCAATCTCTAGCTCCAGTAAGAAAGGCAGCTTGTGTTTTGATGAAGGTCCACTGGGAGAGAGGGGATGCTAAATGATTAAACAAGAGTCCACTGCTTTAACAAGATAGGGAGAGGCATTGCAGTCCACACCACTAGAGGTCAAATGTGAAACCTACACCTTTGACTGATTTTTGCAACCTGCACTTTGAAACTTGTTTTAAGTACAGAAGCCTGGCCTGCACATCTGGCCATGATTTTGGAACTTTTATGTTTCTTCTGCCTCACTCCCAGCTCTGACCTGACGAAGGCCTGTACTGGGTCAAATGCTAGCTTATATTTGTGATTCCTTTTTTTAGGGATCTAATAAACCCACCCTTCCCTTACACAGGAATGTAACTTATATCAACTGTATATCCCAATAATTCGACAATCAAACTAGTTCTAGAGATAGGCCCAGGCCTTTATATGATTATTAAACAATGGTATCACTTAACCAGTTTCAGGATTTCAGATACATTTGGCTGAATGTTGTTAAAAAGTAAATGCTGTATTAGAAGGACTGCAGTCTGATCCAGTAAGCCAGTGTTAACCAGCTGGACCTGATTTTTTTTTAACTTGGTTAGGCAGGCATCTCTTTAACTGGAAAAAAAAAACTTCAGGTCTTTTCTCTTGTTGATCATTTCAATCAATTCTAACAATGTAACACATTTGTGCACAAAATGCACATTCTTCTGGGACTTCTGTGCTATGCAAACTACAGATGAACAAGAACTGCTTGTATACAGTTTTCAAAGTAGCTGTGTTAGTCTGTTTCAACATGTTGGCAAATTTAAAGCGAAACATGTGAAAGCTCTGCAGTTCTAATATGAAAAAATGAGTGAGAGTGAGGACAAGGAGAAAACATTGCAATCTTCAAAACTAACTGAAGAACTGAATTTTAGTTTACTTCTTCAGTTAGTATTTTCTGAATTGTGATATACAAAAGCTCACAATGAAATGAACTGGTTAAGATTTTAAATGCTACAACTTCCCCCACCCCAGCCTCTCCTCTTCCACTAAATTTTTGCCAAAATGCATATAAACATGGCATGTCAATAGGCGAGGCTTCTAGTGATCTGTCCAAGAAAAGACCAAAATACTTTGTAAGCATCATTTTAACTTAATATTTAAAGAATTAATTGTGGCAACAACAATCTCTCTGAGAAGTGGAGGAGCATGCACACTGGGGGGAGGAAGTCCCTAGCGGTTTTACAGAACGCTCTAGAAAGGTCTAAGTCAGGCATGTCCAAACTTTGGCCCTCCCGATGTTTTGGACCACAACTCCCAGAATTCCAAGCCTGTATTTCCAGTGGCAAAGGACTGTGGGAGTTGTGGTCCAAAACATCTGGAGGGCCAAAGTTTGGACATGCCTGGTCTAAGTGCTCTCTGCGCAGGCGCAGAACATACCAATTTGTGTGTATTCACAGATGCCACAAAGAAAAACTTATGTTTAGCAAGAAAGAAAATTTATCTTAATTGTATCTTCCAATGACACAACAATCATGCTGACTTTTCAGCCTGAGTACTCTACATCTAGAAAACCCTGATAAGGATCATCATAAGTCAGAATTGACTTGATGGCACACAGTTATAATAATATAATTCTCACTTTCAATACCCTATTAAACATTCCTTTGGAATCCTTTGTAATTATTATCAGCAGAAGATTCTTACACAGTTTTTCTATGGCCAGAAAAAAGGGATATTTCTGTAAAATATGACCAATGGTTTTCAGATATAATTAAATATTAATTGTGGCCTAGAAGGACAAAAGCATTTGGAATTATGTTGCATGCAACCTCTCCAATTCAGTTCCTTCAAAAAATTTCCTAATAGCCTTTACCTGAATTCATTCATTCATTCATTCATTCCCCCCTTTAGTGCATAGCACTATTCTGAGCGGTAAACAATATAATAATAAAACACCTAGAATAGAATTAACATTAAAATTAAGAACAAAATCAAATAACAACAAATACCACTGAAACAGAAGGGGCGTATTCTCTAAATGTGGAAATAGGAGGCGTAAGGTCAGGCTGGACTGCATGGAAAGGCTTCTCTATAAGGAAAAGTCCTCCAACCAGAATATACTGTTTATACTGATATACAAACAACACACAGATTGCAGGGTTGTTTGTAGCCATTCAGAGCCTGTACTGAAATATGAACTGTGAACTGCAATGAAATTATGCCATATGTCAGTCTCTAACTACTATCTCCTTCTAACTCTGTGGATAATGAACTACGTATACTTTTGCATTTCCAGACAGACTGATTCAATATCAAATAAGAAATGAGTTTGCTGCCACCTTTTAGCACTGTTTTTATTGTTGGAGTAAAGAAACTGGTGTCTAATCTTAGTTGCATAAAAACTTTTACATACCTTCTCTACTGATTTAAAGACACCTCATGTTTATGTCCAGGGGCCTTTAAAGCCATTTCTCAGCATAAACGACAATATTGCTGAGGTAACAAAGGGGTTCTTGCTATACACTTTTTATCTTTATGTGTCTTTTCCTTCTTCCCCTGTCATCTACTCTAGGAAATTGCCTCCTTTCCCATCTGGTTGTCAGTTTCATTACTGGGCTATCAGCAAGCTAGCGGCATCCTACCTCGCAGGATTTTCAAAGATACATTTGTACTTCACACACTGTGAGGTTTCCTCATGCCCACCAATGCATCCCCATTATATGTAAGGGCTGCCATATTGATTACATAACTGTATGAACTCTACCATAGAAATACCATACCTGGTAGCTTGCTATTCCAGAATGTAAAACACCCAAACATTTACCATCAGAGGCTGCTTCTGCCATATGAAAAGCAACAGACTCACCTGCGAACAGGCTGTGCAAGTTTGCTGCGAGGCACTGGTATGCCCCCAGTGGAAGGGGCACTAGGTCTTGGCAAACCACTTCTCATTGCTGTTGTCCCTGCAGGTCTTGTAAGTGTGGTACTGTTGATGTTGCTGGCTGGGCTTGGAGAGACTGAACTGGGCGCTGCTAATTGCCCGGGCGAGGAACTGCTGTGTGGAAGCTGGGCGGCTTCTGGGACAGCAGGGGTAGGTCCATGGTTACTAAATGCTTTTACCGGCTGTCTCAGAGCTAGAGGAGATGGTGCTGCAGGGGATCGGAACTTACTGGGAGAAGGAACTGGAAAAATCACCAAAACATGACAGTCACGTTTACTGGCAGAATGACAAAACGGTTAACAACTTAAACCATAGAGAAATTGAAAAAGCATCTATAATATACTATAGATCAGTGCTGGCGAACCTATGGCACGGGTGCCAAAGGTGGCACTTGGAGCCCATTCTGTGGGCACCCAACATCGGCCCTTCACAGCCACCTGTATTCCAGTTAAATTGCTGTATTGGCACTTTGTGAAAAAAATCAGTGGGTTTTGAATTGGAGTTCAGGCACTTGGTCTCTAAAAGGTTCGCCATCACTGCTATAGATATACATGTACCACAAGATGTGTTAATACTTTTTGGGGGGAAAAATCTTCTGAGAGAAGCAAGCTCATTTCAGAAAGAAGCATTTACTTTGCTGCATGCTTACTACTAGAGGGGATCAGCAGTCTGATGAGTGATAGTACAAAAATGAGCACCAATCAGTGAGAATAAGTAGTTTTGTTGTTTTGATTGTTTTCCAAGCTAGACATTTTTGTATGTTAAGATTTTGATTATTTTTACTGGTACAAAGAAAAAGAAGGCTCTAATACATTACTCCTCACCTTAACTTTGACAACTTACTGCTTCTATTCAGAACACATTTATTATTCAACATCTCTTACATGGAGGTTAGTATATAAGGCCTTTCTTTGCAGCTAATTTAAATGATACTGGTCTCAGTGTTATTCACAATGGACGAAACGTATCTCAGACAAATATGGTTGATGGGCAAGATGTTAAGGAAATGTATTTCAGTGCAGCCAATCCTGCAAAATTATCCTCTTCTACAGGCGTACACTATACAGAGATAGTAAGTTTTAAGGCATGCCTACTTGCAACGTATTACTTTAGGAACAAAATATTACATACAGTATTTGATATTCATTAGGTTATATTTCTATAACCTTTTAAGATATTTGATGATGTGACAAACAATTTAAAGAACTAACATTTATTCATGAAAAAATGCTGAGGTTAAGCTTGTATGTATTATTATATTTTACCACAGATAGCTGATGTAACTGGAAGATACATCGTCTTCTGACATCTCAACTGTGAATATGAATGTTAGGGTACATCAGAAGGTCAACTGGGATCTACTGATAATTTACGGAGTTATCTGCAGCACATTAGTGTTTGCACAAAAATGACTGTTTTTGTATTCCAAACTAAATTAGATTGCCAAGATTAAAGAAGTTTGGGATAACCACCCAGTTAAGGACCTTTGATGAAGGGACTAGGTCAGTGGTGGCCAAACTTTGGCCCTCCAGATGTTTTGGACCACAACTCCCACAGTCCTTTGTCACTGCCAATACAGGTTTGGAATTCTGGGAATTGTGGTCCAAAACATCTGGGGGGCCAACGTTTGGCCACCACTGGACTAGGTGCTCAATTCAGTTTCAGCACTGAAAAAATCCCTAGACCCAGATTGTGATCAGAGGCAGCCTATTGAATTGTGTTATTCTCTCTGTGTATTTTAGCTGGCACTGGCTGGTGGCAGCTGCAAGGTGGGGTGGGGGAGTAGGTCTTATAAGGTGGAAGTTTGACTTCTGCTGTGTTATTATAGGTACTAAATAATAGATCTATATGCAAGGTCTCCAAGGTTAAATCTGTATTTGTCCATAAAAAAAACTTCAGTGGAAGAAACTATAATCGTGCAGGCAGTACAAAGTACTCCAAGAGATCCAATGTATGTAGTCCATAGATAGGAAAATATGCCCAATATTGTATCACACAGGACATTGGATGCTATTACAGTTTATTCTTCCTAATCTTAATTTGTGCATTCTTTTGTAAGGGTTTACATCAAAGTAAGAAAAGGTCTGAAGGGAAGCTACAGGTATAAATAATAATTATTGGATGATTTCTGGAGGAGTACTGTATTCCATAAAAATATTATGGAAGAAGACATGCTGGTGAGTACAGAGACAATGTTACATTAGAAGGAAAATGCTCAAACCAAGAGAATTGTTTTAGAAGGCAACAATACCATGGATTCACAAACTGCTAAATAACAGAAATGAAACACAAGAGAAATCACAAATGTAATGCACGTTTTCAAAGCAATTAAACCTGCCATGGAATAATAAAAGGATTTATTTGCACAGTACAGAGAGACACATCTGAACACCGTCCGTTTTTTAAATATGGTTTTTATGAATAAATTCAAAATGAAAACCTTTTCTGGTACTCCTATAGATTTATGCGTCTTCTGTAACAAAATTTTTAAAAAAGTTTCCCTAGTCCTTTCTATTCTAATGATCCAGAATGCTCAGTGAATAAGGCTTCACATTCAAACAGACTATAAAATACTGCAGTTTCTACCAGACCATACTGCCCACTTATTGCACACAGCTGCAAATTTTACTGTGACAAAAAAGTCTTTACAAGAGACAGAATGTGCTTAGAATAAAGGACTTATTTGTCTGAGCTGCAAACCATGGCCAGTGTGATGTAATTATTAGACTGCCTAGCAATTCCACTCCACACAGATGCTTTTTGCCCAGTTTGTGTATACTGACATCTAACTTTTAGATAGAATTTCTGGGTACAGTCATACCTCGTACAACGGAGGACTTGCACAACAAAAAATCCGTACAACGAAAAAAATTTTTTGCCCCCCCTCCTTCCCCCTTCCCTGTTTTCTCTGCCTCTTCCTCCGCAGCCCTGGCCTCCCCGCACGGTGTGTGTGTGTGTGAGAGAGAGAGGCACGACGAGACCCTCCCTGACCATAGAGGATGGGAAGGCCGGGGGTGGGGTGGGGGGCCAGCACTGGCACGACCCTTGCCATCCGCTCCTCCTCCTCCTCCACCACCACCACCACCATCCCCGCCTCCTCCTCCCCGAAGCTTCTGGGGTGGCCGACCAAGCCCCGGTGGCTGTACCTTGTTTTTAGTCGCCTTCCTCCCGGCATGGGAGGCATCCGTCCCTGCCTGCTCGGCCTGCAGGAAAGCCCCGTCGCAAGGGCAGCCGGGGCCGGCGCGGGGAAAACGCCACCCTCCGTAGGCCGCAGGGGGGAGGCTCTGCCACGAGCGACGTCGGCGCGCAAGAGGAGCCCGGCTCGTTGCGCACGGCCGCCGCCGCTGGTGTTGCTGCTGCCGTTTTCTCTTACACCACCTCTTCCTCCTCCTCCTCCTCCTCCTCCGCCATAATGGAAGAGTGAAGAGGGAGAGCCAACCCTTCCAGTCAGCACACCACCACCCACCGCCGCACTTTCAGGCCCCAGCCTCTCCAAAGAGCTTCGCCCTGGAGAAAAGGCATCGGCTCGCTCCCGCCCTGGCCGAGCGTGCCCGCCTTGCGCGCTCTCCAGGCCGAGGCCGCAGCTTGAGAGAGAGAGAGAGAGAGAGAGAGAGAGAGAGAGAGAGAGAGGCGGGAACGGGCGGGTGGTTGGCTGAGCCCCCTCCTTCCCCCTGCCCGGGGCGGGAAGGCAGACCAGGGGCTTTGGGAGCGCCGCCGCCGCCCGTGTGCGTGCGTGTGTGTGTGTGTGTGTGTGTGTGTGTGCATGTGCGTGTGTGTGTGTGTGTGCATGTGCGTGTGTGTGTGTGTGTGCGTGCGCGCCGAGCCAGCGGGTGTGTGTGTGGGGGGAAATCCGCAACCCTCCCCCCTCGGAACAAAGTCCGCCGCTGGTGCGCTCTCCTGCCCTCCCCCCCCTCGGGGGCTCCGGCAACAGGTGAGGGGGGGAATTCCCGGTGCGGTCCCCCAAGCCCCCCCGCCCCAGGCCAAGTGGCCCACCCCACTCCCTCCCCCCACCCCTGCAGCCACCTCCGTCCGACCACCTGCGGCCGGCCGGGAAAAAGGGAAGGAAGGAGGGGAGAGGAGGGACAGCAGACACGGAGGAGGGGTGAGCCGCCCGCCCGCCCCCATTGCCCCAAAAACCCGCCCCCCGTCGCCCAAAAAAAACCCATAGGAATGCATTGAAACGGATTAAATCCAGTTTCAATGCATTCCTATGGGAAATGACAATTTGTACAACGTAAAACTTGTATAACGTAATTTGTTCTGGAACGAATTAATTACGTTATACAAGGTACCACTGTATCTGTAAAGCCCCTTTTCAGCATCAGTGAACTCAAGGTAAGAACTAGATGGCACCCCTTACTGGTGCCATGCTAGCTGTGAAAAGTTCTGCTGAGGCAACCATTGCTAAAAGGAAGCATAAAGAAATTACTTTAAGCTAGGCTAACCAGTAAGTAAATTTGTGTTTCTCTTTCTCTAAATACAAACACTCACTTTATGAAAGGGGAGTACTGTACAACTTCTATAAGGAAAGGAAACACAGGGACGTCCAAGGAATATCTTCAAAAGCCTCTTGAAAAAGAATTCTTCGATAAATTGTTCTCTGTCACAGGAGTGAACAGCCTTATTTTTGTACTCCAGAGTATTTGTTCAATGATAAGCTAACATCTCATCTTAGCAAAAAATAGGCAAAAGTATGTAAAGTATTCCCTTGAAATTTAAAAATACCATTCCCTATCCTTGCAGTACTACCTCAATCATGTTACACTCCTAGCTAAAGCAAGGTCTTTGCTGACAAAAAAATAATATCATTCCTTATCCTTGCAATACTGCCTCAACCATGTTATACTCCTAGCTAATGCAAGGTCTGTGTCAAGAGAAAAATAATATATATAGCTTCAGCTGTTTTAAGTCATTGTAGGTAAGGAATATATTTTAGACCATCAATTTAAAACCTAGTTAATATGATTCTATTAATTTACAGTTTCTCTTTTCTGGGATAAAATGCAACACTGTCCACATGTAGGAATCAAGACCAAAGCTCTTCTCCATATCTTAGAGAATCTTTTAAGTGACTAATGGGGAAAAGTATTTTCTGCATACTTGGATGTGTTGACAAAGGGATTTTTATCACAGATTTGTACTCTGTTACTCCAAAAATATCAACAGTCCAATTATGTGGTTGCATGGTTACATGCTAGTGACTATTTGGTAAATGTGTAGCCTGCATAATTAAAAATTGTAAACTGCCCAGAGAGTGCTTTAAGTACTATGGGGCGGTATATAAAAATAAATAAATAATAATGTCCAGGACTTAGTGCATACTTTTCAATGATAAGACAGGCTTCTCCCCTGCTAATATTCCCTGAAACTACAGAAATTATGTAGTCTGTGACCATGAGGTCATATTTAGGCACATCTCCAGTAACAGTGAAGTGTCTGCATTCATAATCCTAGAAATACTGAATTTACCATCTTGCTCCATAATTCAGCCCCTGAAGACCAAAGATCTTAGCAAACTAGGTGACAAATAGAAAGGAAAAACTATAGGCAGCTGAGTGACAAATAGAAAGGAAAGACCAGCATGGTTGAAAGAAAAGAACCAACCTCCAGTTCACGTATATGCCCTTGAACAACTTATTTAATCTACAGTATGCCCTAAGCACATCCGATCTCGCCCGATTTCGGAAGCTAAGCAGGGTCGGCCCTGGTTAGTACTTGAATGGGAGACCACCAGGGAATACCAGGTGATGTAGGCGCCTGGAGTAGGAACTGGCAAGCCACTCCAGTATGCCTGCCAAGAAAACTCCATGGTCATGGGGTCACGAAGAGTCGCTCACGACTGTAACGACACAACACACACACACACACCTTGAATGTGCAACTAATTTCTTATTTTAATGTGAAACTACAACAGTATCCTTGCAAGATGACATATCTGTCTTGTGCTAGTAAATTATACTTGTAAAACTTTATTCTGCAATGCTAAAAATGATATTTCAAACAATATTGGATATTAAATAAAAATATACAACAAATACTTTATGTGCATTTTTATAGAAAACCTCAAACTTCTGATGTTGGATACCATAATTTACCTAATCCAAATACTTCTATCTATACAGCAAGGAAGACTTAATTTCTGTCAAGTATTCAAGAGAACACTGGACATGTTGCATTTTGTCCAGGTATCCCAAAATGGTTGCGTAAACTGAACACAGTTAAAGATTTCATCAATAAATACTGGAGTATGAGGCAATGTTAGAACTGTACCAGTTCTAAAGGTGAAATTTCCAATAAATAGGAAGGGCAATCTGAATTCAATTTGTTGGTTTGCTTGAAGATCAACAAATAAATGTGCCAGCTATGCTTTACTATTAAGACATTTTTATTTCAAGTTAAGAATAATGATCCAATTTGCAATGTTTTAAAATAATATTGAGTCTTCTCAGAACAAAAGTATTTCCCTTACAGTGAAAATATGAGTACTTTCCACAAGGATGTATTCCAGCATCTCAAAACATGAGATTACACAGGAAAAGTAGCTGATGCGCTGTGTTTAACAGTTTGGTCCACAATCTAATTCTGCTTCTAAAGGAGAATCAAGGATGATAATACAGTACTTGGACATAACTGTCACTATTTGAACTAATCAATAAGAAAATTAATTTGTACATGATCCTGTAGTAAAACGTTTCATAGACATCACAACTGAAGATTGCCAATTGGAGATTTACCTCCACAAGAAATGCAAGATAAGAAAGACATCAATAGCTATAGGGTACAGAGTAATGTTCTGTATACAAGAACTTGTGACTGCCAATAAATGTTAGTCTCCAGATGCATTATTTCCACAGCAGAACTTAAAGCACAAAGGAACAGTTTTCTGATTTTAGCTGCACCTCAGCAAGAGGTTATAAGCTAATTACCTCCTTTAGTAGCTGGAGTAGGAAGGAGCTGTTTGGTTTTGAAGGCAACACGGGGCAAATTTTTCTGCCTTTGCAGAGCTGTTGAAACAAAGACACGTTACATCCGTCTAAAGAGAGAAGATAAGGGCTTTGGACTACAATTCAAAATTAAAATTTTAGAATCTAATGACAAAACACCAGGAAGCAAAAAAGGAAAAGGAAAAAGAAGAGCAACGAAAAGCTAGTTTCCAAAAGCTGCTATAGCTTCTGCAGTAGTAGCAGTATACATTTTGTTTGAAAGAAGTGATGTTTACAGTTTCGTATCAAGAATTGCACAGCGACGTGTAAGAGATTTTATAGAATAAAATGTGTTAAGGGTTTTTTTCCCCCCAAGCAGGCAAAAGAGCTTCTGCAGACCAAAACCTGGGAAGGCAAAAATAACATGCATGCCCAGAAGTGAAAGCAAACCACCAGGCAGACATGCTGCAGCTACATCCGTGCAAAATTAGCTTCAACACCGGGTGTCAACTTAAGATGCTAAGTATTGGTTCAAATCATAAACCATGAAAAGTAGTTTTATTCATCAAAAGAAAAATATTGTTTTTTAGTATGGCAAATATAAAAGTACTTTGACTTTAATATTTAAAGCAAATATTTCTTTGCTTTTTCTGAAATACAGTTTTATCAAATCTAGTACTGGAGCACATCATGCACAGTTTAATTTGCAGCCACATATAAACAAAAGCAAGACTAGATTATGGGTGATACCTTCATAGGCTGCTAGAAAAATAACAAAAAAGCTTGAGGGCTTGCCCTCAAAAGCTTAGCAACTTTTTTTTGTTATTTTTCAGGCAGCCTATGAAGGTATCACCCATAGTCTAGTCTTGCTTTTGTTTGTTTTTATGGCTGCAGGGCTCCAAACTTCTTTTTTACTGCAACAGAACAAGTTTAATTTGCAGTTATTGATATAATGAAAGAATGGGCGAAGTGTGGCCTCTTAGCTGTTCTTTGTAACTCAAGCACCTTTTACCCTTAGGCTAGCTAGGGGATAACAGGCATTGCTGTTTAACAGTATCTGACCTAAAGCATGTTGTGTTCTCATCCAAAAGATCTGGCAAACTACTGCTTGACAGAGAGAATGATGGGTTCACACAGCTAAAGCACAGCTTCAATGGCACTTGCATGATGGTTACAAGGAATATAGTTATGACACTGCAACTATCATCTTTACAGGAGTTTCAACAAAAATGACCTCTGATTAAGAAACACTTAGCTGTCCAAGACCTAGCAAATTCTTTCATTTGAACAAATTCTTTCATGTCCCTATATGTACTTGGGTTCAGTGGAGCATGTGACCACTGGCTAATGCAGGTTAAATAAGATGTGGTCTTGAACTCTATTTAAGAATTATGATTGAAAATCAGGTTCAACATACGGGCTTAGAACATTGTTACTATAACTCAGGTCGGTAAAGGTCACACATACTCTTTAAAAACTTTCAAACAGAAGAAGACCAGGAGTACATGCCAGATGACAGCGATAGAACAAGACTATTAAGATTTTTTTTTAAAAAAAACCACACACCTTCCACTACAGCTACATTTTTAAAAATACATAACCTTATTTCCTTTAGCAAGAAGTAGAGGGGAAAAAAGCTATTTCTGATTAAACAGGTATGCCCATTTCTTAATACTTTATTTAAAAAAATAAATGTAACTATCAGCCTTATGCTGTATTACTATGCACATTTATCTATATTAGAGCAAATCTCACCAAACCCTATGGAATTTCCTCCTAAAATGATGTACAGAGCATTGCACTATTAGCCTAAAACTATTAAGATATATTTTTAGTTTGTTTAAAAAAATAAACTACAAACTAAAACACAGAGCATATTCCATAGTAAATCATCATCATCATCATCATAACAACAGAATTTGTTGTCCATCTATTGTCAGAGGGCCATACAAAACAAGTTGTATGTTTTTATTAATTATAAAATTATAGTTGTTCATTTTCATAGTCAAACTATGGATCACAGCTGCAACAATATTGCAGTCAGTACAACTACAATTTTGGTCTTCAAGTACAGCTTGGCCTATAACCAACTACAATGAAAATCCTTGTGTAATGTATGTTAAAAGCTAAAGGCATGTTAACCAACACCTTTTCTTACAAGCAATATGAAGATAGCAGTTACAATCCAGCATTTATTGAAGGTACAAATTCCCTTTGTGACCCAGACCAGAGGTCTGTTTTGTATCTGCCTCTGGTAGTAGCCAGATAGAAGCATTCAGGAAAATTAAAACACATAGCATGATTCAGATATTCCATACTATCCCCTTTAATACCAACTTCATTGCCTATGACCATGGAGGGTGTTATTTCTGACTTTATGTGCCATGTAAGTAATTCAACTTATGGCAGCCTTATTAGGTTTTCAAGGTAAACTCACATATTAGTGCATTATAAATGCTGAAATCTCAGCCAGATGCCAGCATGTCTTGTGATAATTTATTCCATACTTTGCATGAATATATAGTGAGATCTCAGCTATGCACACATGAAGATTTATAATTTTCTTTCTTTCCTAATATGACTTTGAATGTGCTGCAGTTTATTTTCTTGATTGATATCAAGGATACTGCACAATATAAAATGATGGGCACATATGAAATGTATATAATATTGGAAAAAATGTAAAATGTTAATTTTAATTGTTTGAACAGAACTATATCAAGTACTGTACAGTATTTTTGAACTATTTAGTTCAGAGAGAAAGGACCTGCCTGAGATTTCACCACCTGCAGGACTTTGCCATCATCTATAAAACCTGGCTCTATATCATTTTGTCTAGACAAGTTATGGGTGAACAAAAATACCACTAGTTCCAACAAACATAAACTTCATGTTACAGTGACTACTTTCTGCTCATTGGGTATGAAAGGTGATTTGAGTATCTAGTTTTGTAATAACAACTCAGAAGTTTCACATCTGTCTCAGAAGAAAACAACTTAATGGTGACACTGTTTGTACACATATGTCTTGTATAAAGATAAAGGTAAAGGTTCCCACCGCACATATGTGCTAGTCCTGTCCAACTCTAGGGGTGGTGCTCATCTCTGTATTCAAGCCGAAGAGCCAGTGTTGTGCAAGTCCATGGCCACGTGGCCGGCATGGCTGCAAGGAAACATTGTTTTACCTTCCTGCTTTTTATGGAGCTACCTATTTATCTACTTGCATTTACATGCTTTCGAACTGCTAGGTTGGCAGGAGCTGGGGTTATCAGTGGGAGCTCGCTCTGCTGCGTGGCACCCGGGATTCGAACTGCCAAGCTGCCAATTTTGCAGCTGATAGTTTTTGGAAGCCTTAATAATTTTGTTGATAAAGTTAATGTTCACACTGATCTTATTAAGAGTAGGAAGTTTTCTTTTCTGCAGCTTGTTTGATGCCAAGATATTATGATTTTGTTTTCATTGCTGCTTTACTGATTAAAATGGGGCTTCAATGTAAACGAACCCATCAAGTCAAATAAATTAACATGAGAACCCTAAATAGCTACCAAACATTAGGAAATTTAGAAACTATGAGAAAATGTGGGTCTGACACATACATTACTACTAATGATGTGTTTGGACTGTAGCAAAGGCAGTATTTTTAGTGATATGACCTCTTTGATCTAGTCCTCTCCACCAAGCATTTATGCAGTTAAGACATTCTGCAACTTTAAAATACTGGCATATATTCAGATTTTCACTTCAGTTTATGAAATCTGGACGGAAGAGAATTACAGTATATTTCCATCTTTATGTAAAGAGTTGCCATTTTGGCATTCGTTCTTTTTTAAATTCTGAAAACAGAATATAAATAAAATCCCAGAAAATGCTTTGAAGTTTTTTTTTCAAGGAAATGAATTTTGCAAAGAAGAGAGATCCTACTTCTACCTCCCATTCTATTTAAATATAAACAAAAGCAGAATACAAATTCCACTAATTGATACTAGAGTAATAAATTTGTTGGGTAAGCCAAAGAGGCTTACAAATATGCAGGCTTTGAAGATCATAGGTCTTTTCTTCAAAAGAGGTGTTCACTTCCCTACTGAATTTTCTAAAAGTCAAGTTTATTGTAGGCATTTACATTTTTCCAGATGAAGGGGAAAAAACTATTCCCCTTTCAAAGGACATCAAGTTTATAGGCTACTAGCAGCAGCACATTACTTGAAATGCCCTATCTGAGCATTTAGAGAGTTTTCATCTTCCATTACATCTCATGATACCACACAGACAACATGACATCAAGGCTTCCCAGTTTACCATTTCCTTGTGTAACATTCTGCCTGGAAAAGACACTTGTGTTCTCAAAAGCTTGGATGCTTTTCTGTGCCTATTAATTCTCCTTATACCTGTATGGATTTAGGAAAATATATAAAGCAATATGACACTGACTTCTACTTCTAGATTTGTACAGTATCATTTAGTAAGAAACTAAGTGGAAACACAAAAGAGAATACCTAGCTGTGACTAAATGGTGCATTTAAACTCTATTTAATGATAAATTATTACTTTAGTCCAGTGATGGCAAACCTTTTAGAGATGGAGTGTCCAAACTGTGATTCAAAACACACTTATTTTTTGCAAAGTGCCAATATGGCAATTTAACCTGCATGCAGCGGTACCCTGGGTTGGAAATGCTTTGGATGCAACCCTTTGAGAAAGAGAAGATCAACGAGCAGGAAAGTGATGCAGGCTTTTGAATTTCCCACAGCTGCAGCAAGGGTGCTGTTGCTGCAGGAAATTCAAAAGCCTGCTCTTCGATCCTCTCTTTCCCAAAGGGCAGCACTCCTGCTCTTTGATGCTTGGGAAAGTGAGAATCGAAGAGCAGGTTTTTAAACTTCCTACTAAATTAAATTAAAACTGCTCTTTGATCCTCGCTTTCCCGAAGAGTAGCACCCCTGCCCTTTGATCCTCGCTTTCCTGAAGGGTAGAACTCCTGCTCTTAGATCCTTGTTTTTCCGAAGGGTACTTCGGAAAAATGAGGATTGAAGACCAGGGGTGCTACATTTTGGGAAAGTGAGGATCGAAGAGCATGCTTTTGAATTTTCCGTGGCAACAGCACCCTCACTGTGGCCATGGGAATTTCAAAAACCTGCTCTTCAATCTTCGCTTTCCCAAAGAGTAGCACCCCATCCACCTCCCTGCCCTGGGCAGAGAGGGGGATGGAGTGCTACACTGTCGGGAAAGCCAGGGGAGAGTGACGGCAGATTGTGGGCTTGTTTGTAGCCCTAGTTTACTCTCCAGCCACACCACTCTGGGCATCCCAAAAGCAGCAGGGCTGGGGCTACGAAGGAGCACACAAACCACTGCCTCCTCTTCACCTGGCTCTCTTCCCTGAGCCATCTCGAGACTGCCAAAATGGGTCCGTGAAGAGAGCTGGGCGAAGGTGAGGAAGTGGTTTGTGGGCTCCTTCGTAGTCCCCGTTTACTCTCCAGCCACATTGTTTTTGGGATGCCCAGATTAGCATGGCTGGAGAGTATACCGGGGTTACAAATGTTCCCACAAACTGGTACCTTCTCTTTGCCCGGCTCGCTGCACGTAGCACAATGGTGTGCTCTAAGTGGAAGGGGAAGAGCAGTGGCTGTGAAGGGGCAATGTCACGTGCCCACAGAAAGGGCTCCACGTGCCACCTTTGGCACCCATGCTATAGATTTGCCAACACTGCTGTAGTCAATTTTTTCAGTCACACATTCATTCTGCTTTCAATTAAGCTCATTGTGTTTACATGGAAAACAGTGATGGTTGGTTTAATTGAATTGTTCTTGTTTGTACATCCCAAATCCACCCAAAGCAATTAAACAAATGCTATTTTCAATGAGAGAGAACAGCCGCAATTTGGAGTCATGGTTTGTAGTTGGCTTATAAATCTTGACTTATGCTAATTATATCTGCATGTACAATCCTGGTTGCGTCTCACTCCCTAATGGCTTTGTTAGCTATAGATGCAAGAATTGCTAGAAATTTCAACTTTCCTTATTGATAAGGGTGTCTCATGGACAATAGTCCAAATCTTGTCCTTATTTCCTCCTTGATAAGGCCTCAATCTGAAACTTGGCTGTCTAGCCCCACAGATTATTTGCTATGAGAACTTCCCTATTAGAAGAACTCTGTAATGTCTAAAGTTTAGGTAGTGATTGTAACCAAATGTGGAATCTTGCAACATGTAGCCTGCATAAATAAATTTTAAATTGCCCAGAGAGTGCCTTAAGTGCTATGGGCGGTATATATGCAGAACACTTTGCTTTTTTGTGGCTTTTCAGATATCACTGGATACATCTCTATAGAGAGAAAGGTACTGAGTGGATTTCTCTCAGTTTTGGATAGTATACTGAATAGAAAACCATGAAGCCTGAATGGGCATTAAATTTGTCACCAGTGTGTTCAACAGGAATAAGAGTTTGGGGATCATGTGGCATAGTCTGTCACCATACCAATTTACATTTCTATGCTTTTCTGCAAAAATGATACTTGCTGAATAAACTATGGTTAAAGCAGTGATTAATTCAATGTTATATGGCAACAACCACTGAGACTGAAAGCTGTTTTAACAGCATGGAAACACTTGCATTTTTTTCAACATAGATCCAAAGGTTTTAAAGGGCAATATTTCCAACTGTTTACTAATGGAGTGTGTTTATACTCATATCATTTAAAGGTGAACTGGTAAGGTTTTTTTTTAATTACTAGTATACACATGTTAGGCAATGCAGCTTCTGAAGTTTCTATTATGGAGTGAGCAAGAAGCAAAAGTGCTCTTAGGCAGAAATCAAAGTAACATTGCCAAGTTCAGCTCATGCAGAACAACAGTCTGAAGAAAGAGAGACAATACCACCACATACATAGAACAGCATTTTGCAAAAAAAGAAAAGAAAATCCAGTTAAAGACCCAAGGATTAACACACATATATAGAGAAAAACAGCAAATGCCTGGATTTGTATACAACAAGTATACTATGTACTCAGGGTCAAACTACACATTGCTCACTGTGCTGCATGTGTCTTTTGATGTCAAAATAAAGCACTCCCTCAAGCCTCTCTCATCAGGACAAAGCGTGTGTCATATTGGAAGAGAGAGTTATCCTATGACCTAGTACTAATTAAAATCCTGTCCTGCTACCAATGTGAGCTCCTCTCCTATTATAAACAGGATCTCCAAGCAAGGATCTGAGTCAGGAGGGTTAGCAGGTTAAACATGGTCCCAGTCCTGATTTGGCCTTATTAGCAGTTGCTGTCTGTTATCAGACAAAGATATATAATGGCCAAAAATCCAGTTGCTTAGCATGGTAAAGAGCACTTGAGAAGGCCCATTTAATCTGTGGCAATTTGGTGAGTCAACTCCACCATACGTTCCATTGATTCAGATGGGCTTACTGAAGCTTCTAACTGAAGCTTAAAATGTTAAAAGTAAGTTGAAGCCTGAGTAGGCTCAAAATTGACTTAACCTTTGGAGGATTTTAAGCAGAGGCTGGATGGACACCTGTTGGAAATACTGTGATGGGGGTTCCTGCATGGCAGGGGTTGGACTGGATGGCCCTTGAGGTCTCTTCCAACTCTATGATTCTATGATTCTGATGATTCAATGACCCTCCTCTAGTGTGATTTACTACAATAAGCAAGACAATTCTTGCCAATATGTTACACCATGTGCCTAATATTGCATGCAGCTTAGCATTCAGCATCTGTATGTTCCTTCCATATTTTTTTTAAAAAAACATAGCCTTAAAATATACAGGCATTTAACAAAAAGTGAAACCAGGAACTGAAAAGTCAGATCACTTGCTTGATCACATACTCTTCTGGGTGGGGTGGGTGGAATTAAGTAGAGGCTGATTTTTTGGCAAGATGCATATACCAAATTGCCTAGGACATACTGTGTCTGGTTTTAATGAAACCGTATGTTAAAACAAGAAATAGCCATTACTAAACACAGCATTATATTACATGTAGTAATTTATTTAGTCATTTCTAAAGTGTCAATTCTAGTTTCCCCTGAAACTATCAGGTTTTTTTGTAGAAAAAAAATACCTTATTTTTAAGAGTATTTTTACCCTGCCTTTCTCCTTGGAAAAGGGACTCAAGGCGACTATGTACATGATATGTACATGATACGATATGTAAATACTGTAGCTATTAAATAATGGTTCTTTAAATGTTTCTATATGCAAAAGGACTAGCAATCTTCTAACTGTCATTATTGCAAATTGAAATTAACAAATTTAAATCAAACAATATTTGTTACTAAACTTGAAGTCTAGTCTGGAAGACACCTTAGTCAGAGTAATTTAAATCAGATATCAGAAACTGCAAACTCTAATCTGTCCAGGGGATTTCCCACAGCTAACAAAACTTCTGTTTTGTTTCACATTCTTTCCCACTGTAAATATGAAACACTGAAATGCTTACTATAGAATTGCAGCAAAATCTGCATTATCAGCACACAGTTCAATAATGCACTGAGAATAAAATATACAAGCTGAAATCCAGCAGTAAGTTGCTACTGAAGTAAACCCATTGAACCAATGGAATGTATAGAAGAGGTAAGTCAACAAATCCCCAGTGATGTGATGGACCTACCCTAGTTCCAACTTAGTGAATTTCAGCTCTTATGCTGTGAATTGCTTTATAGATAAGAAGTTAAGAATGTTGACCAGATGGTTGCCTAAATTTTTGGAGCAAATTACAGCAAATTAAGAAGTTGGTGTAGACATTTGCTATCACACACCTTACATGAGTCAATGTGTGATGGCAAATGCCCATGCTAACATCTTAACTTATGGCAATTCACTAAATTTAAGTTTATGGCAATTTTATCAGCATACGTATGCTAAAGATTTCAGCTTTTATATGACAGCAATATAAAATAAAATTAATATAAAAGGTAAAATACATTTGCCCAGCAAATGCAGTTCTTTTGTAATGACAGAGCTGGACTGTTCAAGAAAATATTTTACATTGGAGATAATATGGTAAAATCTAGACAGTACAGAATACATCAATAATGAGAAGGGACCTCACTAGTGATTGCTATGCTCAGAAATGGTCTTATTAACCCATTATAAATTGGATCTGTCCGAGTTAGTGTTATTCATATGAAACATCCAATCCCTTTACCATGAAACTGTAAATACACAGCTTCTGTTTTAAGCAGTTTTTAAAAGCTGTGTTTACAGCATCACTGTAAAGATACTTACTGGCAGAGGTCTGAGGTTGAATACGAGGTATTCCTCCATTTGGCACTTGAAAGTTTGAGTCACTTCTACTGTTTTTCACAGACTCAACTTGGATGTTAGATGTCCTGGACAGGTTTGGAAGGCTACGTCTTAGTTTTTCTGTATTGAGGAAAGATAAGAACACCACAACATACCATCTGACGCAGGAGACTGAACTGTAATACCAACCATGACAACCTAAAGTCCAAAAGACCTGAGGAAAGAAGAGTTGCTACAGATCTGTATGCTAAAAGTTTCAGCTGCCTAATACTATGCTACCAAATTTACATTTCAAAACAAATTAAAATCTTTCATAGATTGCTGAGTTTCTCACCTGAAACAAAACTTATTTTAAGATTTATTTTGTTGTCTGGTGTGAGAGGCTATGGGTTTAAGTTGTACAAACAAGAAGTCTGTATTTCAATGGGTCCATTTAACAATTATGACTTCAGTGGAAGGAAAGGGTAAGTATCTATGTGTGTTCACTTGGTTATCTCCATGGAATCTGTACAAGTACAGGTACAAAAAGATGGTTCTCAACAAAGGGAATAGCTGTATAATTGCAGACTTCCATGAATGCATGTGCATCCATGCTTACTACCATAACCTTCTTCCCTTCCAATCCAACTTTCATTCACCACAGTTGGAATAGAACTTAAAATCACTATGATGGAATAGAACTTAAAATCACACTGAAAATATTAAAAGCCAGTCAAAGAAAGTCCCATGGCTCATGAAAAACATTAAAAACCAATTAAATAGGTGCAAATAAAAGCATATCTAGCTCAACGTAATAAAATCCTTCCAAAAGAAAGCAAACAGAACAAATGAATCTTTAGGGCTCTTTTACAGACCTTGAGTGACGAGGCCTGACATTTATTTCTTGGATGCACTTGTCTTTAAAAGGCCATTTACTATTCTGATAACTTCCAAGAGCAACAAAAGGCTGTTTACTATTTTGATAATTTTGAAGAACAACAAATTATAGGCATAGTCAGTTGGACCAGAGGCAAATATTTAAAAGACAGCCAATCACGTATTTTCAAAGACCTCAGAGTACAAAAATAACTTAATTGAGTTAATAATAAATTTGAGAAAAGTGGGATCATTGTTGAAAGGCCCCTCAATCATGCCCGCCAACCCAGTAGAACTTCAGCTACAGACTTTAAAAGATACTTATTTATATGTAATTTAACATGTTATTAAATACTATAAATGAAATGATAAACAAGAACTTAAAATATAGAAAGGTCAGTAAACTGAATGAAATTTAACTGGATGGGAAATTGGCAGAAACACAATATTTGGATCTGCCATTGTTCTGGCTTATACTTTTGATTATGAGTAACCCATCTGCATAGTCTTACTTTTTCATATTTCCTATTACTATAAAACAGGCAATACTCACACCTGATAGGACCAATTTAAACTACAATTACTTTCTCAAAATATTTATTGAAAGAAAACATTCTCAATATATTTGAAACACCGTAACTGGCAAAAGTACCATATATCTGAGCTTATAGCAAATGATGGTTGCCAAAAGGTATGTTTTCATTAAACCGTGTAGCTACTGGTTTTCAGTGGATTTACTCATGATTGTAACTGGCAAAAATACATTATTTGTGATATAAAAATCACATGATAATTAGTCTAAAGTGCAAAATTAAGCAGTAGATTAATAACAACATTTGGCAATTTATTTCTATAGAACACAGTACCATGATTCGTCCTTAGCTTAAGGATTATCAGGCATAGCATCAGATTAATGTAGATGAATAGCTGTTACCAAATCAGCTGAGTTAGGAACAAAGATAAATGTTGCCTTGCATTTGATAGATTTGATAAAAAGAAACCAAGCTTCCTTGGTTACATTTGATACAACTCTAAACTCAAAGAGGATTTATATTTTTCAGCTTGACTAGATTCAATATTCATATCATCATAACACATCAATTTTATGTCTAATTCTTTTTTTGGGGGAAAAACTTGATCACTTTCTTGTTGGTTGTTGGTGTGTCCCTGCTTTTCATTTCAGGCCAGCATAAAGGCAACGAAAAGAAAAAGGTCAAAGCGAGAAGGAGAATGCAAGCAATGCGGAAAGAAAAGCTGAATGGGAACTGTGAAAAAAAAGCGTGGTTCATCCTGGTTAGGACTCGTTTAAGAAAGTAAAAACATTTTGGAAAGTAAAAGCATTTATCTAGCATGCATACATAAAGTTGATTCATGTTGTAGTCCTTCCATCCCATGCAGCTGTACTTCTACATGGGTGAGACTCACTCTCGTGCACAAGCTGTGAAGTAGCAGAGGACTATGTGGGTGCGACACCATGGAAATATTACAGTCAATCAGCAGCCACCACCAACCTTTCTCTAGTTTCTGCATACAGTGGATGGAAGGTTAATGTATCAACTTTTGGACTGTGCATCTCACTTTCCATAAAGGGGAGAAGAACTCCTTTCTAGTACTAAGCATATTAGTCATTTATTGAAAGAAAGTGACAACAATAAAATAACAGTATGTCTTTCATCTGTGCTTTCTGGTCAGATGGAAAAGGAGACAAAAGACTCTATTATTACATTTGAGGATCCAACCTCTAATACTGTTTTCTCCTTCTCTTTCAACAGCCACTCTCTATTCATGGTATAAGTACATGCAAGCAAGTATGAGATATGTCAAAATACAGGTGTGTCAGCACAACTGCTATTACTTTGGAATGTTTCCGTTTCCCTTCTGGTTACCTTTCCTATCCACCCTCTTTTCAATTAGTCAGTGGCTAGAAGCATATCTGAAGCTGCCTAGATGTCCTGAGCACATCCAATCTTGCCTGATTTTGGAAGCTAAGCAGGGTCAGCCCTGGTTAGTACTTGATGGGCGACCACCAGGGAATACCAGGTGCTGTAGGCGCCTGGAGTAAGAACTGGCAAGCCACTCCAGTATTCCTGCCAAGAAAACTCCATGGACATGGAGTCACAAAGAGTCGGACACAACTGTAACCCCCCCCACACACACGAATCTCTGAGAAAGATGGCTGAAAGCAGATTGCAGCAGAATGAGCAAAAACATCAGCACACAAAAGGACAGAAAATATCTCCAGACCTTGGATACATTAACTTGCATTTTCCACACTGTAAGTGGATGTACCCAGTGGTACCCTGACTTAAGAGCAGCTCGATTTAAGAGCAATTTGACTTAAGAGTGGAAAACTGTTGGCATTTTAACTGCCCCCTTACAAATTTTAGATATTGTCTGCTTGACTTGCAATTTTTTTATTTTTTAGCATATTTTTTAAATTTTTTAGGTAGGAGTCCCAACTTAAGAGTAGTTCGACTTAAGAGCATGCATTTGGAACAGATTAAATTCGTAAGTCAAGGTATCACTGTATGCAGAAGGAGATTTAATCTATGAAGAATAAGATAACTAAGGTGCCAGTATCAAGATCTCATTGAAAAGTCTTCTTGTTTGTAGATCTATGAGGGGTTTCCATTACATAGGAAATCAGCAAAAAAATTAACACCTGCACTGTGAATAGCAATGGTTCTGTACAAAATCAATTTAAAATATCTGGAAATAGCATCATGCATGCCATATCCAAGTCCCGAGCCCATGGGATCCACTCTCATTATTATACAGTGGTACCTTGTATAAAGGAATTAATTCGTTCCAAATGAAATTATGTTAAGCAAATTTTCCTTTATACAAATTCCCATAGGAATGCATTGAAAATGGAGTGATCCCATTTTATGTTGTACGGATTTTCCCCATAGGCAATTATGTTAAGCAAATTTCCCCTATCTCCGGAATTTTTTATGTTGTACAAATTTTATGTTATACAAGCTGTCTGTTATACAAGGGTCCACTGTAATACGATTTAAAACAATAAATGAATAATCAGTGACCGGTACAGGCAAATGATACAAGGGAGAAAAGATAAAACTGCTCTACTTGTCTTCAGCAGATCTCAGTTTCCAAGGCTATCCCCCTACATACAAGTGATCCCTGGCCAACATGCAGCTGAGCCACAACACTACTACCTGGCATTTCACTTTCTGCAGGATGTATAGAACTGAAAGCATTATCACAAGGCACCGAAGGGAGCAAACAGAAGCATGAAAACTCAAGAATGGGACCCATGTTGCCTTTAGTAGTCAACCTCACTATGCAGTGCTCAGATCAGCAATTTGAAAGCATGCCTCAAGATACATAAAGCCGGAGAGCTGTAGAGAAGCAACAGGAACATCCAACAACAACAGAAAAACAATCATGCCAAATAATGACTGCAGAATGTCCTGGTATAGGCTTAGTTTTGGTCCATAATATGTGAGATTTGTTTAGCGCTTATCACAGAAATACTGGTTTTAAATATCTCATTGAGTTGACACCCACACGTCTCATGGGATTATGATACAAAAAATGGATGCACATGGTACTATCTGAGCATTTATTCTGCTCTGAACTTGGGAGAAACCTACTAGATGATTCAAACAAATCAAAAATTATTTTATTATTGCAGTCCATCGGTTTCCAAATTTGGTCCCCAGATGTTTCTGGACTACAACTCCCAGAAATCCTAGCTAGTACAGCTAATGACAAAGGCTGGTAGGAGTTTTAGTCCAAGAAAATATGGAGACCCAAGGTTGGAAACCACTGCTATATTCTATATGATACAAGGAGAAGGCCGTTTTCATTGGTTTATTGTTTCATTTTGCTTGCCCTTCTCTTGGAAGAACAACAAAGAAAAAAAGGAAAAGAAGACAAATTGTAGATACATATAATTAAAATCTCAATGATTACCGTACATATCTTAATGATACTCTATTTGCAACCTACTGCAGGATTTTGGTCAATGGCTGATATCTTGTTGCTTAGCGTAGTAAGTCACAACTAGAGTAGGCCGACTGAATCAATGGAACTTAGGAGTTGACTCATCAAATCCCCATGATTCAGGGGGCCTATTCTAGCTGCAACATTACTCTAAGCAACAGGATTTTAGCCACTGAAAAATGATGCACTCCTTTCTTTCTAAGTATAAGGGAATGTTCAACACAATTATAAAGGGGGCAGAGGTTTGCAGGCTTTTTAAAGCAAACTTATAGTATATTATTTTATGAATTCAATTTTAGAGGGCCAAATTTTTTCATTACCAATTCCATTTTCAACAATATGTGTGCAAGAATTAATATAGGAATACTAGCTGTCCCTCAAGTGTATAACTTTTATTTTGGATGCCTTGGCCTTGACAGTCTTGACATTGGTGCTGGATATTATGCCTGACTGGACTCAGCACTAGAATAATTTAGAAACTATGCGGGTACAGAATGGTAATATTATACATCTCCCTAAAATTAAACTAGCCCAACTGCTTTCTCTCTTTACTGATTTCTAGACATTACTATATTGTGTAAAGAACTGTTATGATGCTTTTTTCATGTGTGTTTCTCAACAAATCAGAGTAATGTCACACTGTGGAGCTGATCTTAAATATAACCTACTGAGCAACATACTTACAAGAAGCATATCACTGCTACTGTATTAATGCTTGGTGAACAACATTTGAGACAAAGTATTTTTACCTTCATTTTTGACACTGTTAGTCTGTAGATCAGTGGGATGGCCTTGAAGTGAAAGACGAGGCTGCTGCAACCGACTAATCATTGGCTGGGGTGACACTCGACTGTACTCTATACTCCTAGCAGGTGACCGCGATCTAGGAGAATTCCTTGGTGACTGCTTTGGTGAAGGCCGTGGTGAATTGCGGGGCGAGGGAGAGAACCGGTTCACTGCTGGGTGCACTGTGTGATGGCAGCTGTCCTCTTCATCTTCTAAACTCTGTGCGTCAAGTTCCTGGTCACTAAATGTACCTCGCCTCATTGAACTGCATGAAGAACCAGAGCTACGCCGAGAAGCAGTGGCGGCATATTCCTGCCGGAGACCTAATTAAAGTAAGAACACTCTCAATTACTCTTGGCATACTGGCTTCTCAGCCCCTCTGACGCACCTCTTCTTCTTCCATCATCCCCCATAGGAAAGTTTGTCCAGCCGCTAAATCAGGCCTGCCCAAAGTCCGGCCTGGGGGCCAAATCCAGCCCGTCAGGCCATTCTGAGTGGCCCACGGCTGGGAAGCTTGAGGGGCTGGGCAGGCCAGCCGGCCAGTGAGCAGAAGCTTCCTCCCTCCCTTGGTCCCCACCTCCCTTGCTCCCTCCCTCCCTTGGTCCCCACCTCCCTTGCTCCCTCCCTTCCTTGTTCCCCATCTTCCTTCCTTCCTCTCTTGGTTTCCACCTCCCCCCTCCCTCCCTTGGTGCCTGCCTTCCTTCCTGTGGGTGGGTTTCCAAGGGGTCAGTGGGTAGGGCTTATGGGTCAGTGGGTGGAGCTTGCATTGGGGTGGCAGGGTCAGGGAGCAACCGGCCCCTGACACATTCTCAGCCACCAAATCTGGCCCTCCTTACAAAAAGTTTGGGCACCCCTGCGCTAAATGCATTATAACAATAGGGTTTTTTAAATTAAATATATCTAACCTACCCACCAACATCAAAGATACTAGTCAAGATTCAAGACTGAAAAAATCTTAAATCACTACAGTGAAAAATACTTACTTTCCTCTTGCATCCGAGCTAAAATCTGTACATCTGTTAAGTCATTTAGTTTGTAATTTGATCCAATTGAATCTTCATCCATTTCTGAAGCACTTAATTCACTATCAATTGAGGACTGTGGACTTAGTGGAGGATTTCTGTCTGCTGAACTTTTGAAATGACCTGTAAGGAATGAAAAAGAAATGCAAGTCTGACCTTTATCTGTGCACATAATTTACTTGCAGGGGGGAGCATATTAGAAAAAGTGACTCACATTAGCTGATATAGAATTTTTTTTTCTAATAATTAGATACAGATCAATTTTCAGTGTGTCAAACATCATTCACCATGGCTACCATGGAGGAATATGGCTTAACAAAACTGTAACCAGAGAAACAGAAGTAACAGGGATGAAAAACTGGAACATTCTATTTCTTATTTAGGATAGCTATTTTAAATGATCAAACTGTGCAGAACTATATAAAATTATTTTTCATTTCTGAAGAGTTATTTTAGCATATAATATATATATATATATATAAAATTTCATAATGCACCTCACTTACAACTTATAACATATCATTCTCACATTACTTCTTTTACCTGTATTGCCAGGAAGTACAACTTGTTTTGCTAAAGGAGGCTTCACTGGTGTGGAGGAAGGGGAGTTGTAACTACTGTTGTATGGGCTGCCCGCATTTGGACTATAGGAATTTGCGTAGTTGACAGTGCTGAATGGATTACTGTAAAGGCCATGTCTCTTAAGGGCTGCGTAAAAAAAGGAGAACATCATATTTTAGCATTATTTATTTCAAATGCCTTAAAGCTGTAGGCCTCATTTGAAACTCGTACAATAGTTCATTAACTACGGTAGTTTGGACATTTTGATTCAAAATAGCGCATCCAATTTTTCATCATTTATAACTCTATTTTTCAGACTAATAGCAACAAGTGCAGAACATGCAATCAAATACTATAAAACTGCATTTGACTACATAAAGAAGACGCACTCAGCTGCAGCAAGTGATACAAACATCCATGGAGTTTTGACCTAGAAATCTCCCCTTGACTATGCAAACTATATTCAGAGTTAGAGAAAACAGCCACATAGATTAGTACATGTACTAAACTCAATGAGTTCTTTGACTATCACAAGAATATCTTGTGACATGACTCTTTTGTCCTTGCTGCAATCCAAAGACAAACAAGTTTACTCCGATAACATGTTCACTCTTATACTGAAGATCTTCCCCTTTGCAATCTGATGCTCATCTGATAACTTAAGGCCTCCAGTTCCAATTGGCTTTCTTCTCGGGCAGCGCAAGTGTTTTAAGATTAACAATATGCCACTTGCACAGCAAGTGGCATATTTACTGGATAAAAAGCAGTGACATCAATACTGTTCTGCACACATCATTTTTTCCACAGATCCATTCAGTAGGAAACTCGAATGTTGCCAAAGGATTACGGTACCTTACACAACTGGCATCTCCAAATGATATGGCTTATAAACTTTGGTCACTATTTTAACCATCTGCTGCTGGACAGAAAGGGTGCTGGCACAATAATAGGATATTACAAGCATTCTAATTCCATATTGTGATCTCCATAAAGAAAATCTACTTTCTGTGTGCAAAACACCAACAGTTGTGTGGAATAATTCTGTGCTTCCAAGTTGGCAAGAGTTTCAATAGATACAATAGAGCCAAACCTAGGTGCTTATATGCTGCTGATCACAAGTTTGTATTTAGCCTTCTCAGTGAAGTAATTAGGACTTAAACAAGCCTTACATTCACTGGACTGTAACCACTGAATGTTAAACAAATTTATGTAGCCCACTGTATCAGCAGAAACAAATTGATACTCAAACTCACCTGACATTGTTTGTTCAAGTCTGTGGATCAATGACTTTTTAGCACATTCAATATCAGGTGTTGGGTAATCCAGTATTTGCCTGCACCAAACCAGTGGACTGATCAGTTTTTGCACTGGTGTCACTTTCTTTTTCGGTGATGTATACAACCTAGTGAAAAATGAAAACATATTTTTTCTTTAAATGAAGTTGTATAAATGAATTAAAATCTTGGAGGCTGTATGTTTTAACAGAATACAGCTCAAATCCTGCACTTTTTAAAGCAAGCTGACCGTTGTTAGTACTGTCAAAAGTAAGTTAATAACGAAATACTCAAGGACAGGCCCATTATTATTGCATAATAACAGTATCAGATGGAAATAGCACATTGCCGAAAAAGGAGCAGCAGGATTAGTTCAAAAAAGAAAATTATGCTTGAAGCTATACCTCCCACACCAAATCAGGGAAAATCACATGCTACTATCCTCATTCAATACCTGGCTACACTAATAGAGCACACTTCTACTTTAACACCACCCCAAGTAAGTGCTAGCACTGAATCGTAGTATCCCCCTATATAGAGCATCCCTAGTTGTGCAGAAGAGGAGAAACAAAACAGTTGTTGATACAATGAGCATCTAAAACAGTACATCTACAGCACAGTCTTATTCACCGTTATGCAATGCCTCCACAGTGTGCTAGAGTACTATTCAAAGTATTCCACGGGGAAAATATTTCATGATTAAAGAAATTCTCCCTGGGATGTGCAGAAAGCCACAGTGTTTACCCAACAATTTCCATTCTGTGTGGTCTATTTGGACACAAAGCACAAGAGCCTTCACACTTTCAGAACATGCCAGGACTGAGTGTGGTAATAAAAAGGCTGCCATAAGAAATGATGCACAATCCCTATTATTCATTTTATATGAAGGAGATAACATGGAAATCTACCAAAGCTAGATGACAGTTTTATTTCTATTGTTTTTCCTTGTTGATTTGCTGTTTATTATTTGAATTTTGATATATATTTTATAGTACACTACTGTATATTTGAACTGTTGTAAGCTACCTAGAGTGGCCTTTTAGGACAGATAGGTGGGATATTAAGTAAGTAAGTAAGTAAGTAAGTAAGTAAGTAAGTAAGTAAGTAAATAAATAAATAAATAATATGCTGGACTGAGCCACCCTGTGTTAGAAAACTTCACTGCAATACAATATCCAGAGTAGAAATTGGCACAGATCAGAAAAATGTTGGGTCATGATTAGCCATATTTCCACAAACTACCCAGAAAAAGAACTGATGGTTCAATTCATGGTGGTTTAGGCGCCTCTCTGTTCCCCTCCACTGCCTGGCTTACCTGCCGGCATGGCAACCCTGCCATCACTGCCTTAGCCTCCCTGAGTGGGACTGGAGAGGCAATGGCAATGACAATGGCAAAGAAGCCATTTGGGGGAGCTGGGATGCAGTCTCTATCCATTTGCCTGCCAACCAGCTGGTTGCCAGGGAAGCCCACTTCTGGGGCTTCCCTCACAACCAGCTGGTCAGCAGGAACATGCACAGAGGTAGCCACCTGGATCCTGGCAGGAAAGCTGGGCAGCTGCCTCTGATGATGGCACCCAACAATCAGGGCATACTGGTCAGCAATGCCAGTAGGTAGACAGAAGCAACAGGGGGCCCAGCAAGCCATCCTGATTTGACAAAGTAAATGAAATGCCAAAGAGGGGAAATGGCATATTGTTTTGCTTTGGTAAAATGGATCCCAGAAATGGGTCATGGAATGAACCACAAATCATGGTTAGTTCTCTGCTAATCTGTAATCCAGAGTTGACTGAACCTAGAAAGTACTCATACAATTCTGAATCTCATATACTTTTCTTTAGCTAGATAATAGAGATATGTGCCATTGCTTTTGGACCCAAAGAAATTCAGATCAAAACTGTATTTTAAGAGGTTCTCTGCACACACTGTTGTTTCCAGATGCTGGTGGAGAAGCATGGGCAAGGATTCTATGAAGGACAAGGATTTTGGAATTACTGCTGGATAACAACAAACCCTTCAGAGGAAAGAAGCCCGTTCTGAATGTCTTTGAATATTCAAAATCACCAGTTGCTTTGGTCTGGAAAAAAAGGCACCGGAGGGGGAACATGACTGAGACATACAAAATAATGCAGGGCATGAGTAAAGTGGATAGAGGGACGCTCTTCTCCCTCTCACAAAATACCAGAACTAGGGGACATCCACTCAAATTGAGGGCTGGGAGAGTGAGAACAGACAAAATATTTTTTTTCTACCCAGCGTGTTGTTAGTCTGTGGAATTCCCTGCCACAAGATTTGGTGATGGTATCCGGTCTGGGTGCCTTCAAAAGGGAATTGGACAGATTCCTGGAGGAAAAGTCCATCACAGGTTACAAACCATGGTGGAGATGTGTAATCTCCAGGCTTAAAACCAAGGTTCTTCAAGAGCCAGATGCAGGAAAGTGGTGTCAGGAGACAGATATCTACTCTTGTGCACTCCCAGACAGCTTTGGTAGGGCCACTGTAAGATATAGGAAGTTGACTAGATGGGCCTTTGGCCTGATCCAGCAGGGCTCTTCTTATGTTCTAAATTAGCATGAACAAGGAAGCTTTCCCAACATGCCTTATGAAACTCTAGAAATAAGCCTTCATATGCCTAATTCAAGTAACTCCATCAATGAGTTTGTAATAGCACAAAGAACAAGCTGTGACATTAAATCCTACAAGCATCAAGTTCATGCAACAGCATAGGAACTATATTTAGAGTTCTTACAGTCTCAAATTCTAATATGAACGTTTCTATGAAAGCAGATTAATCCATAGAAAGCCTCACATAAAATATCTTGTAGAAGAGACTTTTCCTCTCCAGGTAAAGAATGAAACCAATTATTTAACACCACATAAAAAGTGACCCTGCCAGAAAACACGTTGCAGTCCTCTTGAGTGTCAGAACCCCCACTGGAAAACACGGCTCCATTCATTATTTCACACTAAGCTGGTATATATATGTAATACGTCACTTTTCATATATACATATAAACATATCTGAACAAGAATCAAATAAGATCAAAGTTCTAAATACAAATATGAAATTCATAATCATAAGAACTAAATTTTAACATAGAATTACATTTTTTTGCCCTAGAACAAATGCTCTGTGGTTTAGGCATCCAACTGCAAAGCCAGAAGTTGTGATTTTGATTTCTCACCTGTGCCTCCTTGACAGAGGCTGGATTCAGTGATCCATAGGATCCCTTCCAGATCTACCATGATGATGATTAAACAATGGGATCATGGCTTGTTTCATTGTCAGTGTGTCAATCATACTTATTTTACCTTACATCAAGTTCCTTTTGAGATTTCAAGTGTATACCATCTGACCACTCTTCAGATATTACCTAGCCATCTGTCCAGTTAACAGGGGAGCTTCTGCTGATTTTTCCCCATATGAAAAAATAATGAACCAAAGCCTCTGATCTGCTGACTTCTTTCATGTGGATAAAACAAAGATGGGAGGGGCTAGGGGCACTCCCTTGCTAGCATGATGGATAAAGGTGGAGTAAATAATGCCTGGAAGGGGCTATCATCCTCTCCAAAAACAACTCACTTGATTATGTGTCTTTCTATACAGATCATTTGAACTTCATACTGGTAACACAAATCTCAAGGTACATTTCACCATACTTAAAATAGAATGGAAGTCTTTTCTAGTTAGAACAGAATGGTAATCTATAGTAGTGTATTTAGAAAACTGAGTAGGCATATTGCCAAAAAATTTTACCTCAAAGGCGAAAATTTAAAAGACAAACTATCTATCACTCACGGATCAGATCTCACTGTTTTAACTACACATCAACGTCTATTCTACAGATACCAAATCTAAACAAAATGTAGTTTGGTCATACTGTTGGTGTACATTATGTCTGGCCCATGACTGGAATTGATCTCTTTTTAAAATGGCATTTATTCATCCTATGTGCTTCATTCATTATTTAAATGAAAGATCCAGATGTCTTCTACTAGTAACTTCCCCAAAATTTCCCAACATTTCTTCCACCTTTTTTAAACTTACCACAGAAACTACATTAAGGGATGGAAGAATTAATCTCTACATAATTGGTAGGCACTGATCAGTCATCTATCTCCATGATATCGTAATAACTCTTGATATGTCACAAAAATTATTTATTCCAAAACATTACCTGGCCCAAGTAATGTTAGAAAAACAATTTAAAAACAAATACAAAAACAATTTTAAATCAAGTTCAAATAATATTTCAGAAAAAATACCCCAGCACTGTATGTTTTGTTGATTTCTTAAACCAAGCACCACAAAATAAAAATTTAAATATACTCAGTTATTTAAACTGACTTCTCTGTCCCAAAATGGAACTGCAAGGGAGCAAGCAAAACAATAAATAAATGATGATGAAGCAAGTTGCATGCAAATTAAAATAAAACAATACAACAGACAACTCAAACAATAAGCTTATAATTTTCTGACTGCCATAGGCATGGTAGGAGGCAATTCTAATAAATTGTCAAAATGACTAGTTTTACAAAGAAAGAGAGGGGAGAGAAATAAATCAAGCAATTGCATTCTGTAGGTATCACAAAATATCCAAGTACAGTAATATCGCTTAAGACAAATGCAATTCCTTCTACAAGTCGTTTCATTTTACAAAAAATCATTTTGCAAAACATGATTTCTCATAGAGGATTTTTTGAATTTTGTAACATTTTTTTGTCTTGCAAAGCATACCATAGGGAATTTTTGTTATGCAAAGCAAACCTAGTCCCAATTTTTTTTCATTTTACAAATTTTTCATCTTACAGGACATTTGTCTTTAGAGGCATTACTGTAAGTTGGCATACTCAGTTCCAGTGCAGCACCAAACTGTCTGGGAACAGTAATATGTAAACAATCCCTGTGAGTAACTTTCATTCATATCTAAATGCAAACTTCCCACACTTCCTGAATCCAAACACAATCAATAATATAATTGGATCTCTTAATATGTATCGTTCCAAAGTCTGCAATTCAGTTCTTGCCTCAAAATGTGCACAAAACAAGCATGTTTCACGAGTGCACAAAATATTTTATCATTAAAAAATCATGTCAAAAATGTATATGGTGTATTTGCAAAAGTACATGCAAAATACATATTTTAAAGCCAATATAAAAGCATGTTTTGTACAAATGTTTGCATTGATTAAAATGATCATAAAATTATAAGAAATTTGGCAAGAGAAAAATGAGGATTTATGTAAGATCAATCTTGACGGAACTGTCCATCCAATCCACCTTGGATCAAGTTCATCTGAGTTTAGTGGTAAGTACAGTGGACCCTTGTATAACAAACAGTTTGTATAACATAAAATCTGTACAACATAAAAAATTCCAGAGATAGGGGAAATTTGCTTAACAGAATCGCCTATGGGGCAAATCCGTACAACATAAAAATGGTTGTGATTAGGTATTACTCTCTTTTCAATGCATTCCTATGGGAAATTTGTATAAAGGAAAATTTGCTTAACATAATTTCATTTGGAATGAATTAATTCATTTATACAAGGTACCACTGTACTTCTAAGCAGGCACATACAAACCTGCAATGTCTGGGATTTATGAAATGAAGTCATAACAAGTTTATCCACACCCCATTTCACAATTACTAAATTAGTCTGGTGAATCATCTTGAAGATGATTGAGACAGGCAGTTGTTCCCATATCCCAACTATAAACATGCCTAACTAGAAGACTGAATAAATTTAGCTAGGAGTGTAAGATTTTAGGAGAATATCCACAATATACCTGAACAGCTATTTCATTTGAAATATGCTTTAGTAAGTCATGAATCAAGATAAACAAAAACATAGCTTTCATTTATGTGGCCCATATGGCTAGTTTAATAAAGACTTATGAATGCTGCTGCAATATAATCCAAGTACTGTAGTATACAAATAAAGCTGGATGTTTTTAATTTAGGCATAACTCCAAAAATGCTTGTCATAAAGATAGACCTTACATCAGGGAGTGGCATAATGAACCTTACTCTACAATCTCATCCTTATATTGGCAAAATTGCCATGGTCAAGCACGCCGATTATGGTGATCAATACATACAATTCACATGGGAAGGATGGTAAACTATCAATAATAACACAGCTGTTCTGCAATAATTGCTGCATACTGTACCTGCAAAAACTACAGTATATCAATGTACTCTCTCGTTCAACACTATTGTAGTTGCCTTTCAAAAATATGTAAAACTCTGGTTGAGCTTCTATGAGTGAATCTAAGATCAAAACAACTGCCCAAACACTACAGGAAGGGTATCTGTCCAATCTCTTCTTCAACAAGGGGTCACAGTGAAATACATCCAAGTAAAGGAGAAGAAATAGACCCATGTAGACAAAGACCCATCAGGAAAGTAGAGTGTTGGTTGCCTCAGTGACAGCCAAACACTAGGGATGTCAGGCTTCTGAAGTGTTTGGGGAGGACAATACTGGGACAAGCCTTCTAATTCAACACACAAGCAGTGGGAATGGCCAGAATATGGCCTCACATTTGGAAAGAAGGTGCTTGCTAAATTTCCGCAGGAAATGGTTACAGCTCAGTGACAGAGCATAAGCTTTGCATCAAGACAGCCTAGGGGTCAGTCCCCTGATACCTCTGAGGTTGTGATGCAAAACACTCCAATCTGACCTTCTGGACAGCTGCTACCCGTTTGTACCGATAATAATGAATAATCATGTTCTGTCAAGTCAATTGTGATTTCTGGCAGCCCTTTTCAGGGTTTTCCAGGTAGTGGTTTACCAATATCTTCTTTTGGAGGCACCCTGGGAGTGTGCAAGCTTGCTGAGACCACACAGGCTGGCTTTACTTGCAGGAGGTACAGTGAGGAATCGAACTCCCAACCTCTGGCCCCACAACCAGATACCGACACCACTGTACTATCCAGCTAGCTAGCAGATATAATACTGAGCTAATACTCTTCTATCCAGTGCTCTCATTTGCTCGGAGACACTTTCCTGTGTACCATTTCAAGTCAAGAGAAATTACTTATTTCAAGAAAAATTACTTATGTTGTTCTAGCAGTTAAACAGTAGACATTACAGGGAACCCAACAGTCACATAGCTTTCATTACAATTTTACTCTATTTTTATAATCACAATCCAGCTATTATTTCACAGCTTTCCTACTTTTCACTTATACAATATGTAATTCCAAAGGGTTCTCATTTTGTGCTTCACACTTCACCTATGAACATTTGAAATAAGAGATAAACCAATGGACTATGGCATTTATTTTAGGAAAATATTGGTTTTAAAGTTACTGTTATCAATGTACATTGATTCGAGATTGATTGTCCCTCTTTTGCACTGGAGTACTTTTAAGACTTCCTTATTTCTTCTATGATACTTTTTATCCCATTATAAAACATACATATACCACCACATATTTAAGAGAAAATTATGTGACTAAAACCACTACAGCTTTTCTTTTTAAAGAACATAAACGATCAGTTGGAAAAGTATATGGTATCCTTGTATCAATTTGAAAGTCAAAAGTCACAACTGTAAGCATGGATACAGTGGACGCCATCACCTAAAAGTATTTTAGCAATGTTATTGGTGTAACAATACAAAACATGAAAAAACACTCAAAACTAGTGAATCAGAACTGATACCTGCTTAGCATCATCTCTGGAGAACTCTCCACTAAAAAGGGATCAGACACCTAAAGAGCTGTGAACCATGACAATACTAAAGGTTTAAAGGAGGGGAGAGAAAAATAGCAATCCAGTAATATATAGTCAAAGAACTTAGATTTCAGTAAGTAAACAATATGAAAGTTTCCTCCCAAAATACAAAGGAGAACCTGCCTAGAGTTTATGGGCACAGGCACCACACTATACAAACCAACACGTCTAAACGTCCCAGGAGTAATTTGCATTTGTTAGGTATTTCAGAACCCACAGACCTAAGTTCCACATATTAAAAAGTACCCAGATCTTAAAATATAAATATCTGAAGGTCCAGAGCAGGCCTTTCCAACAAAAACTCTGGGCAGGTTTCCTTCACTGCTCTGATTCTGAATTGCTGGAGCCAAAAGGCAGGCTGAAGTCACTGCTTATTATGGAAATGACAAAGGGATTATCCGTTTGTGGACCTCTTCCCTGCAGATAACGTGACATGTTTTCTTAGAAAACGGAAACAGAAACAAAAACCAAGACCCTCCACCCCAAAGGAAGAAGGTCTTGAAAGCAGAGCCTCTCGGAACCAACTAGGAAATCCATTAAAGAAAATAACCCAGGAAGGAAAACCTAGGATTTACTCTTCCCTTGGGCGGCAACAGCTCTAGCAACAACAACTGCTCCCTTAACAAGAACAGGCAGCCAGTGTTTAGCCAGCTGTGTTGTGTCTTGCCTTTCTCCTGGTCGGAACAAAAAAAAGAGGGTCAGGGGAGACCCCCCCAAAAAAATGGCCTTCAAAACGAAAATCCCGATCTTAATGCCCCAAACTAGGTTATGGTCTGGAGAAGATATTGGGGTTGAGACTATTAAGGGAGCCATCGCCGGCGTTACACGTTTCCGCCCTCTTTCTTCCTCACCAGCCGGTCTCGTCTTCCTCGCAGGCGGCCAGCCGCTCCAGCTCCTCGGGCCGCAGGGGCTCCACTTCGTCCAGCAGGCCGGCCCGTTCCCCGGCTCCCCCGGCGGAGGCCGCGGCTACCTCGGCGCCCGTGGCCAAGCCGCCGCCGCCGCCGCCCCCATTCTCCTCGGTGGGCAGAGGCCGCCTGGGCCCGGCCTTGGGGCTCAGGCCGCGGCTCTCGAGACCCACCAGCAGCAGCGCCGGGCCGGTCCTGGCGGCGGCCGGGGACGACGACGACGAGGGGGGGGACGGTGGGGCGGCGTGACCCGGCGGCGGCGTGCCGGCCCCCGACCCTGCTCCTGCTCCTCCGCTGTTGCTGCTGCTGCTGCCGCTGCCGCTGAGGAGCCGTTTCGGGCTGTGGCCGCCGGGCGCCCCGGCCGCGCTGCGAATGCGAAGCTGCTCGTTCTGCTTCTCCAGCTTCTTCACCAGCTCCTGCAGCTTCCGCACCTCGGCGTCCGCGTTCACGTTCGAGTTGATGTCCTCCATGGCGGCTTCACCTCCTCGCACCCTACAAGGCAGCAGCAGCAGCAGCCCCGCCGCCGCCGCCGCCGCCCTTCTCCTCCTCCTCCGACTTTCTCTCTCTCCCCCCCCCCGCCCGCCTCCTTCGAACAGGCGGCGCTTGGCTTGGCTTGGCTTCGCTTCTCCTCAGGCGGAGGCGGCCGCGGGTCTCCCCAGGCTGGGCTCAGCGGGACGGGCTCCCTCTACATGGCCGGCCGGGGAAGCGCAGCCTCGCCTGGCCTGGCCTCTCGCGACTCCCGCCTCGCCGTTACCGTCGCACGAAGGCTCCTCGGGCGGGGCCCTGGGACCACCCGCCCGCCCGCCTCAGCTGCGCCCGTGGCAGCTGCCGCCGCCCACGGAGGAGGAGGGAGGCGGACACGCATATCCGGCCGCCGTGGCCGCCGCCGCCCTCATGCCGGTTCCTCTCTGGCGGGTGGGGACTAGGTCTCCCTTTGGGCGGCAGGGAGGCTTCTTCGGCGGACGGCAAGAGCCCCCTGAAACTCGAAGGAAGGCCCGAGCGTGCGGTGCGGGGTTGGTGAGAGAAGCACGCCGGCGGTGCCTGCCTGGACAATAGCTGGGGAGGATGATTTCACATCACCCTCCTCGAAGGACGGGGAGCAGATGATGCTTGAAGGGGCCGTTGTTAATAGCTACGCCCCCCCCCCCCGCACCGATCCGGTTTTCCTCGACGGCTGGGCAAAACCTATTGCTTGGGTGTTGTCGGCCTTAATCAACGTATGTGCTTGGCGGCCTCACGGCCTTCCTGTACTACTGTATTTCCTTGGAGGGAAGCAGTTCCTGGCTTTCCTATTCCTGACGTTTGTTCCCACTGAGTCCTGTTAGAGATGGAGCGGGGGTGCGTCTGAGCAAGTACAGAGTGCCTCCAGCTATCCCTTCCTAATAGCAGGCTGCTCCATCTAGTGGAGGCTTTGTTAGACCATATACATCAGGCTTCTGCCAACCAGCCAGACTAGAAAGCTCTGTGTCCTTGTTGTGGTTACTTTTTGTATAACTCAAGGGTGCCCAAACTTTTTGTAAGGAGGGCCAGATTTGGTGGCTGAGAATGTGTCAGGGGCTGGTTACTCCCTGACCCTGCCACCCCACTGCAAGCCCCACCCACTGACCCCTTGCAACCCCACCCGCAGAAAGGAAGGTGGGAACCAAGGGAGGGAGGGAGGTGGGGACCAAAGGAAGCACAGGGAGCCATGGCCACGGGTCGCCCCTTGGAAGAGGTGATCTGTGCAACCTTGCACCCCCCCAAGCTCCCCAGTGGTGGCGATGGCTCACCCACCAGCCCACCCCAAAGCTTCTTGGCGGTGGCCTGCCCAGCCCCACACATTCCCCTGCGGTGCGGTGGTGGCAGACCGTCCAGCCGCCCAAGCTTCCCAGCGGTGTCAGTGTTGGCAGAATTAAAAAAAATAACATGGGGCGAAGGAGGGGGAGGGAGGGGCGGGCCAGCCAGCCGCGGGCCACTCAGAATGGCCTGATGGGCCGGACTTTGGGCAGGCCTGGTATAACTGATCCTGGGAAGAAGTTCTGTGCATTACAGTTTGATCCGATGCAGACCTCATTATAAGTAATCCATTAAGACAATAGAAATTTCTAAGTGAAGAGCTGTAAGGTGAAGCTGTTACTGTTCAAGTCTTGTGTTAAAAAATCCACACCTAGGAGGATATAATACTGTACAGTCAAGACAGGATAAATTAGGCTTGAGGGGAACTCAGCCAATTTGAACCATTTCTAGACTATCACATTATTATGAGGTAGCCAATATAAGTCCAGTCAATAAATATTTGCTTCAAACTTTTAATAAAAAGGTTGATTAGCAAAGCTGTTGTTGAGAGCAAGAGGCACATCTGGGGACAGAGAAGCAGTCTTATCGAATATGTACTGTACTTTACAACATAAAGATTAAATGGCATATTTGCTGTTTAACATACAATACTCCCTAATTTAGTTAGGTCACAGTCAACTCATAAAATCATATGAGCATGAATAGTCTTCTTTAATTTCAGTAGTGTTCCTTGAGGCAATTGATTCAAGATCATAAAACAAAGACATTGGGGTAGTTGGTGGGTTGTTTTGAAATAATATAATGATTATGCTGCATTTTACATTTTGTATTTGTGTTCATTGCATTATTTTTAAAACATTACATGTCTAAGAAAGCAGATAACCCCTCACCATCACTCCCAAAAGGCAGTATAGTATTGCTTGGACATACAGTAAGTCCTCATGTGTGCTATAAGGCTTATAATCACTCTGAATTAGGACTGTAGCCTTCAAACATTTTTAAAAATACAGTAGGACCCCCATATCCACTGATTCATTAACCACTGATTCAGTAATCCACAGTTGGCAGAGGAAAATAAATAAATAAATAATCCAGCAGCTACAAAGCAACCTACTGTCCCAAAACAGCAGCCGTAAAGCAAGCTACTATCTCAAAACAGCAGTTTTGGGGGGTTTGGAATTCTCTCTTATCCACAGTTCTCATTATCCACAGAAAGACCTGGAACCAATCCCCAGCAGATATGGGGGTCCTACTGTAGTGTACTGTGAGGGGAATTTCTCCGAAGGTGGGAGAGTGACCCCTGCACAACGTTAAGCGGAAAGGGATGAATGGCTGGAAAAGCAGAAGGGAGAAATCCATAACTACACCCACCATGGAGGCTGGGGAGAGGGAAATGTTGTGGAAAGGGTTTAAAGACTCCTTAAAGGTTCTGGAAGAGGAGAAAAGAGGGGGCAAAGGCAAAAACCCTGTTATGGCAGAGAAAGGGGTTGAGGAAACGGCGGGAAGTTCCCACCAATCAGAGGTGGTGGAGGTGGGGTTTGGAGACTGTAAAAGGGAGAAGCCACATGTGCTCCCGCCAGACTGGGAGTGGTTGTGGATGGAGGATCCATGGACTGGACGATGGGAAAGGATGATGATGCCCCAAAAGGAGGCTGAGAGTTATAGGCGCCGGATACATAAACAAGGCTGTTCTTATTGGGGAGAGCGGGAGGTTCAAGAGAATAACCTAAAGAGGAAGGAGATAAGACAGCAGTTGGCATTGGAGCAATGGCTGGCCAAGGTGCAGGAGGAGGCGAAAGCCGAGAAACTGAACGCCACCATGGACTTGACCCAGAGAGAGGACTATCCCTTTTGTTCCCGCCAACCGAGACGCCTTGGACACCTCAGAGGTTGGGGTACAGGTGGGGGAACCACGTCTCTCCGAGAAGGAGGAGGGGACCAGTGGTGGAACCAGCTCTCCCCAGGTGGAGGTGGAGGACTTGATTTCTCTCTAAGGACTCCCAACTATGACTTTAAGAACAACCCCTTTGTTACCGAAGTTAAAGATGTTGAAACCGTTGTAAGAAAAAGAACCTCTGTTGTAGTAGAAGAACCTAATAAAAGTTCAATTTATCTGTTTCAAGATATGCCTTCTTTGAAGTTAGAAGGGCGGAATGCCTGGGCAAAGAGTGAACCCTCACATGTACCCTTATTTAAAGATGGGAATATTCTATATTTTCTGTTCAGAACTTAATTCCACTCTCTTGCCATATTTCCTTCTCATTTAAAGTATGCTCCTTCTGAGATTCCTTTTGCCAATCCTGTAGATTTGTTTGTTTAATGAATTAATGAATTAATTTCTATACCATCCCCTTAGTGTAAACTGCACTACATGGGGAGGTCTGCAAACTGGAGTGCTGTGTATGCATACTCAAAAGTCAGCACTATAGTGCACAGTGGAACTTAATTTCAGGCATGTGTGCATATGATATTGCCTCAAACTAGTCTTACAGATGAGACTTTCAAATGTTACTAGGCTTCAAGGGGAATGACAGAGAAAGCATGGAGAGGTGTATTTTGCCTGTCTGTAGAAGGTATGTCCTCTACCAATGTGCTTGGTTTCTAGTCAAGGTGGAGTGGTCCATATGTCTTCCATCTGGCCGTTCAGTCTTCTGCATGCAACTCTTAAGTGCCTGCGACAAATATGGGGAAGTTATAGATCTCAATATGTTGTGGACTGTAAATCCCATCAGTTCCACCTAGCATGGTCATTGTCAGGGATATTGGGAAATGTTCCTTGATAATATTTGGTGGGGCACAGATACTCCAACTACCAGGCTAATGCATAAAAATGCAATGGCTACTATGCGTTGGCTACTTTTCCTGTGCCCAGTCTAGTATAGAATGTGGGTGCAATCCAAGTGCAGTACAGTACTATGTAATATATTGTTTTGCTCATCTTTTAATACCCCTGACATTCTTGGCAATACATGTTTTAGATGTAGGGGGTTTAGAAAAAATCAAGATGAGCAACTTTAAATTATCATTAATAATTCACATTTTTAAATAGTAGTAGTATCTCAATCGTTACTGTCTCACTGTTTCCCCAAGATGACTTGGTCCAGGATTCTGATTTGTTCCAGCAACAAATCTCCCATCAGCTCTGTAGCATCACCAAGCAGATAATTACTATAGATGTGAATCATTTAGCATTGAAGGCAATGATGACAGCTCTCAAGGTAAGCCCAGCCCAGTCAGACCCAAGGTCTTTTAATACCACCTTATATTAAATAATGGTGGTTAGTCAAATACTAAAAAAATCAGGCATAATATTTGCCTCATATCTTTTATTTAGAAATGCATTGCTTTTGGTAAAGTCCATGCCAAGGATATGACATAGAATGAGAAGTACAATCTCTTATGTCTTGACAAGAAAAAGTTGTAAAATAAACCACTTTAAAATAAATATTATGAAACAATTGAAATTAATTTAGGTAAATGTTATGTGTAACTATTTACTGCTGAATGCCACAAGTGTTATGTGTAACTAGTTACTTCTGAATCTTTCTCAGTTTACTTGAACTAAGATTACTCATCACCCATAGCTGAGTACTGAGACTGCACGGGTAATGTTGCACACTGACCTTTTAAAGGAGGCCCATAGGAGACGTTCTTCCTTATTGGTGTTCCTGGATCTCTCAGCGGCTTTAGATATCATTGACTATGGAATCCTCTTGAACAAGCCCTCAGAATTGGGAATTGGGGGACTGACACTTAGCTGCCTCCGATTTTTCATGGAGGGCAATGTTCAGAGGTTTCCATTTAGGGATAATCTGTCGGTTTCCTAGAACCTCAATTGTAGGGTGCCGCAGGGGTCCTCAATATCCCCAGTGCTGTTTAACATCTAGGTAAAACTGCTGGGGATGTACACAGTAAGATATCTGCAGTGGATGCCATCCAGACACTTGTGCGCTGCCTTGTATTGGGCTTGGAATGGATCAGAATGTACAGGATCAAACTGAACCCAGACAAGACAAATAATTTTGTTCCTGGGGGATCTTCAGATAAGTTGGGTGGGTTTACCCTTAAACTGGATTGTGTTGTCCTTCCAGTTATGGGACAAGTTTGTAATTGTATGTACCCGGCTCTGTCCTGAGTCACCTTTTTCCAGCTGAGGTGCATCACCCAACTCTGCCCCTTCCTAGATGAGGATTCCCTCAAGATCTTGGTGCATGCATTGGTCATCTTCTAGAATCTAGATCAACAATTGCAGTACTCTTTACACAGGGCTCTCCTTGAGGATGATCCAGAAATTGCAGCTGGCCCAGAACGTAGCAGCCAGATAGTGGTTAGTGTGACCAAGTTCAATCACATCTTCCCAGTACTGGCTTGTCTGCACTAGTTACCTGTTGCATCCCAGATCAGATTAAAGGTCTCAGTGCTCACCTATGAGGCTGTTCACCGTTTGTGACCAAGTTACCTGTTAGAACTTCCTTCCACATGGTCATTGATCAGCTCCACAAGGTCTTCCCAGACCATGTGTCTCTGAGTAGCCACTCCAAAGGAGGCCAGGAAATCATCCACGAGTAGTAGGCCCTTCTCTACTGTGGTGCCAGTACTTTGGAACCCACATTCAGTGGAGCTGCACCTGGCATCTTCTCCCCCTGCATTTAAAAAGCACTTTAAAACACTGCTCTACAGAGAGGCCTTTTTGGCAACCCTACCTGATATTTTTTTTCTTTTTGTTTCTCCTGTTTGATAATTTGTTTTTATGCCTTGCATTCCAAATTTCCTTCTTAAATTTATGCCCCTTGAAGTTTTGTGGGCTTTTTAAACTGGTCATTTAATATTTTACTACATGTTTTAACTTCTGTAAACTACCCGGAATAGTCCATGGCATTAATAGGGTAGTATATACTGTAAATTACTTTTACATGCAGTTTTTAAAAATGAGTAACAAATTGCTTGTATGAAGCCCTGTGAGTGGCACATCCTACTCCTTCAGGTTTTAAAAGACCTCGATAAAGGCAGTAGGCCGATGTGTTCACCTGTGTATTTTCCCGAGTCTTGTTTCTCTTAGTTGCTACGTTTCAGCTTGGCAGCTGGTAGTTGGTAACGTCCTACTACTGCAATATTTTTAATTGCAATATGGAATATACCAGGGCTGTTCAACTTTGAACACGCAGAGGTCTACTTTTTCCAACCCAAAGTGCCTGAGGGCTACTACACTAAAACCTCTACTTACGAATGTTATCCATTCTGAGCACATGCTCATAAGTTTAAAAAAAAAGTAAGTAGAGCAGCGGTTTCCCATAGGAATGCTTCGATAACCAATTAATCAGTTCCGGAGGGAACAAATTTCAATGCGCCATGGCCCTTGAACTGCCCCACTCAGCTGAGACAGTGGGCTGGCAGACCCAGCACTTTGCTAGGGCAGTGGTGGTCCTTGGGATGGGGGAGGGAGGGGTGGAGAACTTATCCCCTCCCTTTTTTTATTGATGGCCAGTGGGCTACTTTTGAACCCTTCGCGGGCTACTTTTGAACCTTACGCAGGCTACCGGTAGCCCGCGGTCTACCTGTTGGGCAGGCCTGGAATATACAATATATGCAATACAATATAACACAGTATAATTAATGCAATCAATCAATTTATTCATTCCTACTTCTGGAGTCTGTAGCCCAGCTCCAGCCTCTAGCCTTGCATAGTACAAGAGCGGAAGAGTTTGTAGGTGGACAGGTTTTCCTTCCTCTCCTAAAATCTTCCTCCTTTTTTAAAACCAATAAGCATACACAATAGATGGCCTTTGTTTGAAATGGTCTATAGTCTTGAACAGGAACACTTAAAAGATGAAGATACTCAGGCACATTTTAAAGGGGTACTTACTTGTCATGTTTTCAAAGTATAGATGTCCTCAGATACAAATCTGACAGCTCATTTGAGAAGCAGGGCTTAGAAAAGTTTCCAAACTGACATGATACAGATCCTAAACGGATGAGTTTGAATCTTGAACATTCTATCGCTTTGGATGGTTGAACTCAAAGGATGGCTTTGACAGATAGCCATCTCTTTAGCCTTTAGAATCAGGTGGGTAAAGGCCATTTCAAACAAAGGGCAGCTTTCCAGATCGTGGAGTGCAGCTGCCATCGATCCTAGCAGTAATGTATAACTAATGTTGAGGAATGGTGTGAGTTTTCATCCAACAGCATTTTGCTCCCCTCCTCCAGTGGCTGATATCCTGTTCAAGTTGTATAACATAAAGTGACGCCTTCAGAAGTGTGCTGGGCATTATGTCCAGGCTGCCAGCACTGTGTAATTGACTGTGCAGATACTATCACTACCATTGTATGTCACACATGTGGAAGTGCTTTGTGAATAGCACTTCCTGCTTGCCATGCTTTTCACTGATGCTGGGTCAGTAAGGGCTGAAGACACTGCACAGAGGCTGAATTGTTTGATTGACAATGCACGTTATCTGTTCAATGGGATAAAAATAAAAAGATCACTCTGTCTGCAAGCAGGCTTCCCCTCCCAACATATTTTCCAGATTGTCCTGATAATGTGCTCACAATTTTTTTCTGTTCATTTGCAGATTTTGGAAGTAATAGTATAGCTCAAATGTTATTGATATGAAACCAACAGTAGTTTGAAAAGCTGGATACTGCTTCTGGTGATGTGAAATTGCTTCTTTGTTTCATTGGATGAACTCGGAATTTGTTGTGGGCAGACCAATTGCTTTAAACTCACCCACATATTGAAACAGTATTGTGTGCAGCATTTGTCTTCAAGTGCTGTCATGTAGCTGTTTCATGTAAGATGCAATTTTCACATGAATGTGTTTTTAAACAAGTCACACCAACATGCCAGGTTTTATTTGTTTGTTAGTTTTTATTTGATGTTTTTGTTGTTGTTTTTGCTAAATGTTTTATATCTCTCATTAATACATAGTTGACAACCAATTCTCCTGGCAGAGTTTTTCAGCATGGTTGCAAATGCTTTATAGATACCTTAATGGTTTAGATATCTGACTGCACAACCAGAAGCTGGTAGTTCAGTTCCTTACTATGCCTCCTGCTGATAGAGCCAGGGCTGCATAGTCCAAGGATGCCACTAGAAAAAGGGAATGGTCAACAACTTCAGAGTCTTCTCTACCTGGACAACCCTGAAAGGGTTGCCATGAGTCAGAATAGACTTGACAGCACATTATTATTAATAATTGTACATGCTTCTTATATAATCTGTAAATACTGTATAAGGATCTAACTAAACCCTTTCATTATTTAAGATAATGTCCTCCACTTGAAGGACAAAGGGCACTCATTCAAAGATGAGGATGTACACATATTAGACTGAGAAGACAGGTGGTTTGAGAAAGGGGTCAGGAATGTCATTCATATGCATATTGAAAACCCCTTTCTCAACAGAGGTGTGGGGCCTCAGGCACAGTCTACCTGCCACTTATCAGGCTGTGATTTCAACAGTATCCAGACAAATCAAAATACTTCACGCCTCTACCACCAAGGTCATAGCTAATGACCCATACTTAATGAGTGTTGGGAAGGTTAAAGTTGAGACTTTCACACACCTTAGGCTATTGTCCACCTAATGAGCCTACTGTCCACCTAACGAGACTATTCAGGCCATCTTATGAGCCTATTTTGGACCAGGGTGACAAGAGTTCAAAGTGAACTATAAAATGGAGGACTTGCAACTAGCTTTCCTCAGACTGACAGAGCTGTTTGGATGAGCAGCAAAATGTTTCAATCTCTCAAGAAAAGAAGTTCAGTTGTCATGACTCAACTTCCAGATAAACTCACCTGGATGACTGAGAATCTTCACAGATATTATTTAAGATTAAAATTTTAAATTACAGAATTTGATATCAATTATTATATTCTAAAACATTGTGTATGTATAGGAAATTGTGAAAGTACTCTTAACCATTCCTTGTCTATTAATTGCACTACAGGTATGCAACCCAGGTATGCCAGAATGTGCAACGAATAGCTGGAACAATTGTGCTTTTCCATCAGACAATTCTAGGGTTTATTCTTCTCAAACCCAATATGATTTTGACCATTTGTTTATGTTTACTTGTGAATTGAAGACACCTTCAGCTTGGACCCATGAACAAGATGCACTCAACAGACTTTACCAAGGGGTCAACATATTTAATCTAACCGGCTCAAGCTTAATCCAGAGAAGACGGAGGTTCTGTTCTTCGGGGCGCCCTCATCTGGGTGCAATGGCCCCCTCCCTATGCTGGGGGGTGTTTCCCTCCAGCCTACAGACAGGGCCAGGAATCTGGGCATGGTCCTGGATTCTGCCCTCTCCCTGGAAGCCCAGGTGATGGCTGTCTCCAGGGCCGCTTTTTTCCATCTCCACAGGATCACCCAGATCCGCCAGTACCTTGATGAGTTCTCCTTGAGGACAGTTGTGCAGGCCCTGGTGATATCGAGGATCGACTATTGCAATGCCCTCTACGTGGGGTTGCCCTTGACCCTAGTCCGGAGGCTACAGCGGGTGCAAAATGCGGCAGCTAGGCTGGTGGTGGGTGCCCGTAGATATGAGCACATCACCCCAGTCCTGGCTCGCCTGCATTGGCTCCCCATTGTCTTCCGGATCAGGTTCAAGGTCCTGGTTTTGATTTTCAAAGCCCTCCACGGCTTGGGACCAGAGTACCTGGCGGAGCATGTCTCCCAAAGGGCAACTGGGTCCAGACCCACGAGATTGGCGCAGGCACGCTCACTGAGGGTGGCCACACCCAGAGAGGCGCGGAAATCGCGTATGCGGGACCACGCCTTCTCTGCGGTGGGCCCCTCTCTCTGGAATCATCTCCCCAGTGAGCTGCACCTGCTGGAGTCCCTGCCCACCTTTAAGAGGGCCTTGAAGACCCTCTTTTTGAGAGAGGCATTTGGCGACCTGGTTAGTTAGTTGTTGTTGTTTTTCCCTCCCTTCGCTCGGGCCCGCCGCCATTCTTGCCTTTTGCTGCCTGGAGCCTTATTTCTTGGTTTTATCTGTTTTATCGCTGTTAGCCGCCCAGAGTTCCCTTTGGGAAGATGGGCGGGATACAAATCTAACAATAAATAAATAAATAAGTAAATAAATAAATAAATAAATAAATACATCTAGACCAGTCCATCCTGCAGGTGCACATTCTGGTCATTATAGTTACATAAAGGTTATACAGTATAAGGTTCTGTGAGGGATGCTTCTCCAATGAAGAACAGCTGAGAGGTGCATCATCCACCCCCCTAGAAAAGGGCATGTAACTGTACGAGAAGGGCCACCAATGGGGACAGGAGGGGGAGATGCAAGTCTGCAGGTGATGGAAGCACAAGTATCAGGCCCCTGCCAGAACCTATTCCAGAGACTAAAGGGTTAATGCCCAAAGAAGCCCCAGATAGGGTTTCAGGGCTGTCAGTTCCTCCAGCAGCTGCACAGGAGAATGACTCAGCATCCTCAGGGGATTATCCACCCCACAGAGGGCTGCTTGTCAGAAGGCAGCAAAGACTTACAACCAGGAGATGCAGAGACAAGCTTTATCTGAGCCATTGAGGTCTACATTTAGGGAGTCCTGAGTTTTGACAGGGTTATTTTCTGGAGAAATTATGTTGCTCTCTGGAGACATAAATTAAGCAGTCAGGACCAAGGCAAATTGTGGGAGCAATGCATTGATATGATGACTTGCTACTGCTTTCCCGCTTGATCCTTGTTTCTGCTTGGTGTGACCCTGGACCTTGTCTCTCTTGGCTCTGGACTTTCTCTCTTAGTGGACCTGGTGTAAGCTACCACTGGCATTCTGACTTTGACCCCTGGACTGTTTATCTTGGACTCTGCTTTGCTCTCTGAATAGGCATGACCTTGCTATAGGTTTTCTGGACCCTGATTTACTTCTGATTTGCTGCATTGGGGTTTGGCTTTGAGTTTCCTGTAAAAGCCTGAGCTTATCTGTGTGTGTGAGTCTGTGGGTCGTGACAATGAGTTAGTTGTGAAACCACTGAGGGGTTAACCACGGAGGACTTCTGGATGATGGAAGAGCCAAGAAGGAGTGAAGTGAGCAGGGAGGGGCTGGGAAGCGTGGGAAATATAAAATGCAGGGAATGGAAAGTTTTTTGTTTTCTGGAATGGAAAGTTTTTGTTCTCTGAAACCCCAAGTCTCCCTGGAAGAGGGGTCCTTCCATGGCTCGTGGCAGGGCCAATTTGATGGAAAAGATGGTGGAGTGGGCTTGCCAACTGTGTTGCAGGACCCTATGCACAGGACGCAGACCCAGCCTCCAAACCCCTCACAACTGGGAGAGGTTCTAACGACTCCCATATCCACAGGACCAGTGATCATGGACCTGGAGGTTGGACTTATCCTTTTGACGTTAAAGTAGTGGGCAGTTGTGTTGAGCCCACTGAAGTTATAGTTCACTTGGTTTTGGATGTTGAAAATAAAGATTCTCGTTTGGAAGCACTATCTTTGTCTCTTCCTGGGTCCAAGGGTGTGGAATCGCACAAGGGAGAACCCGAACCCACTCACAGGTTCATCTTCAGAAACTTGTTAACCACTGCACATACTTACTTTGTTTTCAATTTTCCAACCATAACTTGTCAGAAAACCCACTGGTCAAAATCCTGATGCTTAGCATAGTAACTTGCACTAGAGTAAGCCCATTGACTCAATGGAGATTTAAGTGAATCAAGTCCTCTATTACATCCAATTGAAAAATGCTTATTCTGCCATTTAGTTTGCTAAAGTAAGTCACAAGTTAAGTAGTCCCATTTGAATCAATGAAATCGCAACTTAGTACATTAAGCAACAGAATTTGCTTTATCTCTTTGCCGTGTTTTATTGTTAGCCACCCAGAGTTCCTATTTGGAAGATGGGTGGGATATAAGTGCAATAAATAAATAATTAATAAATAAATAATTTTGGCCATTATTTACAGTCATTCCCTACAATATGGTTATGAACCAACTCAGGCAGAAATTTACAACCTAAGGATTTATGTTGGGAAATTCTGAATCTCTAGTGTCCACCCAGTGAAGTAGAAAAGCAGAGCACAGTAAGTCTGGATCCTAGAAACAGTTACAACAGGACAGACTTTTTTTCTATTCTATTTTCTTCTTTTCTTTTCTTTTTTAAAGGGACAGAAAACTCTTATTGTCTGCAGGCCAATTAGAAACATCAGCCTACCTAATGATAACTATAACCCATATTGCTTACTCTGCCCTTATATTTATTCAGCCGGTACTATGACAGGCTTTATTAACATGTCATCAAGAGTTCACCTGCTTGCCCCCCAACAAGATATATATTATAGTCTGTCACCAGTGCAGACTATAATAAATACTTATGTACTTTGCACGTAATAAGCGTGTAAGTCTCTAAGCAAAAGAATAGGTGGAAAAAATCTGTGCAACATTGGGAAAGCAATCAGATCACACTTCCAGTTTACAGCCAAGACATTCCTTCCTGCTGATCTTAGGTTGGCAGTACTCAAAGAAGGAATGTTCAAGGATGGGGCAGTCTGAAACTGCTGCATTCACATTAGTCTGTTCCCTGAATGAAGATGATGATTTTTTATCACATTGCAAGTGCTAAATAAATCCTATGTAAGACCTAATAATATGCCATCCAGTTGATTCTCAGTCATGGCAGCCCTCCCACCCTCCAGCATTTTCTGGGCACAGTTCTTGGAAATGTTTTACCTGTTTCTGATGGTTCTCTGACACCACACATCCTGCCAAGACCATAGGTGGCAAGACATATACTGTAATCCGATCACCTGCACAACTCCAAATGACGTTGATTGTCGTCTCCTCCTCTAGGAGGGCACTGTCAGGATTCAAACTCAGTCCCTAATACTTGAATCCATTCAGTTGTACTAATGTTAACTCATCTATGTGCTTTATGTGCTGTCAAGTCAGAACCAACTCACAGAAACCCTAACTGAAGTTTTCAAGTGAGACATTTAAGGAATGGTTATTCCATTTCCACTTCAGTGAGTTTCCATGGTTGAATAAGGATTAAAACCTAGCCCTTCTAATCTTACACTGTATCTACTACACCACAATGGATACCCAACTCTTGTATGCCAAGAAGTATATCACTATTCCATTGGAATGGCTGCGTGTGGTCTGACATGGAGGGTAAGGGAGCCATATCAAAATGGTGATATACCCTCCCATTATGACCACAGGTTCATAGTTCTTTTTTTTTTGTGAATGACCATGCTTTACAGTACTTTGCGTACATGATTGTACAACCATTCTAAAGACTAATATGTCCATTGAGAAAAGGGAAAATATCCATATTATAGCAATATTAATTTGATTTTATAGTCAAATTAAATGTGGCAAATCTTTGGGACAAACCCACTATTAAGAACATGACGTTTACAGCTGTGTTTTTATCATGTACTAAAACCATTTGCTGCTGTCCTAAGTTCTGGGACTTGTGCAGGTCCCCACCCATATGAAGTAATTTTCTGATCTAAGATTCTACTCTCCCCAGGCCTCTAATGTTCCGAGAATATTTTGCTCCACCTTTGCTAGTGCTGGCAACTCTTTTAGTTAAAAACCAGTTTCACTACATTTTTCCATAATTAAAACATACTGGAAGTACTCTCTTACACACACACACACACACACACACACACACTTCAGGATGGGGAACAAATTTATGCACATTTATTGCTACTTTTTAATATCATTCAATGTATTGTATTTGAGCATAGCCACAATAATTAAAAATAATTCAGACAAAATATATAATAATACAAAAATGTCCTGCTATTTTTTTTACTATCAGTCATTCTGCAGCTAGCTTGAAGTATATGCTTATGACAATATGACACAGTCAAAATGTTGTTGTTGTTGTTGTTCAGTCGTTCAGTCGTGTCCGACTCTTCGTGAGCCCATGGACCAGAGCTCGCCAGGCCTTCCTATCTTCCACTGCCTCCTGGAGTTTGGTTAAATCCATATTGGTTGCATCAATGACACCATCCAACCATCTCATTCTCTGCCGTCCTCTTTTCCTTTTGCCTTCAATCTTTCCCAACATCAGGGACTTTTCCAAGGAGTCCTCTCTCCTCATGAGGTGGCCAAAGTACTGGAGCCTAAGCTTCAAACTCTGTCCTTCCAGTGAGCATTCGGGGTTGATTTCTTTCAGGATGGATAGGTTTGATCTCATTGCAGTCCAGGGGACTCTCAAGACTCAAAATCAAAAAATGTATCTTCAAAATGGAGTACCTGCAAATGATTCCATTAGGTTGTTTTTTTAATATCAGATTTTGCAATTTTGCACCAGGTCACTATTGGTGAGAAGGAAAGTGTAGATGTCATGGTCCCAATCCCTTGCTAGATCCACAACTCACAAGGAACACCCATATAGAGCAATCTGACTGATTTTATGATCTGAGTGATTGGTAAATAATTATATAGACCAAATGTTGTAATGTATAGGCAATCGTTTTGAATTCTGAGGTCGCTTGTTGACAGAATTCCAACTTTTTAATTTTTTTTTGTTACTCATCCAAAAGTATAGTATTCTACTTAATAAAATCAATAATTTTATCCATAATATTTGTTTATTTATTTATTTACCACCCATCTGGCCCAGAGCCACTCTGAGCAGTAAACAAAAAAGAATAACATCAAAACAATATTGAACATTATCAAGAAATAAATGACATCAATAATAAACAAAATAAAATAAAATAATAACATCTAAATAAGCCAATCAAGATAATAATGATAATATTGCAGTTTTGTTTTCTAAAATGCTGGAATTTATATGGAGGAAAAGATGTGAGTACCCCATAAGTATTAACTAGCTGCTGAAAAATGATCTTTGTAACTCAATTAGGCCTGCACATATAATGCCCAATCCAATCTAAATATAAAATTGTGTTATAAACATGTTCTTGTTAAGCTTCTTGTAAATAAGATTTACTGAAGATTTATTTTCAGTCATGGATTGGTAACATTATCCTAACAGGATCATCTGTGTAAGACATAAATCGTTTGTGGTATTCATGTAAGTGTCTAGGTTTCTGTTTTTTGTTTTTTTTGTTTTTAATATGGATTACTTGTGGTTTGTACAGCAAGAAAAAGTAAGTAGCTGTCAGAACTACTACACTGTTGTCACTAGAGGTCAGATTATACACAGATTGTTAAACATTTGAGTTTTCATAGCAAGAACAATGTCTGCAACAGATAACAGTATAACAACTTTATCTGAAAAAGTGATTTAAGAGAGAAAGTCTTTAATATACCCACAAATTTCAGTTCTTCAAATGGATAGGGGTATTTTGTGAGGCACAGTGGCATCATTCTAGGTTTTCATTGGGATCAGGAAGGCTTCCAACCAAAGCCTAATTACCTTTTGGACTGGAATCCCATAAAGTATTGTAGCTCATAAAGGAAAATTTTCCAACTCTGTTCCCACTTACTTCAGTAAATGGCTCTTTGAACATAGAGCTAAACTATTCATTTAAATAAATAGGAGCATCTTGTGTGAGGAATATATCACAGAATCCACAGGTAAATTAAACCACTGGAGTCAGATGGCAGGCTGGAGCAGTAGACACACTTAACCAAACATTAGCTAGATAAAAATCCAATTAATTTCAATGGGGGAGTAAAGTAGGTGTATCTGTCTTCTGTGCTGAAATGAATGGTCCGTTTCAAAGTGTAATTTTTGTTGTATCCTGATTAGTTGATACATGCCAGCAGTTGGTGGATTTAAAAGTCTTTCTAACCATAGCAACAAATCTTACTAGGCCGGTGTTTGATTTTTCATCCCTAAAATAATGCTTAACTTTCACAGTTACACTATCTCAAACTAATTTATTGCCTTTGAAAGAGGATGAGTGTTGAAGAGTACTTTGGGCCAGTACTTTGATTGTGTGCTTTTCATGACTTTTACATTTAATAATTCCTTTTTATTTGATGCCTTTATTTGTAATGTGTCTTTTAACTATATAAAAACCCACATTGAGAGCCAGGCTGAGCAACAGAGTACATGGCCGTTACTTCACGAGGTGCCTCGCTTCGAATCGACCTTGCCTTCGATTTGAATTTGGGGGCGGTCACGTGGTGGTCACGTGGTCTCCCTTCGCTCCCACCCCCGTTTCTCTGTACTCACGCGGGGCATTTTTGGGACCGAATCGATTACTACCTCACGTGCTCCCTTCGCATTAGAAAGCTGATTTGCAACGTCCGGTTCCACTCTCCTTTTATATTTTAAAAAAAATTTACTCAGCGTATCGATGCATCAATGCTTGGCTGTCATTCACGAGTGGTTACTGTACGATCCTGTGTTTTCTGCTCCTAATTTATATTGTTTTGTCCATTGTTTCCTGGCATCATTGGCAGCCCCCCCCGCCGCCGCCGCCGCTACTCGGGGGGAGCCCCGCATGGCACAGCCGCCTGCCCTCCGCCACTTGCACGCTGCCTGCCCCGGGTGCCCTGCTCTGGCCGGGCGAGGCGGCAGCGGCTCCTCCTGCTCCCGCCGCCGCCGCCGCCGCCGCTACTCGAGCGAGGAAGTAACAGCGCAAAGCGATGAAACGATATAGCGATGCATCGATATCCCTGTTTGAATATTTTTTAAAAAAACTTGAAATAAAAGCCAAAAACCGAGACCACACGTGACGTTGGGAGCGAAGCGAGATGCGAAGCGAAAAGATTCCCGGCCCTTGGCAGGGGAATCACTCACCCCGGTTGGAGCACGGTAAAGGGGGCGTGGTCGGGGTGACATCGCAGCCAAAAAGGAGGAGCGTGCGGACTGAAGCGATCGGTTCGCACAGAAATGACGGCTTGCCGCGAAGCGAGCGGCTTGTGAAGTAACGGCCTTTGTTTGAAATACAAATATTTTATTAATAGGGCTCTAATAAGATTAATGTTGAACAATGCAAGGCTCCTGTTTCACAAAGGAAGAGGGCTGAATTTCTTCACTGAAGTTTGGCTTCACTGAACACCCCATCCCCCAGAAGAGAAGAAGACAGGCGTCAGCATGAATTGCACGATCTCCTCAAGAAATTACAAGGAACCATGATGGAACTAAGCATTGACTTCAGTGTTATGAACAATAGAATACAGCTGATACAGAAAAGGTTTTAAATCTGTCCATTAGGATTTAATAAAACTTTGTGTTATTGTGCAGCACGATGGAAACAAATGCGTTACATTCCTGTGATTGTCTTGGCTTTAAAGGACAACACCAAAACCACCCCAAAAGCCAAACCCTTTGTGAAAGAATCAAAGGCAATGTTTGTCCTTATTTTTAGTGAAGAATATTGCAGGTTTTTTCCTCACAAGAATTCCCAGCATTAACAATGTGAGCTGGCTGGCAGGAATGAGGTATTTCCTCTGGGTTAGGTTCCTACTATTGTTAACTGCTAATGGAATGATCTGTTTCTTGTGCTACAGTTGTCTACACCTAAACACATGACTCCCTATCAAAACATAATGATTTTTCTGCTCTTTGGTCACTCTGCTGGATGACCTCTTAAGGGAGTCCAACCTGGGGAATGCAACCTTGTTGGTCCTCCTGGATCTCTCTGTGGCCTTCAGTACTGTAGTCCACAGTATCCTTCTAGACAGGCTTGTGAGTTCTACAATGCAGAGTCCCACATGCGTTGATCATCTCCCTAATACTGTTTAACATCTAAATAAGGCCACTGGGAAAATTCATTCAGAGATCTGGAGTTTGTTGTCATCAGTACACTGATGACACACAGTTCTTTGGATTTCTCCTTTACATCTTCAGCAGTGGAAGCCTACAGACTCTGGAGTGACCCTTGACCTCAGTTATGGTTTGGAAAGGGGACTAACAGACTGAAACTGACTCCTAAAAATTTGGAGCCAGCTATGGGGCTTCTTGCCTGGTCTGGAAGGTGTTGTACTCCCTCTGGATGACCAGGTTCACAATCTTTGTGTGCTTCTGGAAGCAACCTTCTCTATAGAAAAATGAATATTGGCTGTGACCAGGTCTAACTTTTTCCTGCCCAGGCAGGTTGCACACTTCCAGCCCTATCGGATAGGAAATTCCTAACAATGCTGGTTCATCTAATAGTCATCTCAAGGACTGCAGTGCTTTCTACATGGGGTTCCTTGGAAGGTGGCTCTGAAGCTGCAGCAGATACAAAATGCAGAAGTCAGGGAGGTCTTGTACATCTCAATATATGATCACATCTCTCCAGTTCTGGCCTACCTGCATTGGTTGCCTGTATGCTTCTGTGCCAAATTAGAATCAGCAATTAGAAACTGGGCCTTCTTGGTGGTGGCTGCTGCTCCTTTGTGGAATATCCTACCAACAAAGGTGTACCATTGGGCCCGTTCCCTTCTAGCATTTAGAAAATCTACCACAACGCTACATTTCAGAAAAGCCTTTTAAGATATCTACCACACAAGCTATCTTATGTTATAACATGTTTTCTGTGTGCTATTGCCACTGAGCTATTTTTCCTTTTGGGCATTTTCTCTTTCTGTTGAGAGGTTTGGGTGGTGGTGGTCTTTTTTGTGTTTACGTTTTATGTATGTAGCCACCCGTAGTAGTAGCAATGCCACTAGATAGGCAGGATAAAAGAATAAGTAAAATAAAATAAATAAATTTTTGACTTGCTAATTTCTTATATTCTCATTAAGACACATGAGCATTCTGAGAGGAAGTACTTGTTGCCTTATTATATAGTACAGTATTAGCTCATTTAGCATTCCTAGATATGGATATGTGTATGTATCTCTCTAATGACTTTCACAAATTAGCCCTTTGATGAATGCAACACAATGAAAAATAATTAGAGATTGGCCTGAATCTTGGTTCAGTGGTCCATGCCAGTTCATATGCACAGCATCGAAGATGCTGCACATTCCCTTCCCCACCTCTCCAGCACATGACCCACTCACCAGGCTGAACATGCTCCTCTGCTCCTCTTCAGCTGCTCTACCAGTCTCGGGGGGGGGGCACGGGCTCCCTACCCTACTTCCTTGGCTGATCCCCCACTCAGACAAGGAGGCAGGACAGGCAAACCTGTCATTACCAGAGGAGGGGTAGTAGTATGTAGCACCTGTGGTGCCTTGTGTACTAACCAGAATGAGCCTATGAATTGAGGTTCACGCCCATCTCTAAAATGTTTTGACTCAAAGCTTAGCATTCAAACATGTAAATATTTGCTTCAAGAACATATAACTAATGTTGTGTTACCTCATTGTCAACCACTCTTTAGTTTACACATGCTTAGGAAAAATGAAAGTACTATGTCAGGGCATTACAGATAATAGAAAATCTGTTTCACCCCTTTGATCACACTACCTGTCCTTGCCACTATATAAGAAGCTAGATGTTGTTGGAGTGTTTATAGTGTGTGACTGAGTGTTCATGTCCTTTGGTGAATCACACTCCTCATCTGTACATACATATCATACCTGTAACTCTGTATCAGAAGTGGAGAATTTTTGACACTCCAGACATTTTAAACCACAACTCCCAGAGCCTTCAGCCTGTATTGGTAAAGATAAAGGGCTAAGCAAATTGAAGTTCAAAACATAGGGGCATAAGAACATAAGAAGAGCCATGCTGGGTCAAACTAAGGGCCCATCTAGTCCAGTTTCCTGTATCTCACAGTGGCCCTGACAAATGCCTCCTTGCACATGGCCTTTGAAGTACCCTGTTTTTAAGTCTGGAGATTACACATCCCCATCATGGTTTGTAACCTGTGGTGGATTTTAATTTCAGGAATCTGTCCAATCCCCTTTTGAAGGTATCCAGGCCAGATGCCAGCACCACATCCTGTGACAGGGAGTTCCACAGACTAAAAACACGCTGGGTTTTTTCTTTTGTCTGTTCTCACTCTCCCGACCCTCAATTTGAGTGGATGTCCCCTAGTTCTGGTATTTTGTGTGAGATAAAAGTGTCCCTCTATCTACTTTACTCATGCCCTGCATAATTTTATATGTCTCAAAATATCCCCCCTCATGCACCTTTTTTCAGACTAAAGAGCCCAAGGGAGGTGCCCCAGCCCAGTAATCAATTTAGTCATTCTGTTCTGTACCTTTTCCAGTTCCACTATGTCTTTTTTGAGATGTGGTGACCAGAATTGTATGCAGTGCTCCAGGTACAGCCTTACTATCGTTTTATACTGTGACATTATAATGTGGGCAGTTTTATTTTCAATCCCCTTTTTGATGATCCCTGGCATGGAGTTGGCCTTTACCACTGCCACGCACTGGGTAGACCCTTTCATTGAGCTGTCCACCAGCACACCAAGATTTATTTCCTGATCTGTCAAATAGCTCAGAATCCTTGAGGGAATGCCAAAGGTTTGCCACCTTCCTCCTACATGAAATCTATATCAGAATTTTGAATTTAATTACAGAAAAGGGGGTGATGGGAATACTAGTATCCCACTTAAAAAAGGAATAACTAGGCCCTAAACTAGTGGTTTGCACCTAGTGGCCCTATAGATGCTTGGGACTTCAATTCCCAAAATAACATGGCCAATGGCTGGGGATTCTGAAAGCTGCGGTGCCAATGTTGGAGGACCAATGGTAGAGAACTCTGAACCCTTGACTCAAGAGGAGGAAGCAGTACCAACATGCTTTCTTTCTTTCTGATTAGCAGCCACCAAACACTCTGCATACAGTGTTCCAAGGTATCACAAATGCAATGCACCTGTGCATCCATTATGCAGAATCTGGAGGTTTATTTTGAACTTTGGAGAGATGCACAGTGGGTTTAATGAACATATTTGCCTGCATGCCTGGGTGGATGGTTGCTTCTCATAAAGAAAAGATAGCAGGTAGTGCTTGCATAAGCTCTACCTACTATGATTAATGGCAATTGATTATGATAGTTTTGGTCTCAACTACCAAAATATTATGAAAACCACGCTTCTACTACACTACTGTGTACCACTACCAGGTATTACAAAAAAGAAATATTTGAAAAGTGGGTTTGTTGTAGGACGCCCCCCTCACGGAGGGTGTGGGGGGGGCAGAAGGGACCCCACGGGAAAGAGCGCCTGGCCTTCAGCCCTGGCGGGCGGGCGGGCGAGCGGGCACCAGCGGGAGCGCGCGCCAATGGCACGACCGTTGGTTTCCTTTCCCCTTCGCTTGTGGGCCGCGTAGCTGGGTGGCCCTCGCGCTGAAGAAGGAGGCGACGACGACGACGACGACGACGACGGAGGAGGAGGGAGGGAGGAAGGGAGGAGGCGTTGACGACGAGGACGACGACCGCGGCGCCTCGCCAAGCCACCTGTGTGGGCGACCCCGCGGCGCGCTCTCTTTGAGTTCTCTCTCCCTTTCGGCCGCTTCAGCCCCCCCCCCACCACCTCGCAGCGGCCGTCGCCTCAGCTTCCCCCGAGCCATCTTCCTTCAGGTAAGGCGTTGCGCTGCTGCCTCGGGCTCTTCCGCCACTTCCTCCAAGGCTGCTGCAGTGTGACAAGATTATTATATTATTATTTCTTCTTCTTCTTCTTCTTCTTCTTCTTCTTCTTCTTCTTCTTCTTCTTCTTCTTCTTCTTCTTCTTCTTCTTCTTCTTCTTCTTCTTCTTCTTCTTCTTCTTCTTCTTCTCCTCCTCCTCCTCCTCCTCCTCCTCCTCCTCCTCCTCCTCTCCGTGAGTCCTTGCCGTCCACACTCTCTGCTCCCCGGGGGCCCGAGTGAGGTGATTGTAGTAGGCGCGGGCTGAGGGCGGTGGAAGCCCCCCTCGGTCTCAGGCGCCACGACCGCCTTGGACTTCCAGACCCCCCCCCCCGCCGCCCGGCCGGTGGCGTTGAAGGAGCTCCTCTCCTGCTGCTGCTCCTGCGGCGGCGGCTGCTGACTCGGCTCCGTCGCTTCCCTTCGGCCCCTCTTGCTCAGCGGTGTCCCTTTCGAGAGGTGCCCGATCGCCCTGGCAGAAGCTAGGTTGGGAATGAGATCTCCACCTCCTCCCCAGTTAGAAATAACTGCAGTACAGTACTTGCAAAACACGGAGTTGCCTGTAACAGTGAAAAAGTTTGGGTAGCGAGAAATGGAGCCGGTAAATATGGCATTGCCTTTTAGGTATAATGAGTTATGGATGTAATGAGTTACTTTCAAGGGCTTGTGTGTGTGCTTTTTTTTTTTAAAGAGGGATTTTGACATGAACTATTCCGGTGGTATGCCATTCTCTTATCAGTCCTAAATAGCAAGGGAAATTTTGCCCTTGGTGTTTTCATAAATGTTTCTAAACTGCAGTATCAAAACTGGCCACCAGAGAAACTTTTCCTGTGTACAGTAGTTACCCAATAATAACAACCCCAATGTATTAATAAACATGAACAACAATACGTTTCTTTGTATGCTTGGAGCAACAATAAGGACAGTCTGACTATCAAGAAGTAAAGGAAGCAATTTCTTTTTAACAATGGGAGTTTTAAAACCTTTTGCTCTTCTACTGCAAGTAAGTAACCAAAAAATCTATCCGTAAATCCAGAGCTCAGGATGCTCCATATTATAAAAAATTAATAACACTACTCATTAGAATGTCTTATTTATTTATTTATTTAAAATATTTTTACCCCACTTTTCTCTTTGGAAAGGACCCAAGGTGCCTTACAATAATGAAGAACAATATACAAAGTTGAAGACAATGAGTATATAACAGTTACCAAGAAACATTAAAGGCCATAGTCAAAGCTAAGAACAATGATTTTGAAGCAATAACAGCAATAAAGAAGGAGAAAGCTTCCATCTTAGATTTGATTTGATCTGAAAAGTGTAAAAGTGAAAAAAGGAGTTATGAGCACCTGCTATTGAAGATGATGATCTTTTAAACTAAAGTTATTTTGGGACATTGTGAATGCAATCAGTTGACAAAGTAGCAGTTGTGTATTCCAGAATTACTGTCAAGGCTAGAATTTAATACTTTCATGTAAAACCTCAAAATATAGCCAGAGATTTAAAGTTCACTACAGCAGCTTTCAGTACTGACAAAATAAACCCCTGTGATTTTTTTAAAACTTGGCTTTATAGTGGAAAATTACCACTAGTAGCTGTTGGGAAGTATAGGTATGTCTCATTCTTCTTCAAAGCTGGTTAACCCAGTAGGCATCACCACAAATTGTGGCATACTTTCTTTCTTTAGAATCACCTGCCAGACATTTAAATTGGATAGTCTCAAGTGCCTAGCACAGTGCTTTTCAAGGCTTTTGGGGAAAGCACCAACAAGAATGCCCCAGTGGGTTGAACACAGATATCTCATACCTGTTTCAAACCTGCCTCTCCATTATTTTATTTGGAATTTGGAATTCTGAAATGAAAATAAAAGGATTTGTAAATTTAGGAAACCATGATTTGGCAAGAAACATTTTATATTAATCAAGATACTCTGCTAGACATAAAATGCTACAATACGTTGTGTACCAAGGAAGGAGTAGATAGATTGCCCATTTGGTACACCCATCTAGAAATTTTCATCTTGTCCAAATGGAGGAAACCAAACTGATTGAGAATTACCTATTACCAAGACTGCTTGATACACTTTCTGTACCCGGCATATAATTTTATAAACTTGCAACATCCTTCTTATGCCCCTTTCATCCCAAAATAAAATCCCACAAATATTGTAATCTTTCTAGAGGTCAGGCCATCATCACTCTCTTTGTGTCTTCTTCACCTTCTCTAGAATAACTTGTGATTTCTTCTTCTTCCTTTTAAAATGTTAAATCTATGTACTCACATGTCCATTTTGTATTAGCTTAGTAAGAAGTGGTTTTAGTTCTTTTAGATTGAGAAGGCAATGTCAGCAGGCTTGGCAGCCAAATTCTTGACGTCCTCAGTGTACCAGGTCAGGAGAAACAAGCAGAAAGCAGTGTTAGATGACACTCCACAGTCTCTCTTTTTCCAAGTGGGGGCACCTTCCTCAAGGCCCAAAGGTGAAAAATGATACTAATTCAGTGGAAATAGGCTTTTCCTGGGCTACGAACAAACAAACAAATGTATAGATATGTATACAGTATGTGCATTTTGTTTATGGGGTGGGTGGGTGTCTTGAGGGTTGCAAAATGAACCCAAAGGATTTCATGTGACCTCTTCTTTAAGATCATACCATTCTTCTTTTTTGCTGTTCTGCTTTTACTTTGGTTTTACATCCAATAGTGTTTTTAATTGCTTTCTGCTGGTTTTATTTATTTGTTTTTTTATACCACCCACTTAGCACACCACTACTCTGGGAGGTTTGTAAACCTAAAAACATCCACCCCCACCCCTATGAAATAAACAATCCCAAAAGAAGACCCCAAATAAATCCCCAGTGATGACAGTAGCACACGATATATGCTACCATGAGGGGAGGGTACTCCAAAAAGCTTATATAAAAAGCTATGTTTTTCCAGCTTTCGGAATGCTAGGAGAGAAGGTGCCTAGGCATACTTCCACCAACAGGGTGTTCCATCAAGTTCCTGCCACCACCAAGAATGTCCAGTTCCTAGTCATAGATTTCCAAGCCTCTCTTGAGCTAGCCCCTTACAACATTGAGAGGTTGCGAGGAGCAGGTGGCTAGAGTAGATGATCTAAGGGAGAGGCGTTCCAACAGGTAACCTTGCTTTATCATGATTTATGTGCTGCTGGGAGTTGTTTTATTGTTTGTATTTGTACAGTATACTGTTTTGTCCATTATCGTTTTCTGCACTCCTCAAAGAACAGTTATTATTGATCAGTTAAAAAACAATGAATGAAATGCCATGCAACCTCACACCAGTATTGTGGATCAAAATCTCATATGCTGCGTGGTTGTTTTAACAGTTAAAAGATACAAAGCTGGGGCTAGTTTTTGTGGATATTGTAAATACAAGTAGAATGATGACTGGCAGTATATATAATGACAAGTTTCACTTGTTGACTTAACACATACTGTATATTCAAATCACACACTCACTAAGGTTGTATGTATGTTTGCTTTTCTTATTTGTTTAAACCTTCAAATAGCTTTGTGGTTGGATTATATGGCATAAGGTATCAGTGTTCCTTTGCTCTTGTCTTGTCTGACACATCTCCACACCCATACTCTCTCTCTCTCTCTCTCTCTCTCTCTCTCTCTCTCTCACACACACACACACACACACACACAGGGGAGAGATTTTCCGATAAGATAAACTTAGCACATTCAGTTGTGCTACATGGAGCAAACAAAATAGCTATTCTAACTCACGGTATGAATTCTTAAGCTTTTAGCAACTTGCCATTCTTGTGGCCTGTTCTCTTTCTTAATATTTGTTGTGGCTTCAATTTTGCTGTGTTTATCTGAACTGTTTCTGCTCCCTTATTCCTACACTCTAGCACCCGCTCATCACTTAACTTACTGTATGACATCATATCCTCTCTCTTTTTAAAATCTCAAGCAGCTAGCAACAATAGGTTAAAACTGAATACAAATCGAAACTACTAAAAGCAGAAAGAATGTAAAAAGATGCAAGGCAGCTTTGAAACAATCTCTCAAACTCTAAAAGTGAAACCACCCATCTGCTGCGGAACTCACTGCTCAGCCTTGTGCCAGTAGTGCTCTTGTAGCCTAGCTTCCTTCACAGGATTGTTGTGAGGATCTAGTTGGATGAAGAGCAACTATGAACATTGCCTTGGATTCACTAGAGGAAAAATATACATATAATAATAATAATGACAGGTCAGATTAGCAAATTAAAACACAATTTAGTGTTGGAATTATTGCACCCTTGCATGTTGCCTTTAAGAGGTTTTGGCTGGGAGGGATCTTTCAGGACTAGGTGAACATCAATCAATCCAGTACCAGCCAATTGTACCCTCTCTGTCTCAGCATTTTGAAGAGTCACTCCTCTCAGAATCATAGTGCTTTCCCAACTTTCTTCCCATCAGACAGTCTGTGGAGGGTTAGACTTACAGGTGGAGTCAGTATGCAGCTACTTAACAAGTTAAGTTCATTTCTTGTAACCAATTAATAATTTTCTACAGAATTCTGTTTAGATCTACAAACCACAGTGAGTAAAAGGAGCATTTTATTGAAGTATTGAGATACAGTAGGTGGCAGTTGAGAAGAAATCAATAAAGGGAGGTCAACTGTGGGAAGACATGAAGCTAATTCTGCTCTGAAGGTTCCTGAACCCTTTTCTGCCGCATAGCTGGAGATTAAGCCAATAAATTTCCATATTCTGCCAGTATTTTGGTGCAGAAATTTAAAACCATTGTGTGTCTGGGCCCAAGAACCAGAGTTATGGACTTGAGCCTCTTTAGAGGCCAAAAATACCAAATAACACGAATGGCCAATCATCCTTATTTCTTAATGGAAAAAAAGGGGGTGGGTTGGAGAGGTCTGGTGAGAGCTTCAGGAAAACAGCTGGGAGAGCAGTCTGTGGGTGCCAGGACAGCATTTCTTTACCCTAACCACATTTAAACAGGAATTTGTCCGCTATTTATCAGTAGATGGTTGAAGAGAGAGAATGACAAGATTCTTCAGGAATGATTTCCAGAGCCTTCATATGGCTTTTTCTACAGTTTCAGCTAAACACACTTGAACAATTGTTGAGAGTGATAGAGCAGTTGGCCAGATTTACATGGACCAGGTAGTACATCAATTACCCTGGTTCCAAACCATGATCATTAACATTTTGGAACAGACCAAGAACCAGATTAGAAATCAGTATGACTGCTACATTTAATGAGTCACATGCTCCCTTTAAGCCAGTGGTTCTTAAACTTCCTAATGCCACAACACTTTAATACGTTTCCTCATGTTGTGGTGACCCCTTGCCCTGCTTGGAAGAGGCCACAAGCCCCCTTTGGCAGGCCACTGCCCCAGGTGCCATAGAGCAGTGCTCCCCAACCTTTTTGACCCCACGGACCGGAAAATATTTGATGATTTTTCCGTGGCCCGGGGGCGGGGGATGGGGGGAGGAGGGGGTGCGGGGGACTTGGAGTGTGTGCCTTGCCGCTCCCCCCGCGCGCACGGGTGGGGTGGGGGGGAGCCCGGGGCTCCTGGGCAGGCGGGCCCCGCCTCCTCCTTCTCTCGGCGGCCGCGGCGTCCACGGCAGCCGCTCGGGTTCGGCCGCCGCTGCCGCCGCCGTCGACAGCGGCCTTTGGGCGGGCGAGCGGGAGGGGGAGGGGAGGGAGGTCGGTGGGGGGGTGGCGCGTGCGCGCACGTGCGCGCGCTCACACACACACACACACACACACACACACACACAGAGCCGCCACCAAGACTTGCCCACCCTCCCGCCAGGTCTCCGGGAGGGTGTGTGTGTGTGTATGTGTGTGTATGTGTGTGTATGTGTGTGTATGTGTGTGTGTTTGCCCGTCAAGTCTA
>JAHTLZ010000030.1:523819-534491 GCA_023846285.1 Phrynocephalus versicolor | reverse complement strand
TATTTATTTATTTATTTATTTATTTATTTATTTATTTATTTATTTATTTATATGCCACCCGGCTTCCATAGTGGAACAAGTCTAGGATTATACTGTACATTTTTATACAGTTATGGGACTTGATGTTACTTCCACATATAAATAAATGCCAAAGCAATTACAGTAAAACCTTGGTTTATGAGTACCTTGGTCTATGAGTGTTTTGCAAGACAAACAAACATTATTCTAAATTTTGCCTTGATCAATGAGCTTTGTCTTGAAATACGAACACTGGAGCAGGTCATATGGTCGCAAGTGAGCCAATGATGGTTCTCTCTCTGTCCCTTGCTGATTGTGGGTGATTATCTGGAACATTCCATCTTAGGCAGCCTCCAAATCAGAGAGAGGAGATAGGGTAATGAAGCCATCTGCCAATTTGCTCCCTCTGGGAGGGAAGGAAGGAAGGATAGCTGGTTGGTGGGTGCTGGCAGGCCTTGCAATCTCCTCTTGTCTCTCTCACACCAGCCACAAAAATTTTCAAAGGTGAATGCAGGTTAGGAGATTTTTTTCTTTATATATTTTTTTCTTTATATTTTGTATTTTCTTTATTTTGTTTTATATTACAGTATTGTAATCATTTTATATGAATCTTTTTGGGCTGTAGAACCAGTCGTTTGTGTTTCCATTATTTCTTATGGGGAAATTTGCTTTGATATACAAGTGCTTTGGATTACAGGCATGTTTCTGGAACGAATTATGCTCATAAATCAAAGTTTTACTGCATTTTAGGCTTTCTGAAATAGGTGGCACTCTGCTGATGGTACTTTCCCTTTTTATTACTTTCCTCCCCTACACCACTATATTTAAGCAAGTTCAGAAAAGGTGACAGTTAGAGATGAGGGGAAATAATCTTGTTAAGCAACAAGGAAACTGTCTTGCATAAATCATTTTCTAGAGAGCCTTTCACAAAAAACAAAACAGGAACTCAAAACACTTGGATGATTTGTTATATACTTCATTTAATAAGAGAGGATTCTTGGGAAGATTATACAGTACAGTGTTATACAACTTGAATGCATACAATGCAATGCAATAATCTTTTTTAAGCAAAGAAAAAATATATAAAAACAAATAAATATATTTAACATTTCCTGGAGGGAAGAAAATATGTTTCCTGTTGTAGCACAAAAAAAAATGTGCTCATGAGACAAGCGTCCTTGGGGGAAGCCATTGCATGGTTGAAGTACTACAGCTGAGATGTTCCCATCTCTTAGAGAGATCTGCATAAAGCTCTTCACCAGGACTACCCAGAGAATAGTCTTTGTGAAAGATCTTAGGTTCCAGCCTGATTCATGTAGAAAGAGTATCCTCATGTATTCAAGTGCAGCTACCAAAGCGCTCATTATTATATCCTAGTCAGTGAAGTAGCTGTTCTCTTTTGAACAAAGTGAAAGTAACCCCATGACCAATGTATTTCAATAATGCAACCAAAAGGATACAAGAGTGGCAAGAGTTGTCTGGCTATTTCTGTACAGACAGTTGGTACACCAGTGTAAATTGGTAAAAAGTATTCTGGACATTGATGCCATCTTCCACCCAAAGTGACAATGATGAATCTGCAGTCACCCCAGATTGCATGTCTGATCCTTCAAAGCATGTACAGCTCCCTCCAGAACTGGTTAAACAGCAGTCATCTGGACAGATGGAGCAATGGTTAACTGAACATCAGTCTTATTCTGGGGTGAGCTCCAGCTTATGGGTGCTCATACAATCAATTACCTGCTCAGACACCATTGAAGGATATCCACTGCCTCAGCTTGGTTAAATGCATATTTCATCTCCATATTGTGGTCATTGCATTGTTTCCCACATAAGGTCCTAATATGCATGTAGACGTTGAAAAGCATGCCAATTAAAATAGAGCTCTGCACAATGTTATGGTACAGTTGTGCCCCAGTAGTATCCTCTGGAAATGGCCATCCAAATAGATAATGAAATCAATGCAAAATGATACCCCCAGTACCCAAGTAGTGATGTAGGAAGAAGGAAGGAAAGAAGGAAGGAAGGAAGTGAATATCACAGACATTACTTTGCTCCTCTTCTCACAAATATGGAGATTATTCCTAGTTTTTTACTGGGCCTTCATGTTACTCTTTCACTTTCAAACAGTTGGCCTAGAAGGACACAGTGTCACTGATATCAAAAGCAACTGAGAAGTCCAACAGAACCAACAGGATTGTGTTCCACTTTTAGGAGGAGGTCAGTGGCACCTATGGAATTCTGAATGTGGAACTCCTTCATAGACTTTGGCAAGACAAGTCTGGCAAATGTCACATTGGATGAACTCAGATTGTAAGAACCCAGGCATCTTAAGCAGGGAACCCAGTTGGAAGTCTGGGAGGGAGGCCCCCAGACAGGAAGCCCAGGTGTAGAGTAGTAACATCTCGAGGGGGGCAAGGGATGCCTGGGAACTGGGCGATATAAGGAGGGTGTCGGAGGGAGAAATAAGGGAAATTGTGGCACAGGGTGTTATGCAGTCCTCCTCTGTGATGCCATAATAGAGGAGGTAGTGGAGGAGGAATGTTTCTGGAGAGACCCCCTGGAGGAGCCAACAGAGGGTAACCAAATGGAAGTAATATTCCCTAAGAAACCCATCCCGCCAGCCCATTGGGAATATATTTACAGAGAGGACCCCTGGACAGGGCAGTTGTGCAGTTGAGGGTCCCCTGAGATGAGGTCCATAAGCACCTAATTTCTCAGCTCTTACCAAAGCTCTCGCACTGAGGAGGGTATGAGTGGTGGGAGAGAAGGCTCCACGAGGAACAGCCACAGCCCGAGGGACTGTCAGGAAGCCAGTGAAGACATTTACAGAGACAAAGTCAGTGAGCTTGCCAGAATGAGGAGTCAGTGACCTGAGATGGAACCAAGAGGAGAGGGTGATATTGCCACTACCTTTTGTCCATCCCTCTTATGACTGCTGCACTTTAAGCTTGAAAGGGTGCTACAAGTGATGGTCACTGTGAAATCATGCCCCTTGGTGAAGGAAACCAGAGGGGAAGAGAAAATGAGCCTGATGGACTTGAACTCTGAATCCTGGACAATCCTTGCTACTGTCTAGATATTATCCTGAAGCCCCGTTTAATAAACCCTGATTTGTTGCAACCACCTGTGTTGTTATTTATGGAGCAAGGAATGCATGGAGGATGAGCCATTGGCCCAGCCTGAGTTGGTAGGGCTCACATGCTTCTTTTTTGCATAGGTCACCCGATAGAGTGAGCTATGGTATTTTCATTTAGTTATTTGATTCTACTGTGTACACTTAACTCTTTTAGAATCATGGCAGTTCGAATGTTCTAGGAGGTATAATGCAAATGTAAAGAGACCTTTTAATTTTCTGTTGATTCCTCTTATCCATATGACACTTTATAAAAGGCCGTCAGTATATCCAAAGTTGATGTAACATCTTTTGTCTGTTCATATGGAAATTTCAAGCTGTATTTGTTTTTCCGTTCATCTGTGAGGGAAGTAGCGAACTCACTGCAGGATCAATATGGACTATATATACAAGCATTTTCCAGATGCCAAATCTAGATTATAGTCCTAACTGCAGAGTAGACCCACATAATTGTTGGCATTTAGATAAGTGTTGAGTCACCATGCAGCATTTGATGCTATTTCTGTTTGGAATTAACAGTTGGATTTAGTTTCAGCAGTCAGTGCTGGAATATCAGAGATATACCTCCTCCTTGCTGCACCTAATGATAAACTACTGTGTCAAAAATAAAGTTTCTGTACAGCAAGGATGGGAAACTTCTCAGGTATTGTTGGACTTCCACTGCCATTGACTTCTACTGTTAGGTCAGAACTGATACAAGAGTTGCAGTCTGCCATCCAGATTCCCAGATATTCCCTGTTCCTGCCATGCACCCATACCCTGAGGGACAGTTCACACTGACACATAACATACAGTATATATAATTTTCATTATAACTACTTATGGTGTACTTTATGAGTGGAGGTTGACTTGATTCCCATGAAAAACATAGTTTTGAGGTGAATAAAAGTTAGATATTTGTACTTTATCATATGTCACGGACCATTCAAACGTGTAGATTAGAATATAACATTCTAGTCAGCAAATGATGGGGAAGCATGTGTGAACCACCACTTTCATCTTTGTGAAACAATGGATATGATAACTTCAGTTACTGAATAGATATGATTTCTGAGAGGTGAAATGCTTGGGTTGTTTTCTATATAGCTTCCCTTTTCTGGAGTAGCTAAAAAGACAGAGAAGTTTGCCACAGTTATTTTCTTCTGATCTCGGATCTGTTAAGAAACTGGCAGAAAAATGTTGATTTTTTAAGAATACAGTATGAGGCTTGGGGGATCGCTTTGCAGATACTCAAAACTACCAGCAAGATGAACAAGTGGGTTCCAGATAAAATAAAGCCTGAACTGTTTCAGGATAGTTGCAGCTCTCCTTCTTTGGGCGCATCATGAGAAGACAGGATTCTTTGGAAAAGACAATAATGCTGGGAAAGGTGGAAGGCAGCAGGAAAAAAGGATGACCAAATATGAGATGGTCTCATCCCCTAAAGGAAACCAGAGGCTTGAGTTTTCAAGAGCTGAGCAGGGCGTTGAGGAGAGGTCATTTAGGAGACCGCTCATTCACAGGGTTGCCGTATGTTGGAGGCGACTTGATGGTGCATAAGAAGAGTAATGCAGGAATGGAAAATTACAGTTTTCCTAAATATTCATAATTGTTCACGAAAGGCTAACTCTGAAGTAACTGCAGTTATTTATTATTCAAGCCTTGGGACTGACACAGCCAATGATGAATACTACATTACAAATAATTTTTGTTAGTAGCTATGTCTTTAGAAGGCATATGTAATTAATTACGGAAATGGTAAGTAAATTTCAAACCAGGAACAGATGTTTAGCTTGCATTTACAAGTGGCATTACAAGTGTTGTAATGCACATGTAAAATGCACGGTGAAATGTGTCTGTCATGAGCATCTTCAACATATGTATTTTGCAGCTCAGCTAGATTTGTTTTGTGATTGATCATTCGGAAATGAACATGGGATTTGTTTGCAAGTCCAATTATACAGGCATGGAATTATGAAGGCATTGGAAAGAAAATATTCCAGTGATAAATTGGAACTGAGCTTCTTTTCAAGGTTGAACCTCAATACAAACATGTCTACAGGGGCAAGCAAAGAGAATCACAGCCCATTCCTCAGCCCCATTAGTAGGAATGCATATTCTTAGGTAGTTGGACTGCTCAGTATCAGCAGATATATTTTTCCTGGCCCAGAAAGAACAGTTTCACCTACTATGGTGTCCTGCAGATGGATGTTACAATTAGAAATGTTAAACCAAACTGCTTGTTTTAACTATTGAACAACAATACATTTTAACTGTTTGTTTTGGTGCCTAGCAGTGGAGGGAAAGCAGCTATTTCAAAGTACAGTAGACCCTTGTATAACAAACGGTTTGTATAACATAAAAATTGTACAACATAAAAAATTCCAGAGATAGGGGAAATTTGCTTAACAGAATTGCCTATGGGACAAATCTGTACAACATCAAATGGGATCACTCTGTTTTCAATGCATTCCTATGGGAAATTTGTATAAAGGAAAATTTGCTTAACATTTCATTTGGAACGAATTAATTCCTTTATACAAGGTACTACTGTAATTTAAACTGCTTAATTAGAAAATAGGTTTGTTTGTTTGTCTTTTGTGGTTACATTTTCTTGGCCTTCTTTAATTATTTATTTATTTATTATATAAAACTACAATATAAAAACAAAATAACATATACACAAAACAGAAGAATAATCCTAAAAAAAAAATACCTGTGCAACCCATCTCCAACTCAGGACTTAATCCGTGCTTAAAATCTAAGATATCAATCTTCCCATTTATCTCCAGAAGCACATTGAATCTTCCCCCAGTGTACTCTTTTCCGTTTTGAAATGCATGTTCCAAATTTTTATCCCATGTTAAATTAAAATCATTCCTCTTTTCCCAGTCCTTTCCTAATTTTATTTTCACAAGTTACTTTACGGTTAATAACCACATTCCATAACTCCCTGTACTATTCCTCAAATGTTATTTGTTAGATTTCCAATTTTTAGCAAAAATTATCCTTGCCACCATTACTATTAGTGTTAATAACTCCACTTCCTCTTTCTTCAGTTGCTGTTTGCAACTATATTCAACAATAGTGCCTTAGGGGACATTTGAGCTTTTCCCCCTATTATTTCTTGAATTTCCTTGAAAATCAATGTCCATTCCCTTGGGAAAAAATAGCATTACTTGTAATAATTTTTACTAACATTACTTACCAGTTAAATCCAATTTCCAAAAAAAGTTAATAATCACAGGCATCCTATGATTCCTGTCAATCTATAATTTTGGATTGAAATGTTTCTCTTTTCAGACTGCTGGCTGCCAATTAGTAATTGTAGGCAACGTATATTTGAAGTAATTAGTGTTGTGGAACAGAAGAGATACCCGTACATTTAGGGGAATATTATTCTCCTTCGATTGCCAGGTCAGCAACATTCTATTTGCTGAGCTTTCAGATCCTAAACCTGAGGATGAGGGCAAGGTTGTGTGATGTCATGTCTTGGTGACTTCACAGAGGAAAGGCAGGCTAATACAGGGGAGAGGCAAGGACTGTTTCCGGACCAGCAGATTCTGGAAACAAGAACTGGATGTGCCATTCTATGCCTTGTTCCAAAGAGTAGGAGAAGTCCAGATGGTATTCTATGGCTCTCCCCCCTAAGGCCCATCCCCTTTGAAGGGGAGCGCCAGGCCCCTAGAAAATCTGAAAAATAGTCCTTGGCCCTGCTGAGATGGATCTTCCTTGGAGAGCAATATCTCCTCCCTCCCCTTTGTGTGAGCTAGCCCGTTTCCTCCTTCCCTGTGTAATCTTTAACAGTGCTTGTTGTGGCTATTAGCAGGCAGAACCTCTTGCTTTTGAACAAACCGTGCACACTCATTATGAATGCAAAGTCTTTGTGTGGGTTTTCATTTCTTTTCTCTTTTGAGTAAAATGAAAGAAATCATACATTTCCTAAGAGAATAAGTGCTCTCATGTTTTCTACAGGTGTATACATTATGGGATCCTGGGCTTGAATTCAGAATATCAAGGTCTGGGGTTAGCTGTCAAAAACTTCACATATTTAGGTAAATGAGAAGGGTTGTATATGCTTAAAATAAGGCAGCCGAAGCACCACGAGAAGTTCTGTTTTCTGCAAATTTTGTACCCAGTTAATAACAGCCAGAACCCTTTTAGTTATTTACAGCAGCGTTAAGTGCAGTGTTGTAAATCATAGTGACAAACTGCCGCTAACACATCATCAGTTGCATTATTCATCACATGCCAATCATGTGACTTCATGCAAAGACAGTTTGTTGCTGGGATCAGTAGTTAGGTGAGATCAGAAGACCCAGTGGATAATTCGACTATTGCAATGCCCTCTACGTGGGGTTGCCCTTGGTCTTGGTCCGGAGGTTACAGCGGGTGCAAAATGCGGTGGCCAGGCTGGTGGTGGGTGCCCGTAGATACGAGCACATTACCCCAGTCCTGGCTCACCTGCATTGGCTCCCCGTTGAACCTCCGGATCAGGTTCAAGGTCCTGGTTTTGATTTTCAAAGCCCTCCACGGCTTGGGACCAGAGTACTTGGCGGAGCGTATCTCCCAAAGTACAACTGGGCCTAGACCCACGAGACTGGTGCAGTCGCGCTCACTGAGGGTGGCCACACCCAGAGAGGCGCGGAAATCGCGCACGCGAGACCGCACCTTCTCTGTGGTGGGCCCCTCCCTCTGGAATCATCTCCCCAGTGAGCTGCGCTTGCTGGAGTCCCTGCCCGCCTTTAAGAAGGCATTGAAGACGCATCTCTTTAAAGAAGCTTTTGGCGACCTTCTCAGTTAGTTTTTTTTGGGGGGGGGGCTCGCCGCCATCTTGCCTCACTATCTGTCTTTTGTTTTGCATTTTATTACTTGTTTTTATTGCTGTAAGCCGCCCAGAGTTCCCGTTGGGAAGATGGGCGGGATATAAGTTTTAACAAATAAATAAATAAATAAATAAGTCTTACCTATCCATAGATACAAGAACTCAAACACATCTAGAAATATTATTACACTGTTCTATGGAAAACAATGTTTCTTTTTCTTTTAAATAACATGTTAAATATGAAGGGTCTCTTTATTTTGTCCACAACAAAAATGTTTCCCTTAATAACATCTCCATCATGGAAGTAGGCAAGGGATATGCTTACAGTGTAAATATAAACCAGTTGGTGGAAGCCATGGCAAGTAAGTCAGTTTTCAGTTAGTGAAACACATTGGTCCATCTTCAAAGCAATGTTCTGTACTTCCATGCATCAAACTGAACAAGAGCCAGATTCTGCAGCCGGTATGAATCAGATGACTTGAGCAGATATGACTTATTTCTATTATTCTGCCTAACAGATTATTACTGAATTGCTTCACATGTGGCTTCCATTAATTGATGAGAAAAAAGGACAAGAAACAGAGTAGTAAAATATACAGTAGGTTCCTTGTTTATTTTAATATGTAACAAATAAATACTCCACCCATGACACATTAGTGTTTCATTTCTTATCAAGATGAGCGCAATTCCTGTTTTAATCAGGAGTAAGAATAAGTAAACAATGAGACACTTTGAAGTTATATTCACATCAGATGAGCTCCGAATTGTTATTATGTCTGATCAAGGAACATCTGATATAAGGGAGTTCTAATAAGGTTTTCAAGGTATGTGACAGATTGAAAGAGTGGTTTTATTATTGGGAGATGCTCAATGTGGTGTAGTGGACAAACTGATGGATTTGGAAGACCAGGATTTAAATCCTTATTCAACCATAGAAACTCACTGGTAGTGTAAAGCTAGTAAAGCCATTCATTTAATATCTCACCTAGCTTGAAAGCAACATTAGGGTAGCTATAAATCAGTTGCAACCTGAAGTCACATAACTCTCATTATTGACAACCCTCAGTGAGTTTCCAGGACTGAGCAAGGATTTAAACCCATGTCTCCTGAGTCCTAGTCATCACGCTTTCCACTGCACCATACAGGCTCTCAACAAATTATAAATTGCTCTACTGTGCAAATTACATTTTATAATTTAATGAGTGAAAAGAAGCATTCATGATCTCTCTCCCCACTTCACAGGTCATTCCTAACCTTGTGACTGTTGGTGCTAAACACATTCACCACTATTGGCCTGCACCCAAAAAGAAACTTAAAAATATTTCTAGCAAGACATCACTTAAAACTGTCATATGAAGTGGAAAATGGAAAAAAATATAGTCAAAGGAAAAATTCTGATGCACTGTGGGTGATCAAAAAGAAGAAGTCAGAATGCACTTATATACATTTTACAAAAGGAGACACATCCCTATAGCTTTCCGTTGGCTTGTATTTGTTTTATTTTAAGAATGAAGAGATGTTAAAAACAATTTTTTAAAGATAAGCTCCTATAAATTCTGAAGGTTCAACTCAATTCAAAAGTGGCATACAGTACTGTGTGTACAAAATCGATAACTGGCTAGATGGTTTTACCTCTTAAGGTGAAAATAAAGTCATTACAGGCTTTATTAATAATCTAGGTGGTTCCAATTTTTAAAAAATAGATCTTTTAACAGAAGAAGAGTTCTCTGAGTCTTCTGATCTCACCTAACTACTAATCCCAGCAACACATTGTCTCTTCGTGAAGTCACATGAGTGACACATGATGGCACAGCATAGGTATGAAAACAATCAGTACAACGGGTTCTTTTCTCACATGTGACCAAGTGCTTAGATCTTAACTAACAATGTGTTGATGAAACTTAGTTATGTTCCATTCCAGAATCTTTCTTGCTAGTGGAAAGATGGGGTAACAAATTTTGATTCTCCTTCAGATTTGCACTCCCTTCCCATCCCCATATACTGTATTTGCTCTAGAACAGTGGTTCCCAACCTGGGGGTCGGGACCCCTTTGGGTTCGAACGACCATTTCACAAGGGTCCCCATGAGCCAGTGAAGAAAAAGGCACAAACGGCTTGGGTCTGGAGGAGGAGGGGGGAAGAGTGAGTTACAGCTTGATAGGTTGGAGGGGATGTCAGTCAATGGCACTGGAGGCTGTGATTGGTTTGAGTGCCTGTACAAGGAAGTTTATGGCACCTGCGGCAGTGGCCTGCCAAAAGGGGCTTTTTGACTTTTCCAAGCAAGGGGTCACCACAACATGAGGAACTGTATTAAAGGGTTGCACCATTAGGAAGGTGGAGAACCACTGCTCTAGAAGGACAGAACAGTCTTAAGGTAGTGCAGAGGGCCAGAAAGAGGACGGAAGATTTGGGGAAATTGGTTCTCCTTTCCCTTCCTCAAGCAAACAAAGTTCAGAGACAGTGTATCAACAAACTACTCAGACACCTCAAGTCATGATTAACAACTAGTTTGTGAAGAATCACTTTGAAAAGACAGTAAAGATGATGGAGTAACACATCTGTCCCCCGCCACTTAAAGAGGCCTGCTTTTTCCCAGTTGGTACAGATTTTGTGTTCCTCACAGTTCCTCTCTCTCTCTCTCTCTCTCTCTCTCTCTCTCTCTCTCTCTCACACACACACACACACACACACACACACACACACACACACACACAC
>JAHTLZ010000030.1:512943-523809 GCA_023846285.1 Phrynocephalus versicolor | reverse complement strand
CACACACACACACACACACACACACACACACACACACACACACACACCCTAAAGAATGATGTACTTGTTTTGGGGTCACCTGCTCACGCTTTTAGAGTGAAACCAATGGAGTCACCTTTGCTTTGTCACTGCCTCCTCACAGAGGGAGGGAGAGAAAAATACTGACTGGCTGACTCAGTGCAGCCAAAGCAAAGCCCTGGATTAAGGAGGAAAGTGGGAAAGGGGTTTGCTACCTCCCTTCCATCTCCCCAACGTTTACCTCAATGTTTTCCCTTTGCACCATTACCAGTGGTATCAGTCACAAGCTTTCTGCAGTATTCTCTGTCCTTTGGGGTAGGAAGTTAACATAATGAAAACTTGATTGCGCTTCTGTGGTGTCCAGTCTTATTCTGATATCTTCCAACTGCTGTGGCCTAGCCTAGACTATAAGTGAACAAAGGGGCTTTTTAGTTGTGATGATCTTCATCATTGGCCACACATCAAGCCTATCGTGGTTTTCTGGCATTTTTGCAATGCAGCGATTTGTAGAGTGTTGTGAGTGAGAGAGAGAACATCAGATTTTTAAGGATAAAGGTTGAATTTCCCACTGATTCATCTATGACAGATCAGCCTACTCAGCGTAGAAGAGCAACTGCTTCCCCTCATGGAAAATGAAAGACCTGAGATAATCATTTTTCAAACAAAGCTTGGAGATGTGGAGATAAAGATGTTTAGGCTCGTAACATACATTTCTATTAGACAAATAAGGCTAATAAAAGAGTAGGAGACTTTCACATCCTTTTGTGAAACTGCATAAACCACACTTGTCAGTCTGGTTTACTTGCATTTTGTGAGCATAAATATGTTCCTTCTGGCTTCTCCTTTCCTCGAATTGGAAATTTAAGGCTATTTAAAAATGTTTAGAGGATATCCAAATAGCACCATTTTGTTATATGTATGGTAAGTTTCTGGTGGCCACTACAGTCTACTGTTAGGGGATAATGAAATGCCACTCCTTACCATTCCAACTCAGCTGCGTGTTGACTTGCTTCTTCTTGGAGCAGTGCTTTATTTTTACTGCCTTCATGAATGAGCAGCATTTTATTTGCATGGTTTGAGTAGAAAAATATATACATAAAACTTACAAAAACAAAATCAACATGTTGAAATCAAGGTAGTAAATGCATATACACCAGATAAATACAATATACTTGTGCCAAATTTAGACAAGTGGATCTCTAAAAGTTACTATTTTCAAATATTTGGCCTAATTTTAATTGCTGGTGCTGTGTTGTCACCAGTTTATCAAATCTACAAGTATTTCCTGTTTCAAGCTTTTTTGTTTTTAAGTATTTAGCACATTTTGGCCAGCATGCACATCACAGCTGGTGGTTCCTCTCTTGTGGAATTAGAAGACCATGTATAAAATTCTGATAGTATTCTATTATATTTTCATATACCAGATGTTGTGAAATTGCATCTTCCTAAAAGCTTTTTTTAATTGAGAGTTAAAAGCCATGAATGTTTTAGCAGCCTGAGGAAGTGAATGTCTGAAATCCTTTCTAGCTGTGTTGGGGACTGCATGTCCTCCTTAGTATGGCAACTAGTGAGACTGGCTCAGCAAGGATAGGTGGGGCTGGGAATTATGGAAATTTGGGAGGAAACCCAGTTTGGAACTCTCACAGCTGTTGCAAACAGGATGAGCCATAGGGCTGAGTTTCAATCTATAGGACATTTTTAATGATATGGGCACTATGTGAGCTTTTCAGGAGAAACCTCTACTGAAGCATAATCGGTATGTTGGTGGCACTGGATTATTTTCTAAGAAGTAAAAAAGTGTTCTTCTGACACCAAGCAAAAGCTGGACTAGAAAGTGCAACTATGTTATAATATAAGAATGCTAGTGATAGAGCAGCTGAGTTTACCAAGCTTTTTTTAAGCTAACATGGCAGTTTTATTAATAGATAATGGTCTGATGTTCATTTCCTGTTGGTAATTGGGAGTTTTTGGTGGTAATCACTAAATTGTATTTTTTTAAAAAAGGTAATTTTGATTTCATGGCGAATAAATGTGTAACTCTTGTAGTTATTTGTGCCAGTGGCCATATCTGTGTTGTTCATGAAAATGAGTTCCATGTGTAAATTACATTTTTTTTTTTTTTGCAAAATGATTAAATTATATAATTGAATTGCGGACTGTCATATTCACCAAGCAGCAGCAAAAATCTTGATGATCAATTTTTTTCATATATGGAAAGCAAGTCATCTCTCTTATTTATTTAATTATAAATTTTTGTATGCAGCATTATGTGGGAAAATCAAAAGTACAGCTTATGTCTTTTAGCAAAATAATAATAAACTACAACACTGGTACAGTATTATGGCATTGCTCTCTTACTGCAAGTTCAATGAGTGTATTATCACAGTGGTGGTGGTAGACAGTTGGTGAACTCATTAGTTCAGTGAGTTTACTTTCACGCTCAGATATGTTTGTTGAAGTCAGAACTCACCAATGTCTTTATTAGTTAGGATTATTATTATTTTATTATTTATTTATTAAATTTATATTTTGCCCATTTAGTCCAAAGCACTACTCTGGGCGGTTAACAACAATTACAGTACCATGACCACATATTTATTTATTTATTCATTCATTTTTATACTGCCCATCTTCCCGAAAGAGCTCTGGGCAGTGAACAAAGAGGGCAAGACAAAACCAAAAGGAACAATACATCAATCTAACCAACAACAAAAAAAAAGAAAGAAAGAAAGAAAGAAAGAAAGAAAGAAAGAAAGAAAGAAAGAAAAACTATATATAAGAAAATGAAATATAGTATATAATATAAAACAACTTGACAAGGAAGTTGATTAGTCATCAGCAAGACGGCAGGAAAAAAATGCCACCCACATGAAAATAAATAGAGAACCAAGAACCATCAAAGCCCAGGATATCCGAAAAATGAAGGAAGCCAGGGAGGCAAATAAAACTAAAACTAAAAATCAACTTAATACATGGGCCCACAAAGATATTGCAGGGGTAAGATGTTTCCAAAGGCCTATTTGAACAGTATGGTTTTTAACCTGTTTTAAGAAGGACAAAGATGGAGGGCCTGCTGTATATTTGTGAGTAACACATTCCATAGCATTGTGGCCATCACTGAGAAGGCCCAGTTCCTGGTGATAGTTTTCCAAGCCACCCCCAAATGTAACTTCTGGACACTCTGGGTGGCTCAGGTAGACAATCTTAAGGAGAGACACTCCATCAGGTAGCAATGTCCTAAATCATTGGTTAAGATCAGCACTTTGAATGTGGCACAGAAGTATTCAGGGAGCCAGTGCAGACTGGCCAGGATCAGGGAGATGTGAACCAATCTTCATGCTCCTGAAGTGAACCTGGCCACTGCATTTTGCACCTGCTGAGGCTTCTGCATTGCCTTCAAAGGCACCCCACATAGACAGCATTGCAGTTGTCAGTTCTAAAGATTACCCGTCCTTGGCCCAACATTGTCAGGGATTTCCTGTCCAGGTAGGGCTGCAATTGTGCAATCTGCAAAAGATGAAAATAAGGCAAACCTGGCCATGGCTGCAATTTGCTTCCACAGAGAGAGCTCTGGGTCCAGGAGCACACCCAAGTTGCAGACTTGGCCTTTTAGGGGGAGTGTGGCCCCATCCAGGCCAGGCAAAATACCTCCTAACTGGGCAAGTTCTCCCCCCCCCCCCCAACAGGATTATTATTCCATGATGCTTTACCTTACATCTTCAAGTAGCAAAGGTACTTTTCATTCATGTTTGGTAGTTGTAATTGCTGAAAATTTGCCACAGAGCTGGGCAGCTGCAGTTACCAGACATGCTTTCTGCATAGTGTCTCATGCACCACTGTTCTGCCTAGTCACTTGGTTTATCAGTTTAGCGCAGCATCTCAGCACTTAGACAAGTTTTCAAGTCTCGAAATTATTTCTAAGCAATTGTGATTAAGCATTGGGAGTAAACATAGATAAGAAATAAACCAAGGTTGGAACTACTTTGGTTTTCAACTGGTTGAGCCTACAAAATCCACTAGCCTTACCTAACATGAGATAATGGTAAAAAAGCAAACAAACTGTGAAATCCTAGCTGAAATAAATGGAAAGGCCAAAGGTTTGTTGCCTGTAGCATAAATGGTCATGTGCATGGATCAGTTATTACATTTATACAACTTAAAAGATTGATTTATATATTCAGCTTGTCCTGTATATCCAGCAGCCGTAACTTTTCTTGGAACAGGTTGGCCAAGGTCCACAGGGAGTGGTCCATACGATGAGATAACCAGCAACACATTTGCTATTGTTGTTCAAGTCCTGTGCTGGCTACATGGCTTGCTTCATGTTTCTTTTTTCTACATTCAGCTACCTGCCTGAATGGGATCTTGTTGGCAACCTGCTGTAGAAGCTAAATGAACAACCTCTTACGTTGTTGTTATGTGCTGTCAAGTCTCTTCTGACTTACGGAGATCCTATTACTCAGCAATTCCCAAAATATATTGTCCTGTTCAGCTCTTGCAAACTCACGCACGTGGCTTTAGGGAGTTAGGCCATCTCATCTTTTGTCTTCTTTTTCTGCTGCCTTCCACTTTTTTCAGCATTACAGTAATGAATTGTCTTTCCCAGACAATCCTGCCTTCCTATAATGTGCCCAAAGTAGGACAGCCTCAATTGCGGCATGTTGCAATATTTAAGGCTTGATTTGATCCAGGAACCACTTGTTTATCTTTCTGGCACTCCAAGGTATTTATTATTTTATTTTTTGGTTTTTGTTGTTTTAATCTTGTGGCTTTGAAATGGTCTAATCGACTTACTCAATAAAGGATTATTATTTAGAGTATTTTTACCCCACCTTTCTCCTTGGAAAAGGACCCAAGGCAGCTTACAGTAGTGAGGGACAATATATACAGTCCAATACGATTAAGACATATTCAAGTTTGAAAACAGGAAATTGAGGGACATCTAAAGACAAAATTAAAGCTACAAGAGAACGCAAACAGTTAAAGAGAGTAAAAATTCCATGTAATCATGCATGGTAGACCATCCCAAAGTTAGGAGGGATGGAAACTTAACATTGAAAACATAATGTCAATGCAATCGACACAAAGGGAGATATAAACACAAAGATATAAGTGGATATAAACACAAAGTCTATGTCAGTGATGATGAACCAAGTGCCCAAACTGATTCAAAACCCACTTAGAGTCTTTTTCACAAAGTGCAAATATGGCAGTTTAACCTGAATGCAGTGGTAACCCAGGTTACAAATGATTTGGGTGCTGTGTGTGTGTTGTGTAGTTACAGTCATGACCAACTCTACGTGACTCCATGTCCATGGAGTTTTCTTGGCAGGAGTACTGGAGTGGCTTGCCAGTTCCTACTCCAAGCACCTACAGCACCTGGTATTCCCTGGTGGTCGCCCATCCAAGTACTAACCAGGGCTGACCCTGCTTAGCTTCTGAAATCAAGCGAGATTGGATGTGCTTAGGGCATCTAGGCAGCTGATTTGGGTGCTACGCTTTGAGAAAGCAAGGATCTAAGGGCAGGCTTTTGAATTTCCTGCAGTCACAGAGAGGTTGCTGTGGCCGCAGAAAATTCAAAAACCTTCTCTTCGAGCCTCACTTTCCCAAGGGTATCACCCTTGCTCTTTGACCCTCACTTTCCTGAAGGGTAGCAGCCTTCAGGAAATTGAGAATTGAAGATCAGTTTTTTTTAATTTCCCATAGCCACAGCAAGGGAAATGTTCCAAGAAAAGTTATGGTTGTGGGATATTCAAAAACCTGCTCTTCGATCCTCGCTTTCCCGAAGAGTAGCACCCCATCTGCCTCTCTGCCCTGGGAAAGCCAAGGGGGAGTGGCGGCGGCTTGTGGACTCATTTGTAGCCCCCGCTTATCTCTTAACTGGGGCTACAAATGAATCCATAAACTGCTACCTCCCCTTCACTCAGCTTTCTGCACAGAGCACAGTGGCATGCTCTGAGCGGAGGGGGAAGTGCCATGTCTGTGAGGGGGCAGTGTCACGTGGTCACACATGCCACCTTTGGTACCCATGCCATAGATTTGTCAACACTGGTCTATATAATCATGTATGGTAGATTCATATAAAAGTCACATAATAGGTAGTCCATCATTCAGGGAAAGCTTGCCCGAGAAGAAATGTCTTTGCCTGTTTCAGAAAAGACAGCAGAGATGGGGCAGTCCTGGCCTCTGGTGGGAGGGAGTTCCAGAGTCTGGATGCAGTGACTGACAAGGCCCTTTCATGTGTTCTTATGAGATGCACCTATGAAGGTAGCGGGATGGAGAGAAAGGCCTCTCCTGAGGATCTTAGCATCCGAGCTGGCTCATACTGTGAGATTCTATCTTTGAGGTAGCTAGGACCCAGGTTACATAGTGCTTTGTAGGTTAAGGTGAGCACTTTGAATTGTGGCCGGTAGCTGATTGGTAGCCAGTGGAGCTGCTTTAATAGGCATCTAATGTGATCTCTGTATCCCGCCTCAGTCAGCACTCTGGCTGCTGCATTTTGGACCCGTTGAAGTGTCCTGAGACTTTTAATCGGTAGTCCCACATAGAGCGCATTACAGTAGTCTAGCCGGGATGTCACTAGGGCATGTGTCACCTTGGCCAGAGCACCGTGGCCATGGTGTCTAGCTCTCCTCTATAATCACATTTCAATAAACACATTTATTTTAACATTGGGGTGTTAAAGAGATTAGTAAAAATAAATAAAAAAGATTGGTACTTTCCAGCTGCCTTTCTTCTTCAAAAAACTGTAGTTTCAGAAAGCAGGTCTTAGGCAGACAGAGTGATGTCTGCCTGTATACATAGGGAGGACATGCAGGCAGCTAGAAGCTGATGTCTTTTATCAGATTCTTTTTTTTTCTTTTAAAGCCACTTCTGGAAATGGTTTGGAAATGATAAGGAGTGGAATGAGACCGGATATTGTACTGGATTGCTGAGTTGATAGACTCTTCCCTCTACTGGATTTTAATATGGGAGACAGAGCCTTCAGTTCCTCTCACAATAACCTACTAGCAAGCAAGCTAGCTGGACTGCAAGCAAGCAAGCAAGCAAACAGGCAAATAAAGAAACAAACAAGTTCATGGGCGGGGACAATAATCCCAGGAAGGGGAGAACTTTCAGCCCTCCATCTATTTTTATTTACAAGCCTGATCAGACTCTCACATGCATGTTGCACAATAAGTAAGGGATTATGGTAATTGTAGGTTAAAGCAGCTGGAGGGCCAAAGGTTTCTTAGACCTACCCTACTCTAACATTTTTCCACTTGCCAGGGCGTCTAGCAGCATACTTGCATCTGTTCCCAAGCATTACAATACTTTTGATTTGTGTGTGTGCGTGTGCGCGCGCGTGCGCGCGCACACACACACACACAGTATACATTTATTCTGTACCATTTACATTTAATCTGAGTGTCTTGTGTTACTTTTTGTACAATGAGAATTTCATTGTGAGATGTGCTGTACATACTTGTGAAGTGCAGGCCTGCAGCTAGAGTGACATGCCATTACAGAGCTCAGCTAAGTCAAGTGTAAATTTTTCTGTCTAATGTTTAACCTTTGTAGATTTCTGAGTTCCCAAGAGTGTGATTCTGCTGCATTTTGCACAGTATACTCATAGTTTGACGTACATTGACTGCTACACAACTGGGTCTCTGAACAATAGGGCATCAACATATTACTTCACTTTCCACAGAACTGGATCTTCAATGGCCGGGGAAAAATTGATCAAGCGGCTGAAATGAACATGAGCACGATCCTCGAGGAGATTTTGATTAAAAGATCACAACAAAAGAAGAGAACGTCTCCTTTAAACTACAAAGAGAGGCTTTTTGTTCTTACTAAATCCATGTTAACGTATTATGAAGGTCGTCCAGAGGTAGGAAATTGGGTTTCAACTCTCTCTGTGTGTGAGTTCTTGCGATAATAGATGTGTGTCTGCAGGGAGGAGGTTTTCTCCAGATTTACTCCTTATGAAACTGAAGTTTGAGAATATCAGTTTTTGCAATTAGTACACAATAAAGGAAACTGGCTCTTATGCAGGATGAGCTAGATTGTACTGAAAATATGTTTATCTATATGAAGAAACAATCAGTTGTTCTGCACATATACACTATTACTCTGATAGTAATATATAATGATTGAAGTGCTGCAGATATCTTATAGCTGCTGTTGGGTGGATCAATGATTTTTAAAAATCAGATTGATTTAAATCATGATTAAAACCATAAATTGTCAAAAATCCTAATTTTAAACATTTAAAATCTGATTTAAATAACCTGATTTAAATCAAATCTGCCCTGACGTGCTGTGAAACACAGTTATTCTTTGATGAAAAATTGGTATGGTGTATTTCATTTCATTTCTTTTACTAAAATTATTTTATTATTTTTAATTTAACAACTATCATACACAAGAAACAAATCTAAAATAACATACACAACTCAGAATGCTACCCCTGCCACGGGCCATTGGATATGCTATATTTTCTTTCTCTTTACAGTATATTTCATTTTTAAGAAGAAAGAATAAGAACATATTAAAATTAATATTATGATAACAATAATAACATAGTAACAATAACATTTTTATTCTTTTTCTAACTGCATAAATATGTTTGCACAAAATCTGTTCCAATCTTGAATGTCACATAAATGTGATGGGCTTGCTAGGTAACAAAGAACCACTTACGTGATGAATACAATTTATAATTTTAGCTGATCATACATTCCATGGAGCACAACCAATATGGGTTACTTTTCATTTTAGAGGGAGCTGCTCAGTGTAATTTCAGAAGCTCTGCACTGCATGTCAAAGAACACCTATGACTGCAACCCTAACTCAGAAATGCCTGTGCAGTCTGTACTGCCAGGAGTAGCAGTGCTGGCATGGCATCAGATGTTATCTGAATGTTGGAAAAAAGAGCAAGCCTGCTGTGGCTCTCACTTTACATATACAAGGCTCCCAAATTCAAACCATGTAGTTAATTGAGATACTGGTGGATTAATGCTTATACGTTTCCCATATACGTCCTGCCCCTGCGGCTAAGTTCTCTGGGTGATATCAGTCTCTGCCATTGTTAGGAAGGCCCTGAAAAGACTTCTGTCCAAACCCTAAGGAGCTATTGCCAGTCCATGAGACCAAGTTAGGCAGATCAGTGGGCTTGGCTTGATTTAAGACACCTTCTGTTTCAGAACTGCAGAAGTACTGTACACTGTAATGTGATAACAGGCCCCCAGCATCCCTTTTCAGATAATTGTTTCTTGGGGGTATGGCTGGAGAGGCTGAAGATGGCTCCTGACTCAGTCTCACAGCAGGACTGCTGCAGAAGTTTCCAGGTGAAGGGAAGTCAGGTTTAAGCCAGTTCCTGGACGCGGTTTTGCATGCTCCAGAATCTTTAGGAATTGTCACCCCGAACAAGGCTCTGGATTTTGGGGGATGGGAAGGACAATGCAGGGGCTGGAATCTGACATGTTGATTAAAGGCAGCATTACTATGAAAAAAAAAAAAGAAAACTAAAGGTCATAGTGTTGACATGTTTGGAAAGGGTTTTTTAAAAAAAAATAATGATCTGGCTGTAATGTCTATGCACTGTGGACCTGCTGTGTAACTTGGAATTTGTTTTGCATGACTGCACTAGAGGACTGTGCCAAAATGAAATTGTGTGGGTCAATGGGTGACCAATTAACATCCCACCAGTATCTCAAATGGCAAGAAAGGTGGAAATCCTCGCCCAGGACAGCAAGGTCAGGAAGAAGTAAGTTATTTTTGAAGGTAGCTCCCAGAACCACCCAACCGGTTAACAGGGCCACTGCAACTCAGAGAATTGCAGTCCAGGCAGGGGTGGATTAACCATTAAGCACAATAAGCATGTGCACAGGGGCATCAAGGGAAGAGGGGGCACCACAGAAATTTCCTATAGCCGAATTTACCATGGTACATGGGCCATATGGTGCAATACTGCAAATGGTGCAGCTGAACCAGGATCCACTTAAAGGGCCCCCACATTAAATGAAAAAATTACATACAGCTATATACAATAATAGCAAGAGCACAAAGAGAGTGAAGACCTCCGCCAAGTGAAATGATTGCTGTGGTTTATAATACAGTATAAGCATTTTACTAAGCCATTTCGCCACTGTACTGTATTGGTTGATCCTTTCATTTACATGTTTGTGTGCCAGGGCAAGCAGTGGGTGAGAGCAATGTTTAAAAGGGAGTACAAAGCACAAAAGTGCCTGGGTCCAAGCTACCTCAGAGATCGAATATTGCAGTATGAACTGGCTTGGGTGTTAAGGTCATCAGGAAAGGCCCTGCTCTCCAACCCACCACTTTCACAGGTGCGTCTCAGAAGAACACATGGAAGGGTCTTCTCTGTTGCTGCTCCCAGACTTTGGAACTTCCTCACGCTGGAGGCCAGGACTGCCCCGTCCCTGCTGTCTTTCTGGAAGCTGGGAAAGACCTTCCTCTTAAGGAAAGCTTTCCCTGAATGAGGGACTACCTACTATATGACTTTATATGGATTACCATACATGATTGCATTGACTGATTTCTTAAGAACACTAGTGTTCTCCATGTTGCTTTTCACCCCTCATAATGGATTTTTCTTTTCTTCTTGCTCTAATGTTTCCTTTTTAATGTTCTAAGATGCCTCTTCAAATTCCCTGTTCTTAACTTGAATATGTCTTAAATGTTCTGGACTGTATATTGTCCTTCATTATTGTAATCCACCTTGGGTCCTTTTCCAAGGAGAAAGGTGGGGTAAAAATATTATATACTGTGTATGTGTGTGTGTGTGTGTGTGTATACACACACACACACACACACACACACACACACACACACACACACACA
>JAHTLZ010000030.1:499300-512933 GCA_023846285.1 Phrynocephalus versicolor | reverse complement strand
ACACACACACACACACACACACACACACACACACACACACACACACAGAAAGGGCTAACAGAAATAAGGACTCGTGAATCAGACAACAGCTATTATCTGTGCCTTTGTAGTACAGGGAGGGATATCAATGTGGAAGAGTCTCCCTTTCTGTTCATTGCTCTATCCCAGCTGCTCATTGTATTAAAGAATTGTGAGGACATTAGTGAACACTGATGATAGTTATACATTGTGGGCCCTTAGAACCACAGCACAGAGATGTTACCTTTTTGGATTACTACCTCCCAGTGGATTTCAACTAGTCAGCATAGTCGGCGGCGGTACTTTTGGAAATGCAAAAAACTATAAAATTCCCAACCTTTGCTTCAGATGAGGAGACCCCTAAACTTTTTCAAGAGGGGGATCACATCTGATTGATAGGTCATTATGAATTTATTCTGCTTAACCAGGTGTGATTTTTAAGCCCAAGACCTTTATTAAGTGAGTGCAAAAATAATATAGCTATAAGAGAATTATTGGATTCTCCTGTTAAGCAGAAATGCCTCAGAAGCCGAAGAGGTGGAACCCTAAACCTCCAGTCTAATACTGACCTCACACCTGCTTGTGCCAGTTTTGCAAATAATAGGGATCTGTGAATTATAACATCATGTAAGTAGCTTGAATATATGGCAGTAGTCTAGAGGGGGGACTGACAATGTTTAGTGCACACTTGTCACGGAAGCATAGAAAATGTGGGTTTGTAACCCAAAACAGCAGCCCACTGGCACAGAAGATACACATTACTTTTGGGAGAGGTATGTGTTTGAGGGATTGTGTTCCTCCCTTTTTCCTTTTGTGAGGAATCACTTATGATAGCAATCTTTATATTTTTGTTTATTTGATTAGTTGGTTTATAGTTGTTGTTGATTGTTCTTAGTGCTCGTTTGACGTATCATTCCAGAGATAACTCAAGTGCACAGGGAAGGAGTTTAGCTTAGCCTAGCCTACTCTGAGATAGAGCTGAAACCCCACCCTCTTGATACCCTGTGCTTTGTGTCCCTATATTTGTTGTGTGTGTGGACAGCTATAGTAAATTGTCACTGCAGTTGTAGATAACAAGCATTAGTCCATGAACATTTAAGATACAGTGGTACCTTGTATAAAGGAATTAATTCGTTCCAAATGAAATTATGTTAAGCAAATTTTCCTTTATACAAATTCCCATAGGAATGCATTGAAAATGGAGTGATCCCATTTTTATGTTGTACGGATTCTCCCCATAGGTGATTATGTTAAGCAAATTTTCCCTATCTCCGGAATTTTTTATGTTGTACAAATTTTATGTTATACAAGCTGTCTGTTATACAAGGGTCCACTGTACTGCCAAAAATAATTTAAAAATTAAAAGTTTAAATGTTTAAATTTTTACCATTTAAATAGTTACTGTAGTTACTATTTAATAGTTACTATTTTAATGAATAGCTACTATTTAACTATTTAGCATTACATACCCAAATCCTATTAATGTAACTTGGCATGGCATAATATACTTTACATTATTAGCTTACACTATAAAATGTACTTTATGTTAAATGAAGGCTTTCCCATCCTCCTGGTTGAGGTTCTGAGGCTCTCTAGGGTCCCTTTTGTCCTAGTGAAATCCCTGGAGGCAGCAGAGAGCTTTTAATCATTAAAAATCACCACCAGAACAGGACTCGTGATGGTGTTTGAATGGCAACAATTTTTGACTGCTAAAGGCTCCCCACCTTGAAACTCTTGAAGAGCTCTAAAATGAAATTTTGCAGGGGCAAGCTGATGCCATCATTAGCTTACATCACACCAGATTTGGGCCACCGTGACACAGAGGTTTACGGTCTGTTGCTTCACACTTCGTTACCTATAGCTGAGCTTTTTGGTTCAGAGTGTGTATGCAAAGATAACACGACTCCTGCATTTTGGGAAATTATTGGTTACAAGAAGCAGTACTCTGGTTGAGTCATTGGGTTGGATCCAGTGCATCGAGGAGCCCACCTGCCCCTTGATGGCCCGCGTTCCTCAAGGTCCCTGGGTTCTTGACATTTGAAGGATCGCCCAGGGTGTCCACCCCACTGGTATCCCATGTCCATTTTTGCAGTTGTTGGGCCGCAAGTGACGTCGACCCCATTGATGGCCCATGTCGTAAATCATTGCTGGGAGCCTCCAACTGTCACCTTGTGATTCAGCCCATGGCCCTCCGATCTGACGTGTCCTTATCAGCTTTTCTTCCATACGTGCAGGTTTTCACCTGCTACTTTATCCACCTGGCTCTGTCCCAATGGCTGTAAAACTGCCAACCTTCCCTAAAGTTGTGACAAAAGGCAACCAACACTATTCTACACCAACTAAACATTTGATACTAAACTTCCTTTATATAAAGGGTGGGTGGGCTGGGCTTGCTCTGTCTTCCATTGGAAAGGTAGTTGCCGCTCCTGGCTTTTATTTCTGGCTAACCCGACCCCTTTTGGGCACATCACACTATAAATCAGCTGGTGGGTGTTTTACTGCCAGAGACCTCTTGCATTGTTGTGCAAACTGTGACTTGTGCATTTGTTTTATCTTTCTCACAATCTGGTCTTATCTTCTTCTGTCCAATGTGTTATGCTTGGCCAGTGAGGGAGCTGTGAAAATTCAAATGGAATTAACTCCCTGGATGGAAATGAAGAGGAGGAGTAGAGCAGTTGAGAATGTTGCATTCAGTTTATTGGAAAGCTGTAAAACCATTCCTTGTAGAGTGTGTGAGCTTGATTATGGTTACTCAGTAATGAGGAATGACGCTGTACACATTCCTCAGAACAGCCCCAGTTGTTCCATGTTATTGGGCTGAGTTTTATCTGCAAATGCTGATGCAGAGCGAGGAAGCTGTGGTTCAGAGAAAACCCTGGATATTGTGCAACGGTGGAAGAGAATTAAGCTCTCAAGTCTGTCATTGTTTTTCTGAGAAGAGAAAAGGAAAAAAGTACTGCTGGGTCACTTGGTGTAAGGAAGCTAACAATCCAGTCTGGTCTTACAGGGTTGTCATGCCTTTCCTTTGTTTGCTTTTTGTATTCAACAGTGGGATATTTTTAAAAAATATATTGATAAGTTCTGCCTCAGGTGTCGACTGATTCCACTTCCTCAGAAGCAAAGGAAAACCCCTGCGAAAACAGGTTGAGGCAGGACAAATATGACACCAGAGTATCAAAATGTTGAGCAGTAGAAACCTGTACAAATGCAGTCATGGCTTTTGAGAGGATGCCGCAGGAAGGGAGATTGCTCTTATAAAACTGGCAGTCTCCCAACCCCTCTCATTTAAAAATTAATAATTTCAGAAAGGTTGCAGAGGAGGTATCTTTTTGTTTCATTAACAGTGAATTTAAAGCCACACAAGGGCCTGCAGGTTGACTAGTAATTTTTCTTGTGAGGTTATCACTTAAGTGGCAGGGCTGAAATACCACAAGATGTGGTGGTGATGGCATCTAGCCTGGATGCCTTCAAAAGGGGATTGGACAGATTCCTGGAGGAAAAGTCCATCACAGGTTACAAACCATGATGGAGATGTGTAATCTCCAGGCTTAAAACCGGGGTACTTCAAGGACCAGATGCAGGGGAGTAGTATCAGGAGACAGATATCTAGTCTCGTGCACTCCCAGACACATTTGGTGGGGCCACTGTGAGATATAGGAAGCTGGACTAGATGTCCCTGTGGCCTGATCCAGCATGGCTCTTCTTATGTTCTTAAATAATTGGTATCTACACTGGCCACATCAAAAACTTTGTACATGCACAGGTTGTGGATGTTTTGTGAGTTTCCTAAATCTCACAGACTAAAATCTTGTTGACAAAAATCCATACTTGGTTGCACATGTTTTCATTCTCCTACCTCCCTATTCGGGCAGGAGCACAAGGGGTATTTGGTAACTCCAGTGCTCTCTGTCTCTGTCTTTGTCTCTCTCTGTAATTCAGATTAAAATTGTCTTGCTGTTGCCGCAAGCTGTAAAGACTGACTTTACACAAGCAGTTTGCCATAACCTGGAATGGACTTTGCTTTGTAGAAGTAACATATGTACACCATATCCTTCTTTCAAACAAGAGACACATTCCACAAATAAGTTGACACAATGTTGCTGCAACTAAATTGGTTGAATTTATAATCAGCTTTGTGCTGCTGATATTGTAAGATGATGACAATTTCTGAGGTTTAAAACATATAGGAGATCTCAGAACAGAATGTCTCATTTGAAACATATATGGGGGGGGAGAGCTTGGAATTATTTTCTTAATGTAACCCCTTTCCCCAATTCAGCATAGATCTATCCATTTGTGTATTCTCCAAAATGCATATTGGGCAAATAGTAGCTACAACAAGAATTTAAATTAAAAGAAAAGCATATCTGCTTGCAATCTACCTCTCCTTGAAATTGGCCTACTTGAGAAACCCACAAGGCTGCTTTAATAAAACTTGGTTTTGGACTTGTAATTGTAAAAGAGTAAATTAGACATCAAAGTCAACCTGAACTTTTCATTCTGCCTATGAAATAAACCCACTGTAGCTGTGGCAATACAGTTAAATCTGATTTATAATTTGCTTTGAATCTTAAGTGCGAGAACAAAATATATGACATAACTCCTACAGCCCTTCAGTACAGCTCTAATAAGGTAGTGTGGGGGCACCTTACTTTCAGACCAGGAGAAGCAGAGACAGGGAGAGAAGGAGGGAGGGAGGGAGAAAATACCTGTTTGGAGCACATGTGAAGAATGGCCACTTCTCCCTGTTCATAGGTGCTGCCTGTCACTCCGTCTCTACCTACCACTGATTATTTCTCTGTACTAGCAAAGGTGGGCATCACTTGTCACTGGCTCTTGCAGCATGGTAGGCTAGTCACTCCTTACTTACTTGGATCGAAGGCCCAATGATTTCAACAGGGCTTACTCTGATTAGTGCACATTAGTTTATGTTTTGGGGGTGCTAGATCCAATCATGCCTGAATTCTCTCTAGAAGCAGAAATGATTAAACTTAGGAGGATGCCATGCTTTGGGCACATCATGAAAAGTCCCTTCCAGGAAATTCCTGGCATGTGTGGCTGATAATTTTATCCTTAAAAAAGTGGAGAAAGGAGTGGAGCAGAGGAATAGCTATCTTTGACTTGATTCTAACCAACAGAGGGGAACTCTAGGCATGAGTGACCATGTTCTACTAGAATTCTTGATTTCAAAGGAAGCCAAAGTAGAGAGTAGCCATATATATGTGTAGGATTTTAAAAAATAGTTTTAATAAACTCAGAAGCAAAATAAGGAAGGTACTATGGCAGGACATCCTAACAAGAAAAGGCATCCAAGGTGGGTGGACATTTCTAAAAAAGGAAATGCTAAATGCACAGCTGCAGACAATTCCAACAAGAAAAAAGGTAGGAGACAACAACAAAAAGCCAATGTGGCTTCACAAAAGCTAAGAGAGCACCTGAAAACAAAACAGGACTCATACAGGAAATGGAAAGAAGGCCAAGCCACCAAGGAAGAGTGCAGGAGCTTCAGCGTGAAGTGGTTAAAGTGCTGTACTATGGCCCAAACTGCTCACAACCCAGGGTTCAATCCCAGAGGTAAATGCTTGCCTTGCAAGGCGCCCAGGCTGTCTGCAGATCAATGGGTGACCTCCTTCAATCAAGGGCAGCTGAAGGCTGCTCTCCTTAACCCTCCCAGAGAGCTGACCTTGACAGGTCGGACCTGTCAAAGTCAGCTGTCTGGCAGAACTGTGGAAAGCAGCCTGTGTCTGCCTTGATTGAGGGGGGATTGGGACAGCCTTCCCATAGGAATGCATTGAAAACCTATTAATACTTTCCCTCCGGAACGGACTAATTGATTTTCAGCGCATTCCTATGGGAAACCGCTGTTCGACTTATGAATAATTTGACTTCCGAATATGCATATGGAATGTATTAATGTCGTAAGTCAAGGTACCACTGTATTTGAAGTGTCCCTTAGACAGCTGCTCAACTTCAGTTGCCTATCTCTAGCCTGGGATTAGTAATACTCACTTACTCCTAAAGAATTGGTGCTTTGCCTGTTTTGCCCCGAGGATCATTTCCTGGCTGCGGGGAAGGGCATCAAGGCCCCGATTCTAGCACTGGGTGGGTCAACTACAAAGATCACATTCACACACCATATAGAAATTTCTATATAACATGCTTATACAGATACTATATATGCAAACATTGGTGAAAAGGTTGATTGGCTGCCTGGTGGGATTTTGGAAGGATGGTACGATAATGCCTGGAAATGCTCTAAATAAGTATTTAAAAATCACTCAGTAAGTTTCTCCTTTCATTCGGTGGCTGCTCTGTAAATGACACTGATATTATGACCATGCATACATTTTCTTGGAAACAAGATTTATTCTATATAGGCTTACTTCCAGATAACTGTGTTTAGGGAACAATGATAGGCAGACTATAGGCAAAGAAGCTGAAGAAATAACCAGGAGGAGTCTAAGTGTCTGCTAATTGTAACTATTAGACGCTAATGTGATCCTATTTAGGATTTTTATACATTAGACAATTACGCTTCCCATGTGGAGAACAACAAAGGCCATCACAGCTTGACTGTAGATTCTTGTACTGTAGATTACAAATTAAGTTTGACATTCCAGGTTAAGAAAAGCACCTCTTTTTCTCTACCTTTGAAACCCATTATTTACTTTATTTTAGTCCTCAGATAAAGTTTAGGTAAATAAGGGAGCAATGAAAGTATATCAAAATATCAAAGGTTTTTACACCTTGTTTCAATCATTATTTCAAATGGACACATCAACCAAGAAATCCGAAGAAAACTGCAAGTCAGCAGCTATGAATTAGCCAGAAAACGTCCTCAAGGGTAAGGATGTGTTGCCAGAAACCAAGAGACCAGGTCATTTATACTATGGCATTCTCAATTACAATGCGAGATACTGTATGTATGCTGGAAAGTAAAGAAGGCTGGCAGGAAAAACAGATTTATTTAAAATTTGGTGCTTGAAGATGGCTTTATCGGAACGATGAACTACCAGAAAGATAGGTGTTTGAGATCAAATAATGTCTGATTTCTCACAGATGACTTGAATGACTAGACAGGCTATTGTATCTTGAGCATATCATGAGGAGCTAAAAAAACATACACTAGTGTTGGGAACAGGAGAAAAGCCATGAGCTAGACTGTCTTAATGAAAATGGCAAGACCTAAGCAGTGCTGTTAACAACAGAATGCTTTGGATATCATGAATTCATAATTAATTATGTGCCACCAAATTAATTCTTATTCGTGGTGAGCCTTCCTAGGGGATTCTAGGTGCAACGTGCCCAGAGTTACTGTAGTTTATCGTTCCCTTCTTAATGAAGGCACTACAGGACTGTGAGGCTTGCCCAATGTTACACAGGCTGATTGTTCTCCTTAGGGGCACAGTGAGGAATCAAAATCCCAGCTTCTTTGGGCTCTGCAGCCCTGTCCCAACTCACTTAAATACCCAGCCAGCTCATCAATTCATAGGATTACCATAAAAGATGCTCACTGTGTGTTTTGACTTAGTTGGTGTGGCCTTTTGAGTAGTTTGCGTTGCTTTTGAGATTGGCTGTGGATTATTATGTGTACTTAGATAAGAATGACTCCAAGACATCTTGAGAACAATTTGCTCTAGTGCAACTAACTCACAAAATGATCATTTCTGTGAGAACCGTATGGATGGCATGACCTGAGCAACAGATACTGTACATTGTTTGTATTCTGTTTTTCTCCCTATAATGCACTGGGACTCCTTTGGAGCTTGTCTAGGGCTAGGCTGATTCTTGAGAGAGGTTTTGTCTTAAAAAAAGGAACTGGTGTACTCTTCTTCAATATGCATCCTCTGGTGGCGTTTTAGCTGCTTTCTGGATGCATTAGTGGCTCAGCCTGAGCAACAGTTTCAGGAAGCCAGGTTCGTGCCCACTGGAACGATGAGTGTTTTGTATAATAAATACGCATATCCTTGGCAATATGCAGAAGTTCTTCAGCAGATATAATAACAGAGAAAAGTTTGCCTAAGGATGAGAAACTTGAAATATGAATGGATTCCGAGAATATGAGCACACTAAGGCAAATGCAGATTTACCAATTATGAGACAAAGGCAGGCTAAATAGCCAAATGTGCAGTGAGGCAAACTCATGTTAGCCCAAGCGATATTTCCCTTTTAAGGGAGATTTTTGGAATGGGGTGTTAGCTGTACTATATGGCTTGGTGCAAGGTGTCAATTAATGTCCTTTCCCTTTCACTTGTGTGGGTGTATGTGTGGGCAAGAGAGAATGGGCCCATTACCAAATAGATGCCAATACAGTATTTTGGAAAACGAAAACATGTACAAAATAGGAATGAAATTGACTATTCTGCTGCTGGCCATCAAAAATCACCCTCAAACAATGTAAAGCAATGGTAAAATGCAGTGTTGTTTCTTTTTCTTCTCCGGTACAGCCTGATGATCTGAATAAATGTTGAGTTCTGTTTTTGGGATCTGTTAATTATTAGGAACTCTAGACAGTTGTCAGTGGATATTTATAGCTTTATCTATATTCCTACATCCTGACATTCTTCCTGACCCAAGACAGTAAATGTTGAGCATACAGTATACTGTACTCTGCTTCTGAGGACTTAGCTATATGCTATGTTAAATTTATATATGGATTGGGCTTCATACTTTCGTTTCTTTTCCTGCCAACAAGCCCATAGGGAATGGAATCCAGATCAAGATACAGTATTACATAGGGGATGTGTAAGCATGTGTAAGCCTTTGTTCTTCTAAATTTACTTCCTGGGAAGGATAATACATTTAGGGACAATTAATTAGAAGGAGAAATAATTATATCGCTCCCTATCAATCCATGCTTGCCCGGTTTGCTTGGAACTAGGTGCAGACCCTGGTGGGGGAAGTTGGAGTAGTCTTGTTTACACTTAAAAGGTTCTCATCTTCAGTGAACTTTATTTTATCTCTTTTTTGAGTGATTATTCACACTGATTGGTGTTTTTCCTCCCATATGGTGGGTTCAGACTCCAGAAAGATCTTTGGATTATTTTACATCTACAGATCAGTTACACCTTAAAATTGGGAAGCAATAATAGAATTAGTCTAAGTAAACAGTGGGGTTTTCCCAGACATGTACAGTATTGGGAGAAGTGCCACTTAACTTGCTTATAAATGATGTGAAGAAACTGGTAGTGAATAGTGATGAATAAAGCACATACAAATAAATTTATCAGTCTTAATAATACTAGAAGACTTTGAGCTGGGAGTTGCATATGCTAAAACAGACTAACATGGCTATTTATTTGCAAATTCCTAGAGATGGGTGAGCAATGAGAGTGGTTACATTTTTGGATTACCTCAATTAATTTAGTATAATAAAAACAAAAACAAGTTGTGAATTACTTAAGATCAGTCTCTCCAAACTGGGTCGATTAGACATTAAGATGGCAATTACAGTTCACTGTAAGCAAGTATCAAGTCATGTAGATTGGGACAAACATTCTTAACTACATATGCACAGAGAGAGTTTTGAGTTACAGATGAATGACCATGAAAGGCATCCTGTGGTTTAGGACTGATGGAAAAAGCTTTGAATAAGTGTACAGCTGCTATGAAAGAGATACACCAAAGGTGGGAAAGGAGTGTTAAATAAAATGGCTGATACCATAATCTGTGGTCTCACATCATTTGCAGTGCTGCCTGCAGTTAGGGTCACTGCTCCTCAATAAAGGTTATGGCATAGCTGGAAAGGATATTGCACAGCTGGTTACAGAAAGGGGCAATCAAAATGTTTAAGAGGCTTAACTTCCTATGAAGAGAGGTTATACTCTGTTTGATTCTTTTTATTAGTAGAACAATGGCAATGAATTCAATATGGTGTGTTTATGTGCATGTGTCCTGTTCTCTCAAGTTGAACAGACTTATAAGGTAAGTGAGAGAGATATCTAAGGAGTGGTTTTACCAATTCTACTCCCCCATTGAGTTTTTGATGGCCACCCACTTGAACAGCTTTAAAACTATGACAGGACATAGTCATGGAAGATAAGCCAATCAGGTTGAATCATGATGGACACATGTTAACTTTTTTATTAAAGACAATGTGCCTCTGTCTACCAGCTGCTTAGGAAAATGAGTGAGAGGATGCAGTGACATTCAGGCCCTGCTTACAGATGTCCTGGTGTTTTTTTTTTTGTTTTTTTTTACTTGTTGAAACAAAAAGGACTAGAAAAGCCTTTAACTTGATCTTGTGTACCAAGTGTGCAACGAATGTATTTCTATATCATGCACTATATTATCAAAAGTGATTTTTCAGTGACAATATTGCAGTTGACCTTTTGCATGCTTTGGCTGGAACAGGAGAACAGCTCTTCTGTAGGGTGGTAGTTCCATTATTTTTTTAAAAAAGTAGATGGACATTTTCTCACAAGAGTTTGGGAAGAATACATCTCATAGTAAAAAGGTAAAGGTTAAGGTTCTGTCCACACATGTGTGCTAGTCATGTGTGCTAGGGGTGGCGCTCATCTCTGTTTTCAAACCAAAGAGCCAGTGTTGTGCAAGTCCGTGGCCATGTGGCCGCATGAAACACTGTTTACCTTCCTACTTTTTACAGTGGTACCTATTTATCTACTTGCATTTGCATGCTTTTGAACTGCTAGGTTGGCAGGAGCTGGGGTTAACAGCGGGTGGTCACTCCGCTGCGTGGCACCCGGGATTTGAACCGCCGAGCTGCCGACGTTGCAGGCAACAGTTTTAGTACTCTAGTCTGCTGAGCCACCATGCCACACCATGACAGCCACCAGAAATTGTTTGAAAAAAGGTGGCCTTGCTACAGTATGATAGCTCTACAGCATTTTACTTCTTTAAAACTGTCCTTGCCTTAAAATGGTCAACACTGAGACCCATAAGGGATTAAAAAGAGTAATTAAAGTTTCATAAAATGAACCACAAACCACGACAAGGGAAGTATTATACAAACCATGTCTAAAATGCTATGCTTTGAATATTCATGTGCAACAAAAGAGCTGGTGGGAAAGGCATGGGGTATATGCAGTGAATGGTAAACATGTATATATGAATTATATGAAGTATTATGCAGAAAGACCTCATGTAGCTTCCTGTTCTTTATTGCTCCACAAGGATGGATGTCTAATAAGGCATCAGTCGGGTAGCAAGTTTTATTGTCCCTTTTCCGCTGCTCCCCATATTGGTTATGTACTAAAGAGCAGCTCTGCAAATGCTGTTTTCTCAGGGCTGCCTTTGCCGTTCTGATTTGGACTTTGGCAAACTACTTTATGAAGTGGTAGCACAAAAAAACGCTGTACGTGTGGCTCATTGTAAATTGGTTATAGGTATAGAGAAACATATTGAGCATACCAGTGCTTTTTTTTCAATACCTATGAATCATTACCATTTCAATTAAGGGAACAACCTCCAGGAGCACTCCTGCTAATAGAAATTGCAGCAAAGAAAAAAAAAATACCTTTACAGTCTGGGAGAAACATCCTTCCTTCCTCCACCCTCTCCAGCTTTTCTTGTTGCTGCTGCTGTTGCCGTCAGCTGTCAGTATTTTGGGTGCATTTGTACTCTACCATCTGGACTGTCAAAAGCATATGAAGCAATGCCCTGTGGTTTTGTAAGCTTTCACCAAACAATTGTGCTCCCTTCTGGCAAAGTATATGTAGGATTAAAGTCTGTGATATGTTTAAGCCTGTTCTGAAATTGCTTCTGTTTAACATTGAATCCTTAAAACATGTTTCTTTCTTGTGTTGCAGAAAAAATACAAAAAAGGATCAGTTGACATTTCAAAAATCAAATGTGTGGAAATTGTAAAGAATGATGGTGTTATTCCCTGTCAAAATAAATACCCATTTCAGGTAAACTTTTTTGGTATAAGAACAAGTTATAGCTATAAAGTCTGAATCACACGATTTCAACACATATCTAGATGTTCTTCTTTGCATTTAAAACTCCAACAAACCTTCTAGGGTAGGATTTGTTTGTGCAGTGATGGATTTTGCAGTATTTTCAAAAGAGCAAATTCATGTATTTTCTGTTGCCATGCAACAAACACGGTTTTACCTGTATTTAAAAATTCTATAAATCAGATATGACAGTATTGACATGTTGGTAGAGTTGATTGCAGTCTTATACTCCCTCCAATTCTATTTGTGTTTTCATTTATTACTAATTAAAACACAGAGGCTGAAATCCTGTTGACGTTATTCCTATAGATCTGTGCAAGATCAAGCCTAAACAGTCCACATTGTGCAGTTTGATTACACGGTTGCATGATTCATGACACAACTATTGTACACCATGCCTGTGGAAGTCTTTCATGAATTCCACTTCTGCGACAGCTTGATTTTCCTTATTACTGTACTTGTGTAGCTTCAAGTTACATGCACCAGGATTCAGGATTTAAGTCATGGGACTCACTGTCATGTCAGACCTAAGTTACACTGGTGAATCAATTCAAGCTCCACTCAGGTTTTTTCCCCAAATGACGTGGATTCAATTTGCCACTCAAGACTTAGCCCCACCCCTTCCCTTTTCTCTGGGGGTGTTGTGTTTAATAGAGACTCAGACTTGAGGCTTGGGACTCAGGACGTGGTACCAAAGAGTTGAATTTGGGACTCATATATTCTATCTCCCCTGATTTCGGAAGCTAAGCAAGGTCACTCGTGGTTAGTACTTGGATGAGAGACCACCAGGGAATACCAGCGGCTGTAGGCGCCTGGAGTAGGAACTGGCAAACCTATCCAGTATTCCTGCCAAGAAAACTCCATGGACATGGGAGTCACGAAGAGTCGGTTACGACTGCAACAACACAACACCCCCCCCCCCCAAAGAAGAGCCTCATGGCACAGTGTTTAAACAGCTGTAATGCAGCTATAACTGTGATTATGACCTGGGCTTCAATTCCAGGTAGCCAGCTCACGGTTGACCTTGCTTCTTCTGTTCTTCCAAGACTGGTAAAATGAGTACTTAGCTTGTTGGGGGGGGGGGAGAGGGGGGATGTGTGACCTGCATAAATAAATTGTAAACCACCCAGAGAATGCTTTAAACACTATGGGGCGATATATAAGCAGAACTTTCAACATCCCTGACACATACTGAACTGTGCAACAGGATTTCAGGCATAGAGTCTCTCTAATGTTCACTCAAAGGCTTCTGTGCATATAGTGACTTTGTAGATTTTCCCCTTCCCTTTCAGTTCCTTACATGCTCTCTACATCCAATTCAATACTTAAACATTTTAAAGAAATGATTGAGAAAGCAACTGAAATTTTTAAAAGTTCTTTATGTATTTATTTATTTATACTTATGCCCTACCTATGTAATAGACAAGATAATAAACATATAAAAACAAAAAACTCCTAATGCCTTTGTGTTTATTATAATCTGATAATCTGCACATCATTTTGAATTATAAACACTATCTCTTTATGTTTTAACTTGGCATTTCCTACTTTAAACAAATAATTCTGGGACACTTCACACACACACACACACACCAAAATAAATGAAAACCGTCCTAAAAGCATGATTGAAAACAAAAAAGAAAAACAAAAAAATTAAATTAAACAGAAGTTTACAAGGTCTGTATATCTGTGCACGC
>JAHTLZ010000030.1:384210-499290 GCA_023846285.1 Phrynocephalus versicolor | reverse complement strand
AGAGAGAGAGAGAGAGAGAGAGAGTAGTATATATATTTCATCTTGTTTCTGCTTCTTTTCAGGTTGTGTACGATAACAGCACACTTTATATTTTTGCTCCCACTGCATGTAGCAGAGACCAGTGGGTGACAAATTTGAAAGAAGGTAATTTCAGTTGTTCATTTTTATATATATCTCAGTATAGTATGTGAAGGAACCCTCGTCTAAAGGGATAAGAACTGTTGCAGAAATGCATGTTAATCAGACTTTAGTTGGCATTTATTGAGATATTTGAACAAAACACCATTTGTAAACCACCATGATACTTCGTGTCATGAATTTTATTAAAGGATTTCAAAGTATGGAAGGAAGAATATTTGCAAGGAAGAATCAGTGGACATATGGCCAGTTAAACTCTTACTTCCACTGATTTATATTTGGCAAATGTCCTTTTAGCCTTTGTCCACATGTTATATGGCAAACATGCACGTACTCTGATCTAAGAATCCTGGTTCTCTCATGTCAAAGGTTGAAGAGTTTCTAATGGAGAACTCTCAGGGCCTCACTAAATTATATTTGTCAAAATTTATAGGGGAATCCATGGTAACTAAATTGGTACCAAGTCAGAATATGTTTCTAATAGCTGCAGGACCACAGTTTTAAATCTGCGACTACCATCTCCATTTGAAATTATCTGCTCTGCTTCAGTCATGTGAGCCAAAAACAAAAACATAACATTCCAAGGCCAAAACTTCCAAATATATTGGTAAACATTATTTAATGTTAATGATATTACTCTTGCTAATTGGCTAGTGATATTATTCTTGTTCATTTACAAAGAGGCTTTATATTCTCATGCTCCATTTATGTTAGAAGTTGCAATATTAAAGTGTTTATGTTACTTTGAAATGGTAGTAATGTACAGAAATCTGTTTTTCTTTCCAAAGAAATAAAGAATAATAATAATATTATGGTAAAGTACCATCCTAAATTCTGGACAGATGGAATCTATCAGTGTTGCAGACAAACAGAAAAGCTAGCACCTGGCTGTGAAAAATATAACCTGTTTGAAAATGGTAAGCATTTCTGTTTCCTATAATTAGTGATGGATTAATCTGTCTACTGTATTTTGTTTTTGCCCTCATTTACATTTAAGTCTCGAGTTCTTTTGGTTGAATGTGGAAATGTTCAGATTCTGGAACTTTCTTACCAGAATTGAATCAAGCAAATAATCAGATTTGCTTGATTCGAATAATCATTGGTTAAATTCAGTGTCTCAAGGCTGTTCCAAGAATGTGGAGGATTATGTTGTAACTACCTGAAGATAAAGAAGAGCCTGACAGAAGAATACAGTTGCACTTCTGGTTAAACAAATTCAGAAGAATTCAAAGTCAAATTTTAAGAGCAGAGCATTTAAAGTCCCTTTTGGTTAATTGGGGGAAAATGTGGCCAGACTGCTAACGAGAGCTGGTTACAGTTTCTGAGCACAATTCCAAGTGCTGGTTATGAATTCTAAAGCCCAATGATTTGGAGCCAGGACAAATGATTTGAAGGACTGTTTCTTCCTAAATTGGCTACCCCTAAGTTCCATGATGTAGTTGCCTAGATGCGCTGAGCACATCCGATCTCGCCTGATTTTGGAAGCTAAGCAGGATTGGCCCTGGTTAGTACTTGGATGGGAGACCACTAGGTAATACTAGGTGCTGTAGGTGCCTGGAGTAGGAACTGGCAAAACCACTCCAGTATTCCTGCCAAGAAAACTCCATGGACATGGGGTCACGAAGAATCGGTCATGATCCGGGCCGATCCTGCTTAGCTTCTGAAATCAGGCAAGATTTCTTATGACGTGTCAAAAGCACAGTTTTGTCTCAGTTTATTTATTTTATTATTAGTTAGTACTAATTTGTATTTTTATTTGTGGTTTTGATTACAATTGCATTCAGTAATTCTCATTAGCCACCAAAAGTGCAACCAAACAATACATGACATTCTGTTTTCTGTTGTTTGTTCTAGGTTTAAAGACATTGCCCCCATCAATGCCAGAAAAAAGAACGGTACAGAAAATAATGAGAATCGTGAACAACTGTAGTCTATAGAATCTATATTAAGCTTACTAATATTGTGACTACCATTCTGATCTGGTAAAAATTGGGAAAAATTTCTAATTGATGATAAACCTTCACATTTGGCGGTGGTGGTGGAGTGGGAAACTTATGGCCCTCTAGATGTGGTGGACCCCAACTCCCTTCCTCTCATATCATTGGTACTGATGGAACTTCCAGTTCATCAGCATTGGGATATTGTTCACTTCTGCATAATTGTTCAAGATTTCAGAGCTTGTAACAATTACTTACGAGAGCAATAGAAATTTCAACTTATATCAGTGGAAGTGAGAATAGATTTATACTGGCAATCAACAGCCTCAGGATCTACTCCAAATTATAACCTACCAGTTTCAAAGGATTACATGCAAGACTGGGCTAGTCTCATTTTCAACGCTCTTCTAACTTGTGCTGTGATACTTGTCACTGTGGGTGTGATTGCACAGGGGAAGAATGTCAGATTAAATTAGGTTGCTCCACCGTTTCTGAAACCAGGTCTTTTGGTAGCCTTTGTTGCAGGAAGTTTTGTAGTCATTAACAGCAGTAAAGTAAATTATCATGTTGCATGAGTACAGACTGCATTTTCATGCAGTTCAATTATCAATGGGATTGTAGCCCTGCTGTTAACACCGCCCTTTCCCCCACCTCTTCCCTTTGTCTCTTTTTTGATTATTCTTCCTCCTTTTCAGAAGTGACATGGCACTGGTTCTGGGACTGTACACTTTGGGACCGGAGTCATGTCAGTGTTTGTGAACTAACTTGTTTAAAAGGATTTGGGGAAAGGGGAGAGAAGTGGGCTGAGAATACTATCAGGATGAGAATGGAATTGTTTCTAGAGAATTGCACACAGGGCAAGTACAGCGGGATGCAGCAAGCTTTGTTCACCTTCTCTAGCACCCATCCTCATCTTTGGAAATGGAAGTGACACCTGAGTTTCACCTGGAAACACACACTCGCCTTTTCCCTGCCACAGTGACATAGCACTGGAATGTCTGTGAAGATTTTCAGTCATCTAGGTGAGGTTATCTGGAAGTTAAGTCATGGCAACTGGACTTCTTTTCTTGTGCGATCAAAACGTTTTGCTACTCACCCAAGCAGTTTCAGCACTCAGACGTTAGTGGCCTCCAATTTATAGTTTACCTTGATTTCACATCACCTTGTTCTGAATAGGCTCATTAGGTAGACAGTGGCCTGAATAGGCTACAGCTAACGACCCATACTTAATGGGTGTCGGTGAGACTTTCATGCTCCCTAGGCTATTGTCCACCCAATGAGCCTATTCAGACCAGAGTGATGTGAAAGCAAGGTGAACTGTAAATTGGAGGACTCGCCACTAACTTTCCTCAGAGAGATGAAACTGCTTGGATGAGTAGCGAAATGTTTTGATCGCACAAGAAAAGAAGTCCAGTTGCCATGACTCAACTTCCAAATAGCACTGGAATGAATTAACATCGTTTCAACTCATAGACAAAAGGTAGATTAGTAATATAGCAGTTTTCTGATAGAGTGCTAAACATGACAGGCACATTAATGGGGGGCGGGGACAGAAAAACTTCAGAAAAGAGAGAACAGGAACTCTCTTGAGGTTTATCCCACTGTAACGGCATATAATGACCCCTGAGGATGATGTTAATGTTATCAGTGGCACATCTCCTACACCCCCTCTGAACCATAGGCACCAGAAATTGGGAGACGGGGAAGTGATGCCAGTTGAACTGGTAATTTAATTTCAGTTCATAATCTAATCAGTACCTAAAGCATAGAACCTCAGAATTTCTGGTCAAAATCTTCCATTGCATGTATTTAAAGCTTTTATATAAGTAATGCTTGCAGTAACTTTTGTTTTCATTTCAGAGAAGACCCCCACCTCCTGCTCCCCCAGAAGAGGAGGAAGAAGAGGAAGAGGTAGTAATAGCCATGTATGACTTTCAGCCCACAGAATCTCATGACTTGAGGTTAGAAAGAGGTCAAGAATATACCATAATTGAAAAAAATGACATTCATTGGTGGAAAGCAAGAGATAAATATGGGTAAGAAATATTAATTCATTACATTGTTCACTGTGTAAATCATTGGTTAATGCTCCCATTCATTGGCTGAAATCCAGTAGCGAGTTGCAGCTAGAGTAGGGTCATTGAATTTACAGAGCGGTTCTTTCAACAAATCTCCACTGATTCATTGGTCCTACCTTAGTTGCCACTAACTACTGCATTTCAGCCATTGTGTAACCTATAAAATGCCACTTTATGTTCTACCAAGATCAGGACCGCAAAACAAGCTAACAATGGTTCTGGGACAGGCATACCATTTCTGGAACATGCAGAACTTCTGAGGCAGGTGAAATGGAGGAATTAGCCGTACAACTGGGGGATATAAAAGGGGTTCTGGAGGAAGCAGGAGGGAAGGTTTTTGTGGAAGGGTAAGGATGAAACCAGAATGAGGAGGGGAAGAATCTTCTGACTTGGATGGAGGGATTTGGGATAATACCCAGGAATATTAATGACATCCTCTCCCTTATATGTATTTGGGGTACTGTATAAGAAAATACCATTAAAACTTTTGCATTGTAAGTAAAAAAACATTAAAGAGCATAACAGTGAACCAAATAAATTATGAGAGTTGAAATGAAAATGACATACAGCATCATCTAGAACCAAAAGCCCAACATTGTTTACTGTTCATATTTAAAAGAGGTGGAACACATTGGCCTTCCAGTGTTTTTAAGAAGTAGACAATCAGGTGCCTATTGAGTCTCATCCAAGCTAAAGTATATCTGATATATGACTACTTAAGTTCCTTTTCAATTCCCCCAGTGCTGGAATACTCACCATCTCCCAAGGTAATTGTTTCAGTGGTTGTACTGTTCTAACAGTTAGGAGGTTTTTCCTAACATCCGACCAAAGTCTGGCTTCCTGTAACTTGAGCCCGTTATTATGTGACCAGCACTCTGGAATTATTCAAAACAGATCCTGCCACTCTGGATAGGTATTTGAAGAATGCTATCATATCTTCATTTGGTCTTCCTTTGTCATTCTCTATAAGCTAGGGTGGAAGGGAGCTGTAGTGGAAGGAAGCACATGTGAAGGGCCTACATTTGCCCTCCATTGATCCAAAACAGAATAATGAAGGAGCTACCCACATTCAGGGTGCTATTCCTGAAAAGACTCTGTCTTGATAGGCATTTGCTTATGCTTCCTGGATGATGAAATCTATAACAAAAAGTCTTTCAGCAACTGCACATTTAATACAAAATTTTATAATGATTCAAATTTTTAAAAATATGTTTTTTACAAACACTTATTATCTGGGTGGTTTTATTTTATATTATGTTTTTTAATTATTTGTTCTAACCTTTAGGTGCAAAGGGTATATACCAAGCAACTATGTTACAAGAAAGAAGTCCAATAGTCTAGACCAGTATGAGTAAGTAAATCTTCACATAAAAACCATGGTACCAACTTATTCTTATATACTTCAGCTGTTGCTTGAAGAAATAGTTGGCTGAATGAAGTGTGCTTAAACACCTAACTCTGCAGTTTCCTTCTTTCGGTTCATTGTCTGCAAGATGAAAGTAAGCTGGCACTTGGAAACTCCTGCAGAAACTTCAGCATTTAATATATTTTTTAGAACACTGAAGAATTTGAAATTATTCTTCACACACCTCTCTGATCCTTTGAAGCCTTATTAATGGAGGGCCACATTTTATCCCTGTATACGTGTTTCCATTCAAATAATACAGCCCTGCAAGATGCGTGGATGCGGGAATGCAAAACGAGAGCTAGGTATGACAAACATGGATTAACAAACTATGATTGTTTAGGGAGCAGCTTGCCATCAACCAAGGGACTTTGGCCTGCCTAGGGATCAATTGTTTTCATCCTGCGAGTGCCGAGTAGAAGATTTTAGTGGAAATCGTGACCTGTGTCACTGCATTAATAGGTTAATATATTTGGCAATCAGCCCGGTGTTAACTTGGTTCTTGCCTCACAGCAGATTGTGCAAAATTACCTCCTCTGAGCAACCAGGAAAACTGTTAAGAATCATCTCCAAAACGGATGCATCAATATCCCTATATGCTGTGTACTAGAGGAGCTTATGCATCAGGAACTCCAAGGCCCTAGAATTATTGTATTTTGTTTATGTTGCAAACCGCCCAGAGTAGCTTTTTGCTAGATGGTCATGGTATATAAAATAAATAAATAAATAAATAAATAAATACATGATGTTGTTTGAACTCAGTGACACCTACCAGCTTTATTTACAGATCATCAATAAAATAGGCTGGCTAAGGGCCACATGATATGTTAGATCAGAAAATTAATAATAATATTCATGTGCCATCAAGTTAATTTAGACTTATGGCAACGCTTTTTCAGGCTTTCTTGGTAGAGAGTATTCAGAAGTGGATTACCATTTTCTTCTTCTGGAGGTTCCCTGGAACTGGGCAGCTTACCCAGAGGGACACAGGCTGGCTGTACTCATAGGAAGCACAGTGGGGAATCAAACTTGGATGTTTGCAAATATAGGTAGACACCACAGTCAACTGGGACTTATGCAGATTTTCTGGTATATAGATACTGCCAATCATTCAACCATGGTTAAGAACACGGAAGTAGTTTGTGTTTTTGCACATTGTTTTCTATGCCCTTAACAGAAAACAGAACTCAAATAGTATGAAGTGTTAGTAATACAGATATACAGCACTACATTACAGTGCTATATATTATATTACTAGCACATAGTGCTTCAGTTTAGTGATATAGCTGTAGTTAAATTAGAAATATGGGAAGTAGGGAGAAAAAGAATTCTGTTCATGGAAAGTCTTGAATACAGATGCCATTCCCAGTCTCTTTCCAGTATTTTAACAGTGGTTAAACTCAGCAGCTCTGTATCTGCACATTTTATATTGTAAGAGAGGTATATTACAAGCAATAACTTAATATATGATACCTTTTTCCTGTATAGGTGGTATTGTAGAAATCTCAACAGGAGTAAAGCAGAACAGCTCCTCCGAACTGAGGTGAGCAATTGTATCATTACTGTGTCTTCAAGTACAGTACAATACAACAGGCCTGCACAACAGGTAGACCGTGGACTACCAGTAGTCTGTGAAGGGTTCAAAAGTAGCCCACTGGCCATCAATTTAAAAGTGAGGGGATAAGTTCTCCATCCCTCCTTCCCTCATCCAAGGGACCACCACTGCCCCAGCATATTTCTGGGTATGCCAGCCCAATATCTCAGCCGAGCAGGGCAGTTCAAGGGCCATGGCGCAGTCCCCTGTTCCCCCCACTGGCCAGATGATTGGTGCACCACTGTCTCATGACCAGCTGAGTTGCTGGTGTGGAGTGGTGGAGGTAGGGGAGGGGAGGGAACAGTGAGAGGTGGGGGCATGGGCGTGCCCACCTCCTTTGCATGGTGATGTCTCCCCTCTTCTTCCCCCCCCCCCGGAGAATTCCTTCCTTCCTTCCTCCCACCCTTCCCATCCCTTCCCTTCCCTCCTCCTCCTCCTCCTCCTCCTCCTCCTCCTCCTCCCCCCACCCCCATGGCTGCCTCCCAGATATCATGACCTGCCACTGCCACTCCTCCTGCTCCCCTTCTGAGCCATTCCCTCCTCCTTGTGCTGCTGTGGCTATGTGATTGCCCCACTGCTGGCTCAGCCTGACCCAGCTACACAACGAATATGGTGGAGGTGAGTGAGAGCCACAGGTGACAGCAGCAGCAGCAGCAGCAGCGAGAGGGCTGGAAGGGGGAAAAGAGGAGGAGGAGGAGGATGCAGCAGGAGGAGGAGAGTCGAGTAAGGCCCCAGGAGGATTGGGAAAGAAAGCACACCTTTTTAAAAAAGTCTTCCAGCAGCCCAGGCAAGCATGCACACTCCTCCCTTGCACCCACTCGAGCTGGGTGCAAGGGAGGCATGTGCATGGTTGCGTGGGTTGCCCCTTGGAAGGGGCGACCTGTGCAAGCATGCACGCACCTCCCTTGCACACGCCCACACTGGCTCGAGCAGGTGCAAGGGAAGCATGTGCAATGGTCAGCCTTCCCGTATGAGCATGTGCTCAGAACAGATAAAATTTGTAAGTAGAGGTTTTAGCGTAGTAGCCCTTAGGCACTTTGGCCGGAAAAAGTAGACCTCGGGCTGTTCAAAGTTGGACAGCCCTGCAATACAATATCTATGAGAAATACCATAAACTTTCAATATTCTTAATAATAATAAAGTTATAAGACAATTTGATAGCTACAACCTTCTTTTATTTCTGTGTATTTAAGGATAAAGAAGGCGGCTTCATGGTGAGGGATTCCAGTCAACCAGGTTTATATACAGTATCTTTGTATGCAAAATTTGGAGGGTAAGTAACTCAAACATCCTTTAAAAGTTGGATATGTGCAAACATCCAACTTTTAAAGGATAAAAATGTTTTATCACCAAAACCTTTCTGGGAGAATAAACAATGTTTTTTATCAGTTTATTTATGTAGATAACTGGATTGATAAGATTAGATACAACATTCTGGGATTTGTTTTATCATTAATATGGAAACAAACTGATTTAACTTGGAAGTTAGTTCTTAAATCCTTGTAATTAGGAGCACAAATAAACAGCTTCTTAATACACAATTATTTCATTTTTATTTTTAATTTCCTTGGCCATGCATCTCCTCAGGTGCCAAAATTCATTTTCTTTTTTGCTTTTATGGTTGCATTTACCCATTTATTTACACATCTGTTGAACTACTGTTGTTCTATCAATGTTTCCCAACTGTCAAAATAAACAGTCATAAATGATTGTTTATTTCATTTAGTTAAAATATTTTTTCAAGGAGGCACACATCCTGAAAAGCCAGTGTTCAAAGCTGAAAACAATTAGTATCCAACTGTGGTTTACATAATTAAAAAGCAATATTTAGTGCTAAGAACAATGAGTATAAAAAGGCAGCTTGCAACATTAAAAGGCAGCATTAAAGCTAAAATAATAAGTTTGCAAATACTAAAAAAGTAAAAAAACAAATACCATTCTGAGAGATTATAAACACTAGTGCTAAAGATGCAGTGAAAGCAGTAATACATAACAATCCATCCTAAGATTACTTGTGCAGCCAGCCACGTGGCTAGTCACTCATGTAGCCATGATAAGTTTGCTAGTAGCCATTGTACTCTTGTTGCCTTCAACACCGCAAGTAGTTTCTCCAGAGAAATTCCAAGGAACTTTTACTTCTGTATAAACTGTCAAGTAGCAGGACTTATCTTTGCTCATAGAGAATGGCAATAAATATCTATTGTGTGCTTGCTTTTAAGGATCTTGATGAACAGGAAAGATGACAATCCTTGTTGGCTTCTAGCAGTTCATATCAATAAATGTTGAAAGGCAAAACATGTTTTCAAATAATTCAGTACTGATTTCTGAACGTCAGACCTGGTTATGGCCTCCTTTTTAAGACATATTTTAGGCGTCCCTAATGTGATTAAACTATCAACTATGACCTTTGAGTTGGGTATCCATTTACCTTCAACCATGGCATGGTCCTTGGCTTTCAAATACTGGTTAGGCCTTTACTATAATACTCTTCCTGGTTCCTTATTGTTTGATCTCTTAAAAGACCCATTTACTTCTACTTGGGATCCCTCATTACTGTAAGCCTCCTTGGGTCCTTTACCAAGTAGAAAGGTGGGGTAAAAATACTCTAAAATAAATAAAAATAAAACTTAGAGTTTATTCCTGAATCTTTTGTAGCTATTGAACTTGAGCTCATCTTATCATAAAGACAAGATTACTGGAAGCAGAAACTCAATCACTTACCTCTAGTCTTAATTCAATCTGCTCCCCATGCTATTTTAATTTACCCCCCTCTTTTGGACATGATTTGTGTTATTTCCGTAAGTTAATGAACCCAAATTAGAGCTGTGCCTTTATGTTAGCTAGATTTAACATCTTTCCTTCTTCAAGTTTTGTCTGCAAGATACCACAATATCCATCTTGCTCAGAGGATGTGCAATTTTTGCCACTTAGAACCCGACACAGTCTCTCACATCTTGTGTCACTGCCCAGCACACAATAAGTTACACAAACTCTTCTTGGAGCAAATCCTCCTTGATCGCCCAGGCCCTCCTAAAAGATATACAGGCTTTCTTCTTCAGGACAGTTCTGAACTAGCCACTGCCCGGGTGGCTGACTTTCTAACATCTATATTAAAAACAACACTGTGAACTTTAGTTAGACCATTGATGAGATTTATGTTATAATGCTCTGTGCAACCGTTTAGTCTTTATCTGTGTACTTCTTTTGTTTTAATGCCATTAAAGGTTTATGGAATGGAATGGATTTCTGAACATTTGAAAAATGTTGTAACATAAATTATTACTGAGTTATGTGACACAGCTTTATTCAATTTAGATTAAAAAAATAATGCTATACTGTATTTTAACTATTGCATTTATGTTTTCTAGAGAAGGGTTATCAGGAATAAGACACTATCATATAAAAGAAACACCACAGAAACAGTACTATCTGGCAGAAAAACATATCTTTAACTCTATCCCAGAGTTAATAGAGTATCATAAACACAATGCTGCAGGTAAGTAAATCTGAGTTTCCTATCATTTGGATAGATTAATTGGATAGCAGAGGAGTGAAGTTCCTGTCAGGGCCTTCCAGGCCTGCTGCTATAATTCTGGCAGCCATCATTATTGGACAGTGCTGGAGACTGCTGGGCATTCTTCATGTGCTGTTGAACATGTTCACATTTCCAGCAGTGCATTTATTCAAGGTCTATTCAGCAAAATGATTTTGATTCCCCATCTTGCTTAATAGCTGTTAGCTACTGCTACTGTCTTCCATGCCCTGGTCAGTTTTTATCTGAACCCAGTGAAACAACTGATCATTTTCAAATCACAGCCCTAAAATACTGCACATCTTTAGCATCCCAAATCACATTACTTGCAAGTGAGACCTCTAATTTCAGTGAAATTAGATGAAATTTACTTACATCCTATATATAGCATAATCTTGATAAGAGAGCTATTGTAGGTTCATCTATGTCATTGGCATCCAGTGTAATTTTTCGTTCCCCTTTTCAAACCTAGAACATAATCATACTACTACAGCTAAATCTATCCTCTGTCTCAAAAGTTATATGTATTGCACTATGGAGGTTTTGTTTTCAACAAGAAAAATCTTTGGGACCTTGAGATCATTAAACTGGATGTATACTGTTTTTCCAGTTGTAACTGGAATGTTGTGAGGATTCATTATTAAAAGGGAGAAAGTTGTTCATACGTACCCCCACTGCATCTTATCTGCTTGTTTTATAATCCTAGAAGTTATGTACTGTGTGGTTAGTATATTGTGTCTTTCTTCAGCTTAATCACTTGAAGATCTTCTAGTTTTCTAAGATATCGGTCCAAATCCTGATGTTTAGTGTACTAAATTGCACAGGATTTGGGCCAATTGAATCAATAGGGATTTGGTGAATCAGCTTCTTTACAAAATCCATTGTTTTAGCATAGTTAGAGTAAACTCATTTGCATCAGCAGAACTTGCAGAGGAGTTGACTCACTAATTTCCCATTAATTCACTGGACCTGCTGTAGAGTGATTTACTACACCAAGCAACAGGATTTTGGCAACTGAGAACAGTCTCAGGAGTGCAACATTATAGTTAGTGCTAAATGGAGGTAAAAGTTTGATTGCCACTCTTAACTTCTGTTGCTGTTGCCTCCCTGTTAACAATATCAATTTTCTGTGAATTTTAGGTCTTGTGACAAGGCTACGTTACCCAGTGACTCCAAAGACAAAACCAACTACTGCAGGATTCAGTTATGGTATATTTACATATCTAAGTGTAAATAGATTCCCACATACCCCAAGAAATAATAGATTCTTTAGATCTATAGATTGCTAAAATGTTGAAAATGTGTTTCATTTTTTCTTTGCTTGGTTGTTTGATATCAGTACCAATAGAAAGCCGTTTGAGCTCACTGACTATTGAATGAATGGCGTCCAGGTTTAATAAAGAAAGACAACAATTAGCCCGACAAGACACTTTTAATCAAAAACTGAAGTGAAAGCTTCCAAACTCTTCTCACTGCCACAACCAGAAGAGAAGGGAGATCTATACAAGTCATGCAAGGCCCAATCACAGAGTTTATGGTGTACAAGAAACAATGCTTTATTATGAAGTCTAAACTATTTTGTCCCCAAGAATTGTTTATCATATCCACCACAGATTGGATATAAAGCAATGGCCAGATCCTGTTGATTCCACATAACATTAGTTGGGCAGTGCTAATTGTTGAAGTGCTGGTGCATGTCTCAGTTGCTTGCCTGGTCACGCACCTAATTGCGCAATCAAGATGTGCTTCAGCATCTTGTCAGGTAGCTGCAACGAGCCAATGTTACTTCAACATCGGTGGTTCATTTTCATTCTCAACAGAGAAATGGGAAATTAATCCCGCAGAGCTCACCTTCATGAGAGAACTGGGCAGTGGCCTCTTTGGAGTGGTGCGTCTTGGCAAATGGAGAGCACAATATAAAGTGGCCATCAAAGCAATCCGAGAGGGTGCAATGTATGAAGAGGACTTTATAGAAGAAGCTAAAGTGATGATGTAAGTAATTGGTTTCAAGGCCTAAATAATCCAGCCCTGATATTTCTTTAGTAGTGTCTTTTTCATACTATTTGGGAAACAGTCTTCCCCTCTTTCCGTCTGTTTATATACCTTAGGGCAGCTGTGCAATCTTGTAGAATATTTCTCTGACTGTACCATCACACTAGATTTATTCTACATGGACACCTTCAGCTATCCTTAGTTCTAGCTGTCAACAAAAAGTGAAGATATTTTGACTTCAGAGGGCTTGTAATCATTAAAGCATTATTGGCATTAAGCTTTTCTATTCTGTCCTAAATTCTTAATTCTTTAATCACTTTCAGTTGCATTTTGGTGCTTATTTATAATACTGTATTTAAAATTCTGATAATGAAAACTAACCATCAAAAATTTTGTGTAGCAGCAAGTTCCTCATATTTGCTGAATTAAATTAGCACACCCCATTCAGAAGATTACAACTATACAATATCTGAAGTTGTAGCAATATGTGTATTTTAATTTTGCTCAGGAAGTTGACCCATCCAAAATTAGTCCAGCTGTATGGTGTCTGTACTCAGCAGAGGCCTATTTACATAGTGACCGAGTTCATGGAGCATGGCTGCATGCTAAATTACCTCAGACAAAGGCGTGGACACTTCAGTAAAGACAACCTGCTGACGATGTGCCAAGATGTGTGTGAAGGAATGGAGTACCTCGAAAGAAATAGCTTTATTCACAGAGATCTGGTAAATAATAATATGTTTTCTATAACTGTTATGTTTGTTGCATATTTTTACAATATACAGTGCAATCAAATGTTAATCCAGCTAGAGTAGACCCTCTGAAATAAATGGCATGATTCGCAACACCCAGCCTGATTGTTTGAGAAACCATGATGAGAAGGCAGGAAATAGTTGCCTCTGCCACAGAGCTGCTTCACCACCATGTACTTCGGCAATTTGTGACTCTAGCCAGTGTCTGTGCCTGTGATGAGGCATCGAGGAAGCAAACATCCAGTGACATCTGAAATGTTGCCATTTATATTATTTCAGGGCAGAAAGGTTGGAAGTAACACAGTGAATGAGCACATGAATGTTGAAATTATTCCTTTCAGATCGGGGATGCCTAGTCTTAAAAGTGATGAAAGTAACTCTTTAATATTAAAATTATTATCCTTGACACATTGCTCTCTAGATACATTGGCTGGCTTGGCCTCCGGTAAAAGGACAATCCAATTGACACGAGTAAGAATTTTAATGCTAACAAGTTAAATTACTGTCCTGTTTTCAGGCTCTTCTCTATACAGGAGCAATTGTCAAAATTTAAGCACTTCTCTATTTAGGACACATTATCCTTGTTAACTGCATCCTTTTTTTTTCACAGGCTGCTAGGAACTGCTTAGTGAATGAGTCAGGAGTGGTGAAAGTATCTGACTTTGGAATGACAAGGTATTGATCAGCATCTTCTTCCTTGAGACCTTTGGATGGAATTAATTGTGTTGCATGGTATGGGACTTCCACCCCATCCCCCGTAGCAAAAAATGGAGACCATGATAGCAAAGATGGTATTTATGGTCTCCAAACAGCCTGTCCCAAACATGAGGAAGTTACAGTTTTGATTTGAGTGTCTGGAGAAGGGCAGCAAAGTATAATATAAGACACTGCCAGCTGCTGTGAGCTGATCTCCTTGTCTAGTTCATCCTTGAGATAAGATTATTTATGCTATTACTGCCAGGAATAAGGCTTCGATCACCTGACCACCACTTATTTTAAAAAGTCATTTTCCTTTGTTGGTTTTTCTCCCTCTCCCTGATGGCTTCGTGTAGCTTCAAGAATTTAATGAGACAAACCTATGCATTCATTGTTAACTAGCTTTTGGTCAGATTTCTTCCTATAGCAAATATTCAAGAACAGTGTATTTAGGAAGTCTATGCAACAAGCAATATGCACTCTCTTGTGTTTGTTTGAATGGTTGGTTTACTGCATCTTTTTAACAGCACTGTACTTAAAAATGTTACATTGCTGCTGATTTGTTCTTTTCTAAGAACTTCCAGTCTGATTGAGATGTAGTGTGTACTAGGCTCGACAGTTTACTCATATGGGCATACCTGAAACTTATAACTGTACACTACAATGGGAGAGAGACTAAATTTATTAGTAAATCAGGCATTGTGGTCCATCAAGCCAAATACAGTCCATCAGCCATAAACAGAGACCCACAAATGCTCTGACTGCTTGCTTGGGACAGTATAACAAGAAGATGTTTTGATTGCCAGACTGATGGCAGGCCCCAGTTCATGCCTGACAGGCTGCAGTCATATTGGAGTATTGTACTTCGAGATGGAGGGCTTCCAGCAAACTATTGAAAGGCATCCCACGGCACCTCCAAGACACAACATGGAAGCCGCAGTATGAAGACCCAAGTTGGCAATGAGCAGAAATTGTCAACTTCTGGCTGAGCACATCCCTTGTGAAATAGTATGTGAATGGGATAGAATGGTTAACTATAAAAGCCATCTGAAAGTCCCCTTCCATAAGGCGAAGCTTCCCTAAATAAATCAACCAAGACTTCTGTGGAAGCTTAAAAGACAAACACATTTGATTCACCATAAGCTTTTGTGGATTGTAGCCCATACTGCAGTCTGTAAAAAACTTATGCAAAATAAAACTTGTTCATTTTAAGGTGCCAGAGGATTGGTACATTTTGTTGCATCAGCTATCATAGTTAGCTCCTTCTCTTTCAGATTTCCTAACTACTTGCAAGTAATGTCTGTGAAATTTATAGTTGGTCCTGATGTAATGTGAACACCTAAACCAAATATCTGGTTGTCTTTTAAGACTGTAGGGATCACATATGGTCCTCTCTTTTTTAGGTATGTACTTGATGACCAATACACAAGCTCTTCAGGTGCTAAATTTCCTGTGAAGTGGTGCCCCCCAGAGGTTTTCAATTATAGTCGATTTAGCAGCAAGTCAGATGTTTGGTCTTTTGGTAAGATAGCGTTGGGTTTTTGTCTGTTTTTTTTTTTAAAGTGGAGACCGCCAGTTTGCTGCTATGTAAGCGTCAGTCTCTTTAAGAAAGGGGTCTGACCTGTAATGATTTAGGATGTGATAGAACACAACATTGAAATTGCTAAATGCGAACTAGCCACTGCTAAATGGCCATGAAATAAATAAAACCAAGGATTTTCATTTTGCAAATAGAATTTATATTTTAAAATTCAGGCTTTACAGATGTTTGCATGGGTAGTCTTATTATTCTAACATTAATTCTTAATTGTCTTGAAAGAATTAGGACTTATAGATACCAAGACAGTGAATAGCTTATTGCCATTCATTGCATACTAACCTAATAGTCATTCTAGAATTTAAATTTTGTACACTCTAGTTCAAAAGATCTGTGTGATAATCAAGTGAATGGCTTACTTGCTTCTCTTGATTTTCCAGGTGTTCTTATGTGGGAAGTGTTCACTGAAGGCAAAATGCCCTTTGAGACAAACACAAACTATGAAGTGGTAACTATGATTAGCCAAGGACATCGTTTGTTTCGGCCCAAGTTAGCTTCAAAGAATGTTTATGATTTGATGATGATGTGCTGGCATGAGGTATGCTCCTTTTACATTACAGTGATCTCTGCGCTTCGCTGTGGCTGTGGCAGGCTACACTATGAATTAAGAAGTATAGGCATTTGGGCTGAAATGTCACCCATTCTGTAGGATTTCTGAATGTAAAACTGTCTCTTCTATTATGGAAATCAGACAGCTGATGAAGCAGAAAGACAACAAGAGAAAATAAGCATAGAGTAAAGGTCCTGGAAAGATTAATAGGCATACTTTACAAGCTGAAGAGCAATACATGTTGAAAGGAAGTAAGAAATCTAGTTGAGAGGAGTTGGCATTAGATGGTTCCTGAATTGTGTAAATGAGCAATCCATCCTTTATGGACTCATGAGTTTTTTTAAAATTTAATTTTTATTATAAAAACAGACAAACAAACAAACAACAATATTAGTGCATCCCCACCCCCACCCCGGGACCATCCAGCACTTCCTTGAGTTCTTCCTTCACTTCTCCAACTTCTGTTGTTTTGATGTTCTTGTTAAAGTCCTCTTCTCCAGAACTGTGTTGAGATGTTCGTCGGTTCTTTCCCCTTCCCTTCTACTAGTACAAAGTCTATAAATTTTCCCAAAATATCATAAAAATGTCCTTCTTCATTTCTCCTCGTTTAACTTTTAAACTACAAGACAATTTATCATTTATGGCTATATCCCAAAGTTCATTATACCAATCTTCCATCCTGAGATCTAGTTTGGATTTCCAATTTCTTGCTGTAATTAATCTTGCAGCTGTCATAAGGTTTGCTATTAGTTCTTTTGTTTTAACATCATAATCTTTACTAATTGTCAATGATAACAATGCTATCTCTGGAATACAATCAATATCTAGTTGAGTCATCTCTCTTAACTCTAAAAAAACCATTTTCCAAAACTTTTGAACTATTTCACATTCCCACCAAAGATGCATATATGTACCTATCTTTTTCTCACATTTCCAACACATCTTAGAATATTCAGCATTTATCCTATTCAACCTAAGTGGTGTTAAATACCATCTTAAAACCAATTAAAAATAGTTTTCCTTTATCCTAACAAATAATGATCTCAAGATTCTCATATTCCAAATTTTCCCCCACTCTTTTTTTTATTTCTACATTAAGATCTTGTTTCCAGACCTCTCTCAAAGAATCTAGCTCCTTCACTTCCAAAGAGTCCCCCATTATTTTGTATATTTTACGTACTAATCCTTTCTCTATATTTTCCTTGTCTGATTCAAGCGATAACAAAAACTGTTCAAACTTTGTACATTCTCTAAGTTGAATGTTTCTTCTGACCCAGTCCTTTGTCCATTTTTCTAACTAAATATAATTTATCCATATTAAATCATTAGATTGCAAAGTATTTTTAATATCCTGTTTTGTTCTAATTTTACCCAACCAGTCTTTTAATCTAGCTATTCTGTTTGCTTTAAATAATCTTAAATAATGCTTCAAATTTGTAGGAAAGTTTTCCAGGTCTATTATTAAACATAATGGGGAACCCTTCGGTGATAATATTTTTCAGTATTTATTCCATGTAGTCATTAAACCATTCAGGAGGAGGTTCTTAATCTCTACCTTATTTTTAAAATCGCTGAACAGAAACTTATTTATATCCATCCCCCTTTATATCTAATGACTCCAACTCCCACCATATTAACTTCTCTCATCTGTATAAAATTTCCCCCAAACAACTAAATTGATTAGCTATATAATAATTTCTTAGGTTAGGTATACCTAATCCTCTTCCTTTTTGAGATCTATGCCACAAACTTTTATTTATTCTTGATTTTTTATGACCATTACAATACCTATTTATCATTTCTTGAAGAATTTTAAGATCCTTTTTAAAAAACTGAACAGGTACCATTCTAAAAATAAAATTGATTTTAGGTAATATCTTCATTTTTACCAATGCTATTCTACCAAACCAGGATAAATTCAAATTAGTGTAACTTTGTATTCTATTTTTCATCTCTTCTTTTAATTTTTTTAATTTTTTTCCTTAGTCTTGGTAAACTTATAAAGTTCTATTCCTAAATATTTAATACTTTTACTGCACTCCAGCCCAAAATTAGCAATTGTCTTAAGATCTTTTCTTTCGTAATTAAACAGTAAACTTTCTGATTTTTGCCAATTTACACATAATCCAGTTATTTCCCCAAATTCTTCTAAATGAAATTTTATTCTTGGATTTTTTTCTGTTGGGTCGAAAATTGTCAATAGGGCATCATCTGCAAATAAGCTAATTTTAGTTTCCCCCTCTTTCCCAATACCTTTAATAGATTCATCATCCCTTATTGCATTTGCCAAAAGTTCTATAACAATACAAAAAAGTACTGGAGAAAGAGGACATCCTTGTCTAGTTCCCCAGCCTATGGAAATTTGTTCAGTCATTCCATCATTATTATTGTGGAAGTACCTTCAGAATACAATTGATTTATTACTCCTAAGAAATTTTTCCCAAATCCCCATTTTTATAACAATATTTTTAATGCTGACCATTGAACACAGTCAAAAGCTTTAAAAAGGTCTAAAGATAACATACCTGCTTTAATAGTGCTTTTTCCCATCTCATAAAGAACATTCAATGTTCTTATAATGTTCACCATTTGTCTTCCCTTAATAAAACCACATTGGTCGTCTTTAATTTATTTAGCTATAAAATTATTCATTCTTGTAGCCAGAATTGCAGTAAAAATCTTGGCATCCTGATTTAATAGGGATATTGGTCTATATGATCCAATATCCAATAAGTTTTTGTTAGGTTTAGGTATTAAAATGGTTAAAGAATGGGACCAGGATCTCGGAACTTGTTCTCCTTCCATTATTTCATTATAAAGCTTTCTTAGTTTGGGTACTAGTATTGTTTTAAAAACTTTATAATATTCAGATCCCAGACCATCCTCTGCAAGAGTTTTATTACTCTTTAATTTATCTATTACCTCGCCTATCTCTTGGTCTGTAATGGGTTTCTCCATTTCCAGCATACCTCCCTCTTCCAAAGCCCTCTTCAAATTTTTGAAAATATATTTTTCTATATCTTCTTTGCTCTTATTTTTAGCTGAATATAGAGTTTGATAAAATTCTTGTATAGCTTTTAATTTGCCTTTCATTATTCCCTATCATATTTTTATCCCTTCTTTTCTGAGCTAGTCTGGCTAAAAGTTTTGAATTTTTATTGCTGTATTCAAAAAAAATTCTTTTTAAAAACAAATTTTTTGTACCTGTTGTAATTCTACATCTTCTCATTCTCTTTTATTAGCTTCAATCTGCAACAATATCTTCTTATCATTGTTAGAAAAAAATAGATTCTAAATCTGCTATTGAATCTTCTAAATTTCTTTTATTAAGCCCTTCCATTTTTTATTATAGAATTTTCTCTTATAATAAAGCCTCTGGCTACAGCTTTTAAAGTGTCCCATATGATTCCTATTCTTTCTCCAGCCTTTTCATTAATATCCCAAGTTTCCAACGGATTCATGAGTAAAAGAGACATTTTGCGGTCAACACAACTACCAATGTTACAGTCACCCTCCCCTCTGCCCCATCTATCTCAAGTCTCTAGTTCTATACCATGTCCTTTCTATATATAAACTTGTAGTCTATTATGCTCATGAGTCTGAGGATGTGGATGATAATTCATGAAACTCACATTGAAATAAATCTGCTGGTCTTTAAAGCAAAAAGCAAAGTGTGCTGCTTATATACCACCCCATAGCGCTTCAAGCACTCTCTGGGTGGTACACAATTTATTTATGCAGGCTACACCCGCTCCCAGCAAGTGGGGTACTTATTTTACCGACGTTGGAAGGATAAAAGGCTGAGTGAACCTTGAGCTGGCTACTGGAATTGAACCCCAGGTTGTGAGCACAGTTACAGCTGCAGTACAGAAATTTAACCACTGAGCTGCGAGGCTCATATAAGTTGTCACAACTCTTGTTTCCATTTGTGTTATACATGGCTTCTTTTATTTTTGCCTAAGCAGTAAACTGTAGTACTGAGGGCGGGGTATCTTAGGTTTTGCCTGTTAACGTGGGATTTTTTTCTGCTGATAATGGGAATTTACAGTTATAATATTTAACACTTGATGTTACATTTCTAGAAACCAGAGGGACGTCCCACATTTCATGACCTGTTGCAGATGATTGATGCTATTGCTGAGGACAGTTCCTCTTGAGAAGGCAAAGTGGAAGCACAAATGTTCATGGTGAAGAGAATGAGCTGCAGAGAAGCTGTGATACCCATACTCAAGAGCATAATCCTGGATGTTGCTTAAAAAGACCACACTTTTCTTATTGCAAGGAAACGTTTTATCAAGATGCAGTAGCTTGCTGTGCCTTGTAAGCAACATTGTCTATGAAATGGAGATTGCTGAAGGTGGCAGAGGTGAAAAATGCAGAGGTGAAGAGCTAGGAGTTTGATATTAAGCCCTGAATCACAGAAGAATTTATGAATAATACCCACATTTCTTTTTGTTTTGGTATATAATAATAGAGTCTATTATAAAGTGTGAAAAACAACATTAGTGATTTTCTTGGAATCTCAATGTCACAGCAGTGGTTCTGACGTCTTCACAGAACAGTTTTCATCTTGGTATATGCTGCTAGCTCATGGGTTTTTCTTGCTTTAATAGGGGGCACTGTAGCACCTATAAACCACTAAATCCGAGCTTCCCCATCTCATGTTAATAATTGTTGTAGAGAACTTTGTAACTAGAGATTGACAAACCTAGAGCCAGTCATATTAAGAATTGCTAGTTGGTGCACTGTTTTAGTATTTATCTGATAGAGAAGCAAGCAAGATGGAACTTAGTCAATGAGTATGTTTTGCAAGTGGTGATTGAATGCTCGTGTCCTAGGGAGACCTGTCTTTAAATCTCTTCTTAGCCATGAAATGTATGAGAGCTGGGAACAGTGGGCCAATGACAATCTTTCAGCCTAACTTACCTCACAGAGTTATGAATAGGAGGAAACAGGTGGAGGGAGAAGGGTTGGGTAAAATGCAATACATTTCTAAGAAGGTGGAAGCTGCTGTAACCTACTCTGAGCCTGTGGCGTAGAGTTTTAATAAATTAAGCAAGCAAACTTAACAGTGGATGTTTTAACAAAGCAGTCATAAGTTGTAAATAATACAGTCTACATACTGTAAGTGTATGTGCATTGTACATATGTATTTATATGAAGAGGAAACTTATTCCTTGCTGGAAGATATGAAAGCACAGCTCGTAGAAGGCCTCCTGTAAGTTGACGTGCAGCATCAGAGCTTTGCAAATACTGTATTACATATATCCAGCTTAACATGTAGCAGAAAAAAGAACACGTACATCCGAGAGTCTTTGCATTAAACAAAAGACGCTCTTTGGTCAGTTGGTTGTTCTAACTCTGCAGCTGTTAACATGCTTCACAGTCTTAATAATGTGCCTCATAAAGATTGTCCATGTTGCTTTAAATCCTAAAAAGTGTCATGCCACTGGTGACTTAACCCTTCTTAAAGTTTCATGAGATCTTCTGCTGCTCCAGTCTACTGTATTAGAGGACGTTTTGGAGAGGGTAGCTGTGTTAGTCTTTTCAAGAATTCCAGGCAAAAATCAAAGAAAAACAAAACAAAACAAAAGATACAAAAGACACAAAACATGTGGCAACTTAAAGACTAACTTTCGTATTTTAATGCAACGTTTCGTGGACATGTCCACTTCTTCAGACTTGCATTACAAAGGAGCAATAAAACATTCTACCCTAAGGTCAGCCACTTGTCCATTAACAGCCCATGTTATCCTAGATCAGTGGTTCTTAACCTTCCTAATGCCGCAACCCCTCAGCCTCACCCTCTGATTTTTTTTAAAAAAAGCAACAAGTGTTGCAAGGGGTTGAAATGCACCACGACCCCCGTCCCCTGCTTCCCCACACTGACCTGGCTAGCCACCTCCCAGGTCCACATGGCCCCAGGGGCGGCAGCACAACATGGCATTATGCTGGGGCTACGGCTGACCCATTGCCCTGGCGATGATCTCTGTGAAAGGGTCATTAACCCTCCCAAGGGGTCATGACCCCCAGGTTGAGAACAGTTGTCCTAGATGGAACAGGAAGGCAAACCATGAAAAGCCTTGGATGCAGTTGTTTTCTTTGGAATAAATCACTAAAACAAACATGGAGGCGACATATCAGTTTTCTAAGGAACCTGTTCTTTACCTGAATAATCTGTATATTCTGCATCAAAAATACCAAAAGTTAACTGCTAGTGAAAACCAGATATACATACCACTTGCATATATTCAAAAAGATTCAGTTTTGATTGGCATGTTCTCTATTCTACACGATTCTACTTTTTCAAAAATTTTGCTAGCTGTCTGAGGGTCAGGAAAGGTACACCATTGCCTTTCATTCAGCTATTTCTTTGTCTCGATTATATATTAGTACTGTTTCAAACACATTTAAGCACATATTCCCAATCAGAAAAAGTGGAAAGCAGCTCCTAAATAAGAGAAGATTCTCAAGGAACTAAATGCTCCATTTGTTCTTGTAGAAGTCAACACATAAACTCAGTAACACTGTTATTGCTGCAGAGAAGCCTGTTACACTCTTTGGATAAAGCAGGAGAAAAATAGCTAAGACTTGTACTGAAAACCTCAACGTCAAAAGAGGTTACATGATGGGGGGCAATCTGTGCCCTAGTAGGCAAGTATAGTTTTTAGCCTAATTTCACACACATTAATCCACTCAGAAATGGGCAAGAGTGATTTCACCACCTCCTTTGGGAGGTGACTAAATTAGAAGAGAAAATGACATAACCAAAGAACAAACAGTGAGGCAGCATCTATTGCCACCACAAGCTTAATGTGCAGATTATCTTACTATCTTACCTTACATTCATATCTTTGTGAAACAATACATTACTTTTTTTCCAAACCATTTTTCTCTTAACTCTCAACAGGATTTCTCGACAAGGCATCTGCAACAAAATTATTCATACCTTTTACCTTTTTCAATTCAAAATTATAATCCAACGCAACAGCGTGTTATTATTGGCTTTCATGCTGTTTAGCCACAATAAAGGAGAATAATCAGTGCATAACATGAATTTTCTCCCCCATACATATGGTTTCATTTTATTTACAGCCCAAATTATTGCTAAGTATTCTTTTTCTATCGTAGATAGATGACTTTCACTTGGTTTCAGTCTCTTGCTGGTGAACATTACCGGTTTTAATGGCCCTTGCTCTCCTTGGCAAAGCACTGCCCCAAGTCCTGTGTATGATGCATCTGTGTAGATCCAGAAGTCCTTGTTGAACTCCGGAGCCACTAAATCAGGTTGTGAGGTTAACACTTGTTTCAGTCTCTCGAACACTGCTTGATACTCTGCTGACCAAGGCAACTCCGTCGGTCTTTTTTCCTGGTGAGCTCTGTCAATGGTGCCGCTATGGTGCTGAAATGTGGGATAAATCTCTGGTAGTATCCCACAAGTCTCAAAAGCAACCTCACCTTCTTCTTGGACATCGGTCGGGGCCATTGGTCGATTGCATAGATTTTCTTCGGTAGTGGTTTGATGGTACCACCTCCCACCACGTTTCCTAAATACATTATCTCTGGATTTCCAAGTTGACATTTTGAAGCGTTGATAGTTATGCCCGCTTCCTTAATCTGGAGCACCGTCTCGACATGCTGTAGGTGTTCTTCCCATGAGGAACTGAATACAGCACTGTCATTTAGGTGTATTAATCTTTGAAATGTGGCTGGTGCATTTCTTAAGCCGAAACTCATGACCCGGAATTTGAATAGCCCAATGGGACTACAGAAAGCTGTCTTCTCTTGGTCCCTAGGGTCCATTTTGATTTGCCAATATTCCCGGCTTAAATTGAATGATGAATTGAAACTACACCTCCCGACAGTCTCAATTAAATCGTCCAGCCTCAGTATGGGATAGGCATCTGGCTTGGTTACACTGTTCAATTTGTGATGATCCATGCAAAATCTTACAGTGCCATCAGGCTTATCCACCAACACAATGGGAGCGGACCAACAGCTTTTTGACAGGACTATTATGCCTGCTTGTAACATGTCTTCTATTTCCTTCTGGACTTTGTCTACATATGACCCAGTAATTCTATAAGGAGTCAAAGCTATAGGAGCAGCATTTCCTGTATCTATCCTGTGCTTCACCCTTTAGCTCTTTCTGCATTTGGTGTAAATATAAAGTCCTATACTAGTTTAACAGCTCTTACATTGCTCTCGACTTTCTGTCAAGGTAGGACTATATTGCACTGCTTCTGGGTTATATTCCTCAATCTTTCTTTTCTCCCAAGGTACTAGGTCAGGCCCTTCATCCTTAACCTCTTTCTTGGCATATAGCACTTCTCTGTTTTTAAAATGGGGTTTTAAAACATTCACATACACTAACCAGGTCCCTCCATCATCAGGATCTTGAATTATATAATTCACCTTAGTCATCTTGGATACAGTGGTGAAAGGCCCTACCCAGGTTAGTTGCAGTTTATTCCATTTAATGGGTCGTAACATAACCTTTTGTTTATGCTGTACCTTTTCCATATTTTTAGTCACAAAATCCATGGATTTTCAGGCACAAATCAAAGAAAAGCAAAACAAAACAAAAGACACAAACATGTGGCACCTTAAAGACTAACTTTCATATTTTGATGTGACGTTTCGTGCACATGTGCACTTCTTCAAGACATATTAGCAGAATGAGGTGTGTGATATGAGATGAGATATAAATTTCATACCCAGATATCATTGGCTGCAACGTATAGAGTTGGGGGGGTGGATAGGGAAGGGGAGGGAGGAGGAGGGGGGAGAAGAGGAGGGAGAGTTAATTAGAAATGGTGAGAACATTAAATGGTGAGAAGACTGGGCTGTATGGTTTTATGGCTCACGCCAGCCTCTGTTTATGTTTAAAAGTATGGGAAGTAAATTCCTCAAGTGACAGAAACCATATCAGAACAGATCAGATCAGAGAGGTAGTGTAAAAGACAGGGTGTGGTGGGTGGGGGGAGAGAGAGAATGGGAGTTTTTAAGTTAGATTCCATGAAAAAAAATGATAATGTAGAGTTTTTACCTTAGAGTCCATGAAAAAGTGGCAATATGGTAATATTACATTTGATAATGACTCAAGAACCCCCGACTTATGTTCAGTCCCTTATTGTGTGTGTGTCCATCATGGATATAAACCTTGTTTCAGCTGTTTCCCTTTGTATTCTTGATCTGTAATGATTCTGTTCCAAAACAGTGACCTTCAGGTCCTTCAAGGAGTGTCCAGGTAAACTGAAGTGATTTGAGACAGGTTTCTGTGTATCACGGTTCTTATGTCAAACTTGTGTCCGTTGATGCGTTTTCTTAGAGATTGTCCTGTTTATCCAATGTAGAGTGCAGATGGGCATTGCTGGCAAAAGATGGCATAGATCACATTAGTTGAGGAGCAGGTGAAGTTGCCCTTGATACTCTATTTGACATTGTTGGGTCCATTGAGGTTTTTAAAGTATTTTGTAAATTATCAACATTCACAGGATCTTCTGCATTCTTGCTCCCTTCCCAGGTATGTCATTATATTTAAAGGCCCACAAACATGTCTCAGAAATAGTAATTCAAAGGGACTAAATCCAGTGTTTTCTTGAGGAATAGACCTATAGGTGTACAGTAATGGTTGTAATTTTACATCCCTACCATTCTGGTTGGGAAGCGAAAGAAACTGGATATGTCCATATTCATGGACATATCCTTTAATCATCCTCATTAATGTCTGATTAAATCTCTCCAGCAATCCGTTGATTTGAGGATGATAAGGAGACAACGTCAGGTGTGCCACACCACATGCTTGCCAAATCCTTTTCATCAATTTGGAGTAAAATTACTTCCCAAATCTGACAGTTTCAAAAGCAGACCCTAATTGACACATGTGATTGATTAAGGCCTCAGCAACTCTATCTGTTTCAATATTTCTTAATGGTGTAATCTATAATGGTTAGAATATATTTATTTCCCCTCCATGTGGGTTTAGCAAAACGTCCGACAATATCAACAACTAGCCTTTGGAATGGGATGCCAACTACAGGGATTGCGCTCAACTGGGCTTTAGTTTTGTCATTCTTTGTCCTCAATCTATGGCACACATCACAATTTCTTACTAACATTTTAATCTGTTTTCCCATTCCTGGCCAATAAAGGTTCTGGTTAATCCTGTTTGGTTCTAGTAGTCCCCAAATGTCCTCCAAACATATCACTGTGAGTCTTCTAAAAAAGTTGCTCTCGAAATTTCACACATACTACCAGTTCTCCATCGTGGCCTTCGTGAAGCCACACAGATGGGTTTCCCAAGTGCCCTTGCACGGAGGTCAGCCTTCCCTAGCAATAGGAAAGCTTGTTAGTCTCCTCCCACTCGCACTGCGCATGTGCGAGCAGGCTCCCACCCAAACACCTCAGTTCCCTCTTACCGCTGTGCTAAGAGGTCGCATTTTCGTTAGTCTCCTCATTGGCCTTTCTAGAAATTTCTCTACGGTTCCTGACTCGGTTTTTGGACTTCCGACTACTCTTTTTGGATCTCCCTTCGGCTTTGGCTTTACGGACTGTTGTTTATGGCACAATGCCCCCCCTTCAAGCGCTGCGTTGGATGTAACGCGAAGATTCCTCACACAGACGGTCATCTTAAGTGCCTCTATTGTTTGGGTGAATCCCATCAGCCTGAATCCTGTCTCATTTGTAAGAACGTTGGGTCACAAACGCTCAAAAACCGTCATTTTCATCTTAACGCTTATTTGCTCGAGAAGGCTCTTCGCCCTGCTTCAATGGAATCTCATGAGTCATCCGCTGCTTCTCCCGCCAAAACTTCGACTTCGAAGAAGCAATCGAGACTTCCTTCTCTCTCTAAGGACTCTAAAAAAGACCTTCCTGTGCTTGAGCATCACTGAAAATCCAAGCTGGAATCGAAAACGGCAGTTTCGAAACATGATTCTTCTTCTTTGACTTCGAAGCCAACGCCGCCTCAGTCTTCAACTTCTTCGGAGGTCATCCTCGTGGAGTCGGAGCGCCCATCGATTTTGCCTCCGCCGAGGCCTGGGTATGAACCGCTCTTTCCCTCAGACTCTTCTTCTGACTCTGAGGCCGAGCACCCTCTGGACATTTCTCTCATGTCCACACAATTTCACTCTGCTCTTTCGCTGCCCGAGCTGCTCCACCAGGCCCTTTCTGTTTCCACGCCGTTATCGGCTTCTGCTCCATTGCCCGACACCCAGTCGGGACCCCCTCAGATGCCTTCTGTTGGGTCTTTCCCAATGTTGGAGGGGACTTCTGTTCAGTCCGATTCGGCTGAATTCGTCCCTCAGCCAATACTGGAAAAATTGGCTTTGAAGGAGCTCAAGCTTCATTCCCATCGAAAATGGGATGTTGCTACCGAACAGCCTTTGCTGACCTCAGTTTCGGCTTCGACCGACCTTCGAGCGTCTGCTCCAACTCTCCTTACCGAGAGCCGCTCGGCTCCGATTTGCACACCTACCTCGTCGGCTTCGATGCCTCCCGGCCTTTCCATACCAAACCTTACGCCAGTTGGCCCTTCCATTCCAACTTCTCAACTTCAAGTTTCCTTCCACTCTGATGCTTTACCTGCCTCGGCTATGCCTCCTGCAACATCTTTTCCGTCTCTGGCTTCGGTTTTTCCCAAGTGGTCTCATGCTCTCTTCCAACAAGTAATGATGGCCAGTCAGCCTCAACTCTCTCAGCTTCCTCATTCGCAACTGCCTGCGTTACCAGTCTCCACTCCGTCTCTGCCTTCTGTTACTTTCGAACCACCCTCGGCTTCGACTTCTCAGCCTGCTTCTTCCACCGGCATTCCGACGACAGTCTCGGCACCTCTACTGCACCCTTTGCCGCCAAGGAAGAAAAAGCGTAAGCTTGCCACAGCTCCTTCGACGGATCAGGAGGCCCTTACCACGGTACCGACTCAGCCACCGAAGTCTCCTCCTTCGGCTTCAATGACATTGCCTCCGTTGCCTAAGTTTTCACTTAAATTTGATGGCTCTCGATGGCTTCTGTAGTCTGACTCCCCTCCATCCCCTCAGCGTCCCCAAACCACCACTTCACCTGCTTCGGAGTCTCATACCTCCTCGCTTTACGACGACAATGATGCTAGCTCTTTACATTATGCCACCTCCCCTGACTATGATGTGGAGGAGAAGTCGCCTCCTTCTTCTTCTGAGGCTATGAGAAACTACTCTGACTTTGTTCTCCGCATGGCGAGATCCATCGATTTGCCCACCCACCTCCAAAGCCTCGGTTCACTGACCACATTTTTGGTAAAATCTCTAATTCTATTTTTTCTCTCTTAATATAAATTAATATAAATTCTTGTTCCAACCTCCATCTCTCAAGATCTGAGAATTTTTCAATTTCTGGAACACCCATTTGAATATGCTAAGGGTCTCCCATGTCTCCTCAGAAACAAGATCCTGTGGTTCAATTTGGCCTTCTATTGTAGCCTCCGTTTTTCTTTGAGCCTTCTCTTTTCTACAGTTGGTTTCACAGATGGGCATTAATTCTTTATTCAACTGATCAGTTTTATAGGTGCAGGTATTATCTAGGCTTATGTTCTCTGTATTTTAACTCAAGACTTTTTTCTGTTGTCAAGGCACAGTACACACTGGATAGTTTGTAGCTAACTCTCCAGGGCTGACTGACGGTTATGCCAGTTACAAATTCACAGCCCCCGGGCTCCCTGCCTAGACTGCAGATCTTAGCTTCTTGTACACTCTTAGCTCTCAGCCTTTCCAAACACAACCTTAATTTTTTCTTTTTAAGTTTTTATTTCACAGCTTTGATAACGCCGCTGTCCTTTTGGATTTATTTCCCCAGCTATCCTCTTTCTACTTTTAACTAGAGACAGGCTTGCTATAAATCCCTCAGGTTCTTTTCCAGAGTGAACTGATTTCATGTACACCACACACAGTTATCATTCCTGAACTTTTCCCTCACAAACTCAGTTTTTTTCCCCAGACCCTTTGTGGGGGTTTGCTGAGCGGCACTAACGGATCTAACTGTAAAACACTTGACGACTCTCTCGGTGGTTCAAAATACAATAAACATTATTAACAGGTTTGAAACAGTCTCTTTGTTCAACATGGGATTGCATATTCATTTCAGGGAACAACAAGGGTTGACTCAGTAACTGTAATAACATTTTGGAACGTTAAAGATATCTCCCAGAAATGGATTGGTACTTCTCATTTTTGACCCGGGGCTCCCTGGACTATCAGCGGCCCCGCACACCTGGTCCAGCAACAAGGATGCCTCACAAAGGTTTGGGGTTCTTCCCAACGCCATCCATTTCACCCTCTGATTTCACCTTGCTGGGTTTTTATATAATTGACAGGTGGAAAAATGGGTCTGGGTTCAGGTGCCCTCCAGTCAACGCTCAAGGGAGGGAAGGGAAGTCTGGTTTCCACCCTTGTCAAGACTAGGGCATCAGTCTGCATCCCTCTCTCCACAACTCAGATTGTGACCTTGGTTTTCTTCTCGCTGACCTGTACTCAGTTCTTGCATGTCTGTGGTTTTTCATCATAGACCTGTACCATGCCTCTGCTGTCGGTCTTTTCAATTCCCACACTTGTACCCACGCCTCTGGGCAAGACACCTTTCCCCCATAGACTTGTGGCCATGCATCGATTGTCTGAGGTTTTGCCTGACAGCTCACCTCACACCCCCTCCTTATATGCTCTCCCTTGGGTCTATTGTTCAGTCGTTCAGTCGTGTCCGACTCTTCATGATCCCATGGACCAGAGCTCGCCAGGCCTTCCTATCTTCCACTGCCTCCTGGAGTTTGGTCAAATCCATATTGGTTGCATCGATGACACCGTCCAACCATCTTATTCTCTGCCGTCCTCTTTTCCTTTTGCCTTCAATCTTTCTCAACATCAGGGACTTTTCCAAGGAGTCCTCTCTCCTCATGAGGTGGCCAGAGTACTGGAGCCTCAGCTTCAAAATCTGTCCTTCCAGTGAACATTCGGGGTTGATTTCTTTCAGGGTGGATAGGTTAGATCTCCTTGCAGTCAAGACTCTCCTCCAGCACCACAGCTCAAAAGCATCGATTCTGGGGCGATCAGCCTTCTTCGGTCTATAGCCCCTCCCATATTCGATTTCCCTTGGTTCATCTCTCCCCACCCGATTTGCATAAAATCCTGTCACTACCTTCACACTTTCCTTTCTAATCTCACTTTCCCTTTCTGCAACTATTCCCTGTGCCTGTCCATGGTATGTTTCTTCATTCTTTGTATCTTTTCCTTTTATTTCTGTCCCTTTCTTTGGCGCTTGCTCTTCCACCTTCAAAGTCTTCGCTTGCTTCTCTATTTCTAGCATCTTTTCCTTCTCCTCTCTTACATTGTCCTTCGCAGATGGCTCATCATCTTCTCGGTCACACCTTTTACCAAAGCCTCCTCACATGCTCCGGGTCCTAACCCACTGGCCAGGGAACCAAAGTTCAACTAAGTTCCAATTGTACCAGCAGCATTCTATTCTCCCAGGTTGTCTCTAGTTCCCTCTAGTTCTCCCGTGACAATTTACCAGTCACTCCTTATATAGGTACCAGCCCTGCCCACATTCAGTGGATTGGTCACCTATTTACATATTCATGACCATGCCTGCAAGGGTTCCATCACACCATCTTACTCGGAAGCCCACTCTTTCTAATGCTTCAATTTCAGAATTATATTTAGGTTCTGTGTCTGTTTTTAATATTTAGGTGAAGGAAGACACAGAAGTAGAGGGAAATAATTCCCCTCCAGATAAAGAAGAACTTGGAGGGTTTCAACCATAGGAAGAAGAGCCCTGCGTACTAGAATATAATCATTTGTGCTAACTTTAGATGCTGCCATAAATGTGAATTTGCCTGAAATATCACCTGAAGTTGTGCCATTTAGGATGGATAGGCCTAGTCTGTGAGTAGATTTATATAGACAAGACTCAGCATAGTTTGCACATTGATCTTTAGAGGACCTAAATGTCTAAATGTCTAAAGACACACATTAACACACACATTTTATCAAAACTTATACTTTATTTCTTTTGACAGTAAAACATCAAATTTTAAAAATCTTTATGCCAGAAAAGTAAACATTTTAAACATTAAATTACATTTAAAACTGCATTAAACATTTAACAAGAAACAAACCATACAGTTCACAGAAACACACCTTTTAAAAAAGTTCTGGATGCAGACACACACATTTTATCAAAACATATACTTTATTTCTTTTGACAGTAAAACATCAAATTTTAAAAACCTTGGCTTGGGTGGAATGCCTGAAGAATATTCTTCTCTTGCTGACATTTGCTAGTTGAAAGAACTTTGGGAGTAAAAGATGATGTTTTGGATAAGGCCATGATTTCCTGCATCAAGCTAACTGTAAATGCACTCTTGATTTAAAACAGTAAAACTATAAAGTGCTATTCATGAAAAAAGCAGCAGTCTTCCAAACAACGTTACAGTTGTTAGTGAAATTCAAGGGCTGGCAAAGAGAAGAAGTACCTGGAAACATAATTATTACATTGGCCTTTCTATCCCATTGGTAAATTCCACAGCAACTGTCTTTTGTCTCTTAAAGTACTCTCCTGGGTCATGCAAGTTCTCAAAGATGTTTCTGGTCACCTGTTCTGGCAATTGGTGGTGTCTTAAGGATGGCCATTATGTTGCTCATTTTCTCTACCGAATAGTGTGTTGTCCTCATCACTCTGCAAGGGTGAAGACTCCATGTTGTCTAGTAGAGTATGATGAGCTTCATGATCATTGAGAGGCAACATTGCCTCTCTTTTAACTGAAGATGCCAACTGGCTCCATGTGATCATGACATTTTTGAAGACATGTAGAAAGAAAATGCCAATAATGATGGTGAAGAATCCACTCAAAGTTCCAATAATGTCACCAAGATCCATGCTATTCCATTCCTTAAAGAGGACGATAGAGCAGACCACCACTGTGGTCGTGAAGCACACATAATAAATAGGCGTCACTAGAGATGTATTAAATACATCCAGCGATCTGTTGAGATAAATAATCTGAGTACTGACAGACAGCACCAAAACCACCACCAAAATATAAACCAAGGAATGTCGGAAAACTGGCTTTTGTTGTAGCATGTCTTGAACAGCAATACCCAGCCCTTTGACAGAGGAAACAGAAAATGCACCGATCACTGAACAGATAGAGATGTAGACCAAGATATTTGTCTGGCCTAGCTTTGGAGCGACACCAAAAATGAGCACCAGTGAGACAACAATTATAATTGCAGAAAATCCAATGAATGCTGTTGAGAAAAGAGAAGAGAGAAGCAGTATACCATTTGAATTAAGTCATGATCAAATATGCTAGTTTCAACTTGTTCATCTCAGGGGATGGATCCAGTCACCCATATATAAATCTCTGCTTAGGGAGTTCTTTCGTCCACAGCATCAGAGAGTGGAAGAAAACAATTTTAAATGATTCCCACTTAAGAGCATGGAAAATTACTCCAAGAGTCCTCAAGCAAACTGCAGGACAAATTTATTTATTTATTATGATGCAGAAGCTACCAGTGAAAATTCGCCTTTCCCCTTTTCTAAGAGTGAAAGCTTCCGCTGTGTTACACCATGAACACAATACCTCTTTCTGGCTTTGGAATCCTAATACAGTACAGACAATATATGGTAGTTACATTAGCTATACTGAATGATATTACCGTGGCTTCAGAATGGCAAGGACACATTTAATACAAGTTGTGGATAAGGAAGAATGAAGAGAACTGAGGGGCGTCCTCTTTTTAAACTTGCATTAGAAGCTTGATGCATTCAAAATCTTGATCTCATAACCATTATCTTTCAGAATCATACTAGTTTTACATTCATATTTTGATATAATGAATCTATAAAGCTATCCACAAGTAAGCACTGTGCAGCACAGTTAACATTTTAAAAGAGAGATAGACACCCTTTTTTATAATCACAAAATTACTTAGCATAAGTGCTGTCCCCTTTGTCCTCATCGGGATAATTTCCTACTGACATGGGAGAATTTTGCCTTGGATGTGGTTGACTTTGAATACTTGTATAACAAATTATAGAAAAGACATGACAGTACTATAATGCTGTATATATGTTTACTCAGAAGTCACTGGGTTTTATTTCCATGGTGATGTACACTGGATTACAGTTCAATTAACCTGCTCCAAGGTCCACAGCAGGAGGCAGGTGATTTGAAATACAGTGGTACTTTGTATAAAGGAATTTGTTCCAAATGAAATTCTGTTAAGAAAAATTTCCTTTGTACAAATTTCCCGTATGAATGCACTGAAACGGATTAATCCCTATTTTTCTGTTGTATGGATTTGCCCCATAGGAGATTCTGTTAAGTGATTTTCCCCTATCTCTGGAAATTTTTCCTTTAAGCGGATTTTCTGTTAAACAAACTGCTTGTTATACGAGGGTCCACTTTATTCAAAGTTATTTCAAATGCACACACATCCATGAAGAGGCAATTTGTTTGGCTGCCTCCTTTTGAACTTTCCATAATTATGCTCAGAAAATTCCTTTTGATATGCGTAAATAATGTTTGAAATCTTAATTCTTGCATCCGGCATAATAACTGCTTTTTCAGAAGGCTCGACTACATTCAACTACCAAAGAAAGGCAATACTGTAGCTGCAGGGGAATCCACCCTTTTCTTAAGGTGATTACAAATTCTTTGCCTGATGTTTCACCTTCAGTTCCCCCTCCCAAAATTAAAGTGTCTGCAGTACACATTTTACAAATAGGGAGGAAGTGTGCACAAAGCAATTCCACGCATAAGAAGAGAATCTGTGCTTGCTTTCTGTTGTCCCAAATAGATTGCAATGGCAAATTCATGATGGATCTTTTAAAAATCTGAGTCCTCCATACATTACTCTCGGCTGTGGGAAACAGAAGAGGGGATTCAGCAGTAGAGCTGTGAAAAACTTCTGCCAGAGACACTTGGAGATACTATATAAAGTGCAGGCTTTTATGAACCACAGGTCTGTTCTGGCAGATCTATAAAGGTGCCTCTGAATTAGAGGAAATCACCATGTTACTCCATCCCCCCTTTTTTCAGGACAATGAGCAAAAATGTTTGCTCAAGGTAATTAAGCGGGGAGAGTACACAAACAATGTTGAGGTTCATTGCCTGTCTAGATTAACTCCTTGATCTTAGCACCAACAAGGCACTCTCTGCATCTGTCTGTAAGGCAGAAGAGAACACAAGAGGACCTGCCTATTGCATGCCCCCAAACAGGATCTAATGTCAGAACAGGGCTGCCACAGTGCCACATCGTGACATTTCCCCATACCTTCCTTCTGAACTTGGGCTAGTGATACTGAGGGAGAAAGCACAACAGGGTAGAGCCCTACTGACATCTGACATGGAAGTCTACAATGAGTGGGCAACAGTTGATTCTGTCAGATATTAGAGAGGAAAAACATTTTGTATTAAACTGTAGAGGTTTGTCTACATGTATTTTACATGTAAATTTAATTGATTTATAAAATGGAGTCCAGCACATAATACTGAGTCATTGTAACACAGATGTATGGGTTTTCTAATTGCTGCCAGGTGTACAGAATAAATATAATGAGCCAAGCTGATGCAAGATAGACGCAATTGCATGATGTAACCAGTTTTCTGATTGGATATCATGAGTATAAAGGAGAATTAGAAATCAGTAGCCTTTGGACCTTTGGTGAGAAGGTACCCATATTGACATGCTTTATGTCTGTACTATGTTATGCTGAAGTGCTGTCTCTGTGGGGTGAAATGTTGCTGAAACTCTGTTATGTTTGTACATGTGTAATATAGGTGCTTTTAAGAAACTCCGCCTGCTTGATGTGGATTTTGTTACCTTGAGTCCGCTAGCATATCGAATTGCCAAAACTCTGTCAGAATCTGCTGTGAGTTGCAGTCCTGCTGGAGACTTACTTTTTCTCCATCAAAAAAAGCAAGTGAGCAAAAGTTCACTTCTCTCTTTGAAGCCCTGCACTACAACATGGCTTGCTTTTAGAGAAGAATTTATTTATTTATTCATTTATTTATTTAAATGATTTTTACCCCACCTTTCTTCCTAAAGGACCTGAAGGGGCTTACATAATTAAAAGACAGTATTTAAAAGGTAAAAATGGCGAGTACTGTATACAACTATTTTAAAAGGATCAAACAAATACAGGGAAAACCTGCCTGAAGAAAATGGCCTTTCTCTGCTTGCAGACAGACAGCAAAGATAGAGCCAGCCTGGCCTCCTCTGGGAGGCTTCTAGGAATAGGTGTCCTTTCTTCAGGATAAACATTTTCTTGGGAAGGGGAAACCAGGAGGGTCCAGACTCCAGGGGTTTCAAAAACAGACAAGGGGCACACATTGCCCAGCTGTGATCTAAAGTCTGGATCACGTTAGGCTCCAAATGCATATACAGTGGTACCTTGTATAAAGGAATTACTTTGTTCCAAATGAAATTATGTTAAGCAAATTTTTCGTTATACAAATTTCCCATAGGAAATTGAAAACAGTAACCCCTAATCACAATCATTTTTATGTTGTACAGATTTGCCCCATTGGTAATTCTGTTAAGCAAATTTTCCCTTTCTCTGGAATTTTTATGTTGTACATGTTTTATGTTACACAAACCATTTGTTATACAAGTGCCCACTGTACTGTATTTGCATTTGGATGCATATGAATGTATCCATACATATGGATGGTGGTGGTGGTGAGAACATGGCTCCATCGACTACATGAACACAGTTATCTAGTCTCCCAAGTCCATCAAATGTCTATTAGATGAAAGTTTGTAAGCCACCTTGGGTCCTTTTATAAGGAGAAAGGTGGGGTAAAAATACTCAAAAATAAATAAATAAAAATAAATAATGGGAATCTTTGCCCTTTAGATGTTTTTAGACTTCACCTCCTAAAAATCCTTATCCTTGGCCATGCCAGGTGGAGCTGATAGAAGGTGCAGTTCAACTCATGTGAGGGACAAGAACTTGGCAGGACTTCTGCAGGAGGCTCTTTATGGGCAGAGTAGTACATGTACAGTCCCAAAGTCATTTGACTGGTGAATGAACAGATTCTGGACAAAATCAAACATCTCTCCAAGCAACCTCCAATTACAAGGTACCTGTGTTCTATTTCAAAGTAGCAACCTGAATTACATACCTGGATCTTTTAACTTTATTTCCATTTCATCCAAAGTTGTGACTTGCTCCTCTTCAGGTGCATGAATTACCATCACAGTAGACCCCAAAATGCTTAAGATGCAGCCCAGCTTCCCATGGATATTGAGTTTTTCATTCAAAAAATACGAAGACAGCACTGCACTGCTTGGATTTTTAAAGAAAAGAAGTTAGAACATTTCAAATATAACAATTTTCAATAATTATGTTGAGTAGCCAGCATTATCAAGAACCATGGAAAATACTAAAGATAAGCATATTTGTGTTTTGGGACTGCGGCTCATAAGAGTTTCCCAAACAGCACATACTGTATACACAAAAGAAAAAGGAAAATCTTTGTGCTGCAGAACACAAATAATAGATGCATGAGATAGATGCATGAGATAGATATTGCTGATTTGGATTGTAAAATTATTCCAACAGCATGCACTGCTAACAAAACTGGATGGAGTCAGAGGTCAATGAGAGCAGTTTCTAAAAGCGAATCACAAAAATTCCAAGAATACCCCACTAACCATCAGTTAAAAGCACAAGGCACTGCTATGAACAGGCCTCCGATGGGCTTCCTAGGTTTCCAGTGATCTGGACGTCACTTCCGGTTTGCCGGAAACCACTTCTAGGGCCTCCAACAGGCCCGGGAAGCTTGTTGGAGGCCCTTTCGGGACAGCACCAGGCCTTGGGTAAGTGCAGGAGGCCTCAAACAGGCCCATGCAGCTTGCCCCAGGAGCCCTTTGTTTCATATACTTCACATACCCCAACAATATGTTGGGGAATGACTGCACATTGCAGGTGTGAAGAACCAATATAATCAATTCATACGATAACTGAAATCACTGAGGAGCTCGACAATACTGCAGTTAGCTTTATTATCATATTTCTACAAATAGGACTATCACTTTGCAACTCTGCTAATAATGAAATGGTGACAGGGTCTCCATTTTAGATGATGCTATGTATGAAAATGCCCAAGAAGACTTATTTTAAGCTCAGACTCAACATGTTTCAGCTGTGGCCTTCTTGAGGAGCAACTTTTTAGAATTTTGGCTTCTCATTCAGTCCATACAAGATCTGACATAAACTCAAAATGAAGATTTGATGAAGGAGTGTCAATTGCCTGAGATATTTAGGTGATTTGTTTTGAGAGGGTGACTAACAAAGAAGTGCTCAAATGAACGTATAAAGACCAGAAAGCACACAGCATGTACAATGCAGAAAGTTAGAATACAGTACTTGGTGTTACAGACGGATGAAAGGGATAGGTTGTTACAGCTTATTGGCTAAAACGTTTTGGAGACTTGTTTGGATGCAGCACAACATCACTGTTTAGAGCTACTTGACCCAAGGTGACTTCTGCCGTGATTGCATCCAATCTCTAGTAGGGAGAAACAAAGAGGAGGGGTTTTCGACAGGACTAACTGATAGACCAGTGGTTCTCAACCTGTGGGTCCCCAGATGTTCCTGAACTGCAGCTCCCAGAAACCCCTTCTAGCATAGCGAGTGGTTGAGAACCACTGTGCTAGACAATGGGGCAGAAGTAGATCTATTTCTCCCTCCACTTAAAAATTATGTAGTTCTGCATCTGGGAAAGAACATAAAGGGGGCAAGTGTAAATGGAGAAACAGCAAGACGCAGACAGACAAGTTCGAACTCTGTAAGCCTACTGATTTGCTGGATGTTTCTTTGGAGGTGTAACATAGAGATGTCTACTGACAGTTTTTAGGCTGTACCTTCACCTACACTCTGGCTGTATATTAGTAAATAAAGTAAAACATTACAAATTGTTGTATGAAGCTCCCACATTCAGTTCCAAGGGAAACTGGGTGCAACTGAGCACTCTACTAGGAACAACTTATCTCCTGGGGAAGTGGGGTACGTGTAACAACATGGTTGCTTTATATTGCTGAGACTATGTCAATGCTATTGCCCTTGTCAAGCATACTGGCTCAAAACCTATTTCTGAATTATGCAAACTTGGGTGACTTATAGAAGCAAATGAATGTGAATTAAGAACACCCCCACAGACACTACCTTTTGCATAGTTATTATTGGTGTGACTCAGCATGCAACACATAATGCCTACAGAGATTTCTTAATTTACAACAGTTCACATCTAAAATGTGCATTACTTATGTAATTCTGCAACAGGATATCAGCAACTGTCTCCCAGTCCAATTCTGGGGCCAGTACCAAAGAAATGAATTTAAGGGGATGGAAAGATCACTACTCCCTTCCTCTCTCTACTCTTATAACATGCTTTTCAACAGAGGCTCTTCTCTGCAGTCATAACTCATTAATTTTGCACCAAGAGCAAGAATACAGTAATACCTTGGTTTACGAGCATAATCTGTTCCAGAAACATGCTTGTAGACCAAAACACTCTTATATCAAAGCAAATTTCCTCATAAGAAATAATGGAAACTCAAATGATACGCTCTGTGGTCCCATAGACTACATATTGTGCACACAAAATGCCAAAACTCGCAAGAGAATTTGGCTAGAAATCCATGTCCATACTATGGTTTATGTACCTGGCTGCGGAATCTGCTCTGCTTGGGACTAACAACTAGAGTTTACTATATATTTTAATGTGTCAATAATAAAGTGCAATTTGTAGTCCTATACACACTTGTCTAGTTGTCCCATGACTAGAAATGGTTTGAAAAATAAGAATGTTGAAAACAAATTAAATACAAATATAAATATAAATATAAATATAGGGAAAAATAAAACCCTAACCTGTATGTTCCTGGCTGGTGCAAGGGAGACCTCTATTCCTCTCTCCTCCCTCTGCTTTGGAGGTTGCCTGAGTCCGAACATTCCAGACAATTACCCACAATCCAGCAGAGAGAGAGAGAGACGATTGGCTCACTTGTGATCATGTGACCTGCTCCAGTATTGGAAGGCAAGGCACTGCTTGTTGATCAAGGCTAAATTTAGAAGAAATGCTTGCTTGTCTTGCAAAATGCTTATAAACCAAGTTACTCTTAAATCAAGGTATTGCTGTAAATAATTTTCTCCACCCATACTTTAAAAGTTTACATTGTTTTGATAGGAAACACCACAGATACACATGATACAACAGAAGGTTTCAAATACACAGTGGTTAAAGGCCTGTGGCTTAGCAACAGGACTTGCGCTAGAACAGGCACATTAAATCAGTGGAAGTTACCCTGCAGTAGGATGACCAAAGTCCCACTGATTCAATGGGCCTAGTCTAATATGACTAACTGTGCTAAGCAAGCATGATTTCAGGCAATATCTGGTTCAATTTAGATTCATCAGCCCCATCTGGGCATTCCACACCTGGAAAATCAGAGTACTTTCTAGAGCTTACATGCAAGCAGGAACATCTCCCAAGCAGATTTGTCATTGCTCACATGTGCATTTTGGATATTAGATGCATATCATATTCCCTGCCCTCTCAGCTTTGCAAACTAAAGCAAAAGTCTAATCCCTGTTACAGCTCCACTTCTCTGCATTCTTCTGCTGAGAGTCGCACCCAATCATTGTTGGGAAACCCAACTTCCAATATAGTGGCTTTCAAGTTTTGGATCACTTTCTCCAAGGAGAATGGCCGGACCCATCTTCCTAGGGTTACACCAGCAGGCCAGAACTTTTTAAAAAAAATTCAGGATGCACAACTGTTTTCATTCAAGCAGTTGCATCTGCAGTCATGGTTTTCTGATGCATATAGGATTTTGATGCTTTCAAGATGTTCCTTGCATGTCATACAGCCAACAGAGGGGAGAGGTCTTTTTCTCTTTCTAGTGTTTTCAGAGAAGTATAAAAGTAGCCAACAAGGGTGCTCTTGCATGTTAACTTGTGAAACAAGCTGAGAACCTGCTTGAAGGGCGAGACAAAAATTTATTTCGTAACATAACAAAAATGGAGCCAGCTCTTTCACAACCCTTCATCTGACTTCAGCGATAGCATCTGTATTACAGTAGAAACTAATTTCAACTAACCTTATAAGAACACTTAGTGCACCCAGTGGGGTTACCAAAGTTGCCGGGGCAAAGGCATAGGCGGCAAAGTTAGCTGCTTCTCCTATTCCCACTAGGATAAAAAAATAAGCAGTTAGTAGTTAGCAAACAAATAGCACCATCTAAGGCTGCAGAAATATTCACTTATGCTTGTTAACATATAGGCAGGGTCTTTCAGACAATGAGATCAAATACCACTACCTGCCCAGTGTATTGAAATGCACATACATTTGAAATTCTAGAAAACACTCTGTATGTTAGGTAAAATAGACTATACTCCATGAAAGCTTATGGCATAATGGCTGGAATCTGGCAGTAAGTTGCAACTAGAGTAGGTCCATTGAATTGATGTGGAGTTAGCAAGTCAACGTTTCTGTAAGTTTCATTGATTCAATGGTCCTACTCCAGTTATGACTTACTACTGGATTTCAGTCATGAAATGTATTAGTGTTAAAGAGCAACAGAACTCTTTGTCATGAAAAAGAGAGAGGCTGAAAGTGAGATATTTAAGACTCAGGACCAACTGTCCCAGTAGATCCAGCATTATTTATTTATAAGGCACTGAAAAAGCTTACAGGGGCTGATACATCTCTTTTGTAACCCTGCAGTATAAAATATTGCTGCATGTTATGAGAATTAGTACTCAGTTGATACCAAACCTCCTGTAAATGGTTTCATTTGTAAAGCACATTGGTGGCACATTACATGTGGGAAAAGCTATTCAGAGGATGGCTTTCTGGATAATTATCATCAGCAAGCCTCCTTGTGGTTTTAAATACAGGTATAAAGAAATAATTTCTTTAGTACTTACTTAAAAGCAGTCCTGCCCACCATAGCCATTCCTTCAGATAAGAAAATCCACCCTGTCCTGAAAAATATGATAATTAGTTTAATTAACATAATGTAGGAATACTTTCAACTTCTCTGAAATAATCCCTGCTGTTTATCTTTTTCAAAGAGGATCATCCATATCCACTCTAAATGTACATATGTGTAAGCTTGACTCAAGGCTCAATTGCATGTGCCAATCTCCCCCACCCCCCGTTATACTAATTAGGCTGGGGGGGGGGGTTAGATCATTTACCAGCACTGATTCATTTGCCCTGAAAAATGGTTTATTTCCCTTTCACCAGGAAGGTTGTGTTGAGTTGTACCAATGGTGTGTTGCTTCATTCCTTATTATTTCAGCATGTGTGAATGTTGCTTTCAATTTATTTCCTTTGCAAAGAAGTTGGGTTTTTTTTTTGACGCTGTGGCCACTTTATCGCCACTGTGCTTGTACTCTTTTTTAATTATTATTTTTAAGGATATCCGAAAATCAATATTGCTCCTAGCGAAAACAGCATGAATACATTGCCCAGAAGGAGACAGCTAGGAGATAGCCTCCCATGCTGCCTTATGGGTGAAAGAGGGCTTAAAAAGAGAGATCTTTCCTGCTTTGAGTTGTTAAAAAAACATATATTCTCTCATTTTTCAACCCCACTCTTTGCAAGTATTTTAGAACCTATTGCCTACTGTGAGAAAAGAAAGGGAAAAGAAAGAGGACACCTAAGAACTGAAGAAGGGGAGTTGTGCAGGAAATTAAGGAAAAGGGGATGAGTGAGTAAAAGAGAGGAAGGAAAGGGGGGAAAGGAGGGAAGGCTCTGGTCTATTATCCTATTGATTTATCACTGTTGTTAATTTTTTTAAAAGGACAAGTGGAACAGATTGCCCTAAGAAAGAGTAGAGAAAATGAATCAATAGAAAAGTCAAGAGCAGTGAAGTCTGCTATAATGGTTCAAATAGGAAAAATGATTTGATGCAGTTAAAAACAATGTAAATACTCCTGCTGATATATATACAGTACCACTAAAATTGTGTTGGTACAAGAGAAGTATAAAAAGAATTGTTATAAATGTATTCTTGAAGACTTTGATGGCCAGGATCTGATAGTTGTTTTGAGTTTTTCGGGCTGTTTGGCCGTGTTCTGGAATTTTTTCTTTCTGACATTTCGCCAGACTATGTGGCCAGCATGTTCAGAGGTCAAGGAGCTCATGGAACTAGGAGTTCTCTCTGTGCTATGGGATATAAAGTGAGTGAGATTGTGGGGTTTTAAAGTTGTGGGAAAGAGGAAACTTGTCCTATGCAGGAGAATAGGTGTTAGTCATTGTATTGTGATGGAGGGATTAGGAAGTTTCACTGCAATCAGGGGTAGCAGCAATCTTTGTCTGTAGTTGATGGATGTTGTTAGCTGTTCTGTTGTGTGAACTGATCACTGGTGCTTGTGGCTGGGTGATAATCATTGAATTTTGATCTTTTGCAGGCTTTAGTTTTCTGAACTGGAAGACAGGCTTTGTTGATTTTTAGACTTTCTAATTTTTTGTTGAAACTGTGCTTATGTTTGTGGATTTCAGTGGCTTCCCTGTGTAGTCTAACATAGTGATTGGTAGTGTTGTCCAGCACCTCTGTGTCATGGAAGCAGATTTCATATCCCGTTTGTTTCAGGGTGTGTTCAGCAACTGCTGATTTTTGTTTTTTATTTTTCTGGTTGCTAACTATTAGATTGAACACACTGATTATATCAGACAAAAAAGGTGAATGCTGAAACAAATCAAAATCTAAGTAAACTGTTTAATGGGCACAGTTCATCTAAGGCTATGTGAAATATTCACTTATTCTTGTTACGATATAAGTACAGATATTATATATTTTATTTGTCTTCTAAAACATATTGAATAGAAAAATGAGCAATATTTTTGCCCTATAAGACACACTTTTTCCACCCTGTGCATCTTATAGAGCTCCAATTACTCTTCACTCCACAGTTGCGATCAACTTCCTTTTTTATATAGCAACAAGTAAGCTCTCACCAACCATCAAGAAAAAACTTTATAAGAAGCCAGTTCTACTCACTGTTGCCTACTGCCCTAGCAATCAGCAGAACCAATGCTTGCCTTAATATCATGAAATGGTTTCAGATAGAATCTTATTTATTTATTTATTTTATTTATATACCACACCATCTAGCTACACGGCTACTCTGGGTGATTTACAAAATTGAACCGATAGCAAACCAACAAACAATACAATAGATATATAAGTGCTAAGCTATAAAACACACTAAAATATACAAACCAAGCTTTGGGAATCGATCATTCCAAATAAATATTGTAAAGCAGGTGACCCCTCCCCTTTTTTGGAAACAGCAACATTACTTACCAGCTCTAGTGCATCCCTTTTCAGCCAACTGCAAAAGTCCCTTCTTTTTTAATATAAAGCTGAACCCGATGAAGAAGCTGGAGCTGATGGCCAAGGCTAGACCTATATGTAGCCTGTATGCGTTTCCTACGGGAGTGGAAACACTCAGCCTGGTTCCATTGAGGGGCTTGCTGGAATGGCCAAGGAAGGAACCTTGTAGCTCAGACATATTGAGAATTTGACACCAGGCATGATGAGAGTTGGAGCAAATCAAAGGAAACACCTCGCCTACAGAAAGAGGGGGGGGGATAAATGTTATTGTTATGTATCAAGCCACTTGTGCAAAAACTCTGAAGAAAATATGTGTACATTTATGACACACCACACTCTGTTCTCCTCTCCAGGTTTTATTAATTCATAAAACACCTTTCAGTTCAGCAACTGCCTTAAAAGGATATAATAATAAATTTCAAATAAAATAAATACAAATACAGTGGTGCCTCGATTTACGAATTTAATCCGTTCCGAATGCATGCTCTTAAGTCGAACTACTCTTAAGTCAGGGTACTTATTTAAAAAAATTCAAAAAATAAGTTAAAAAAATCAAAAACATGGAAAAATATTTGTAACTCGAGCAGACTATATGTAAAATTTGTAAGGTGGCAGTTAAAATGCCAACAGTTTTCTGCTCTTAAGTCAAATTGTTCTTAAGTTGAGCTGCTCTTAAGTTGGGGTACCACTGTATAAACCAAATGGAAAATTATTTGATGGGTAGGGGTGGAAAACAAGATTCTAATTAGTCATCAAAATTCTATATTCCCCCTCCCACCCTCCTACCTTGAGGAATTATTGTGGCCTGAAGAATATTTTCCCATTTTTAATTTAGATGGACAACAAAAGAAAAGTTATACACCGGCAGAGATGTCTGAAGAAAGCTGCCACAAGTTCCCGGCTGACAGGAACAACTTCTATTATACAGGAGAGCTGTTAGATTAATGTTGTTTGAGATGCTGCTTTTATCTTAACTGTCTGCAAATATAGCATCTTCCCATCTGCTAATGTACATTTTTGTGAGCAAAACAGAACAAGTGTCCATGATTGTCTTACCACGAGAAACTACGCAAAACCATACCTTAGAACAATGATTTAGGGATGTATGAGACATTTTGGAATAAATATATTGAACAGTGGTATATAAAATGGATTAAACAAAACACAATCAACACAAATTTCTCAACACATCCTTTCCCACTAGGAATAGTATTTTCTACTTTTCCGTGTCATCTTTGGAATAATAAAACACCTCATACTGACTCTGGCTACCAGTTCATCCTGGCCAATATTTATTCCATGTAACAGCAGCATTCCAGGGTCCCAAGGTTAACTTTGCCGTAGTGAACACCTATACCTATGACTTATTAAGGCTGCTTTCACACAACCACTAAAATCCGCAGGAAACTTTGATCCGGATCATCCCCCCAGAGTGGTCACGTGGTTGATGTCACAGATTGGATGTTCCCATGGCTGCATTTTGAAAATCCGTAACCATTCTGATCCCATGACTGACAACAGCAGCAAAGATATCATAACGGGGGTGAAAAGGTTTTGGTGTGGAATTTCTGTATTCCCAGTAATGGTTTAAAATCCGCATTGGAACAGCAATAAGGATTTTACCACCTCGAGACCAGGTACTTGTAAAATGCGCTGGGTCACACTTAAGTGAGCGTGGACACTAGAGATAGGCACAAAATGAGCAATTTTTCGTTTTCGTTTTCGTTTTTCGTTTCGTTACATAACGAAACGAAAAACTCATTTTGTCTCCAAAATGAACCGAACCGAACCGTGCGTTTCGTTTTCATTGCGGCAAATACATTGAACTGTAATGAATGCTAACGAAACAGCAGTTTTTCGGTTTTGCTTTTGTTTTTTTCATTTCGTTACATCACGAAACGAAAACGAATTTTTTTGCAAAAATTCACGAAAAACGAAAACGAACTGAAACGGACCCCCTAAACGACAAATGAAACACCATTTTTTGACTCATGCCCATCTCTAGTGGGCACACTTTTTTTTAAGTCCACTGCTTGTGGAAAAACAATTTTTGCTCCGCATCTGCGAGCACTTTGCAGTGGATTTGTGAAAGCAGCCTTAGAGAAGTGGACAAAATCCTGATACAAACTACTACGGTACATAGGAAGTAATTAGAAAAGGTTCTCTACTGTTTGCACTATGAAATATCTTTATAGATGCCCTGGCAATCAGATTTGCAATTTAACCCTATCTTTACTTTTCAGTGACCTATCACAAAACAATGCAAAGTAAATTCTAGACACACATGCCAGGACATAAAGACATGTGCTGTCAGCCAAAACTCTGCTGCTTATCTCAGTAAATCACACTAGATTGGGGCAACACACTAGAGTGGGAGTGATGCACCAAAATGTCATTGTTTATTGATGCTTCATCCTAAGTCCTAACAGCTATAATAATGTCCAAACTCTGTTAGAAGAGGAAGAAAAAGAGGAAGAATTTTACGTAGCACACAGTACATGCTATTCAATAGGAAGTGTTTTGTTTTCAAACTCACTCTGTGGGGAAAGGGGTTATGTGGCACTAGGTGGGCGGGCCCACATTCCACAAGTGAAGAAAGTCTTTCATTCATTAATTCATAAAAGAAATGAAGCTAGAATGGTTGTGTGTCAACAAGGCACTAAAAGGGTGTGGATAGTAGCAGGAGACAATGTATTTCCTTCAGTTCAATGATGTTTTGAATATAATAAAATACTGATATGCTTATTTTAATAAATACCTACTGATGAACAACTTGAGCATAAGTCAAGATGGTGAGACATATGGCTAGAGTGGCTAGAGAAATGAATAATCATAAAACCTAGTAGCACTATTTGCTCAGGAATTTGAAAACTGCTCTCGTCAATTACACCTACAAGTAGTGACGCAATGCTTGGCATTGTGTAAAAAAGACTGAGCAGAATAACAGCAAAAACAGGCAGAGCAATTATTTACTCACTCGCCTAGCCAATCACAACTCTAACTATACGCTGTTCAGAATGAAACTACTCTAAAACAATGAAGAAACCAGCCCAAGGCCAAATTAAGTTCCCAACCATCTAAGAATAAAGTTATTACTCCTAATTGAAAAAGAGTATAATCTTATTCCTCCATCAACTTCAGTTCATTCTCAACTGTAAGGAGTATAGCAAATTTAGACATCAAGCAAGATGGAGGTGGATAGAGGCACTCAAATGGTTCTTCTTTGTCTATTAATGTCTCACCAATAATTATAGTTGCTCCACAAAGTGTTTCTCTTTTATTTCCGGAGCAGACTGCTACCTCATCTGTCCAGATTAATTTGTTAGTCTAAATCCTGAGCAGATCCCAAGCCTTCCAAATCTACATACATAAGTCCAGCATGCAACTCAGTGGAGGAAAAGGCCACAACTTTATTGCAGTAGCAACCCCTGGTCCAGCATCAGGGAACAGATGCTGTGCATTGAGAAACCTAAATGCCCCCTCACTGGAAGAGTCTGTCTTTCTGGAAATAAGAAATGGTATTTGCAATGCTGTTCTCCTAACGGGAACTAAATTGGCTGAGACATTTATATGGACTGTCAAACAGATGAGGACCAGGTGCCATATCAGGCACATCACCGGATTAGCAGTTAACTACCTTAACTATTGCTTGGTAAGTCACACCACAGTCTGTCTTGTCCTTGAACTTGTTGTGCCACAGAGATATAGCTACCACAATTGGAAGTAAATTCAGCAAGGTCATACATACATACACCTTTATTGGCATTAAAACAAAGAAAATAGAACACAACCAAAACAGTGATGGTAAAGCACTGTCAAGTAAAACAATAGGTAAAAGGCCAAAAAGGGGATACACTCTCATTTCTTATTAATAACAGCTACTAGAAAATCTGCAACTTGTAAGGTGACCCATTTGGAATTGTCACAAAGTAAAAAGCTTGTGTATTCCTCTGGGGGACCAGGGAGCATAGACATAATTGGATCTAAAAACTCTTTGCGTTAACCTAGTATGGGCAGAGCAACTGCACAGTATATGAGGGGCTGTGTCCGGTTCAAGATGGCAAAATTTGCAAAGCCTCTGGGACGATGGTATACCCAAGTATCTTCCTGAGAGTACTGAGGAGGAGAAAATATTGAGTCTGGCCAAAATGAAAGCACATCTCCTATTTGGATTAATTAGCTTGCGGAAATAACAGAGCTCATGGCCAAAGACAGGGGATAAGTTAAAGAAACATGGAGAGCAGGTCCAATTTAGATTAGAGGAAAGTAATTCAGTTTCTTCTTCAAATAATTTTGCCTTAATGGCCAAGTAAGCTCTTTTAAAGTCAAAGTTGGCAAAATAATCAAGAGTAAAGCCTAAGTTGTGGAGTTTGTTTACAAAGAGGGAATCCCAGGAGGAAGTAAAGGGATCCTTTAAAAGGTTGGAAAGTGAGGAACCAGGAGAGGAATTATAATGGAGGGCTAACCAGTATTTGATGGCCCGGGACCATGCCAGAGTGGAAGGTAAGTGAATGCCCAACTCAAGGATCATGGTTGAAAGCTTGATTGTGTTGGGAACACCTAGCATTTGCCTTTAAAAGGAGGCAGTTATTAGGTCTACTTTTGTGGAAGCCGCCTTAATCCAAATTGGAACTCCGTACAGAAGCTGACTCAAGGTCTTTGTCTGAAGAACCTTGAGGGCTGCAGGTACATACTGGTTGCCACTATGGTAATGAAAACGGGATACTGAGTTCAGATGAAGTTTGGTTGAAGATATTGCCAAGTCTCTATGTAAATTCCATTCTAATCGGTGGTAGAAATTTATACCTAAATATATGAATGTTTTAACTTGTTTGACTGGTCTGCTGTCAATACTCCAGGATAGCGGTTTCCATAGATGAGAAAAAACCAATATTTTGTTTTTTTTCAGAGTTGATTGTTAGATCATTAGATATACAATGGCAAGGTCAAATCCAGCAGGATGACAGATCCTACCAGTTCTGTGTCCATCTCTCTGGACTCTACCACAAAGCCAACGCTACTGATTGTAGCTGAGTGAACTTGGAACCTTGCACAGCCTTCCCGTGGCTGCTGCCAAAGGGCTGTCCCATTAAATTCTACCAGGAATGGTAGCAAAAAGCAGTAAATCCTTTTTCATTACTTGTAATGAAACTCTAGCAATCATGGTGCAAAATGTCTGACGTGGAGCTACAAACCAGAGGCAAAACTGAGGTTGCTCTTCACCCCCTATAACTCTTGTAGAGTGCATAAGAGTGGGTAAATAAGGGTTGTCCCTACCAAGGTGTCAAGTTGGATGCCAGGTTAAACCAGTGTAGTCACAGGTCCCTCTATCTTATCTTTGGCTAATGGAACCCCCAACCCAGCCAGCAATCCCTGGAAATGGCTCAAAAAGCAAGACATTCAGATGTCCTGGCCCTCCCAATAAAAAGGAAGTCATCTAAAATCCTGATTACGAAAAATCCTCTGAATGAACAGGTAGGAAAACAAATGGATATCCTGCAACTTCCAGCCCTCTGGCAATCTGGGCTGCCATTCTGACCACAACTGGGGTGTCCCATGTAAGTCTGTGCCCCCCTATCATAGTCTAATATAGTCATATTACCCAAGGCAACACTCAGCCTGTGTGTGATGAATGTTATATATTAGATGATGAGCTGTGGTTAGGACCAACATGTAAGCATTCACTCACACACAAACACAAATGAAGCCCAACATATATAAATATTCTACTGCTGCTTGGCAGATGATGAAGGGAGTCGTTATCATTGTATCCCAGGTAAATGTCTTATGAGGCCATTCAGTCTGGAAATGTTGATCCGCTTGTACAGCTGGTACTAAAAAAGTGGAGTATGCTGCTTATATGCTACTGCATAACACTTAAGGCGCTATCTATGCTGTTTACAATTTAATTATGCAGGCATGCAGACTACATATTATTCACCACCAACAACCTCGCAAGCTGGATCTTCAGTTTATCAATCTTGGAAGAATGGAAGGCTGAGTGAATCTCAGGCTAGCTACCTGGGATTGAACCCAAGACAGGACCAGAATTTTGGTTGCAGTACTGCAGATTAGCCCCTGAGATATGAGGCCCTAATAAAATGTTTTTGAAATATTTTTGCATTTGTTTTCAATGTAAAACAAATCAAAGTATCCAGTGGAATCAATGGGAAAGATAAATTGGTCTTCTTCTCTGAAGGAGGAAGAAATGGTTTGATGAATTAATTATTCTGTAGTCTTCTTTAGTGGCAATGATTAACAACACCAATAGAAATCTCTGACAGTTACCATTATTAAACCCAAGAAACACATATTATACAGAAGAATTAACTGGCTGAAATGCTTTAATCTTGGTTCTAATCACCCATTACATGTGTTGGTCCTCTATTCCAGGATGAAGGCCGCTGCTGGTGGTTATAGCTGATCTAATTCTATTCAAAGTGGTTTGTAGGCAGCTACATGCTAATTAGGGACTCAGAGATTAATAGATAGGTTGCATTATGTACCAGTGTAGGTGAAAGCTTCTCAAAACAGTGTGATGGGCAAACATACATTCAAGCTGATTTAATCTTCAACTAACATGACTAATAAATTGCTTTTAATATGTATGCAAGGGAGAAAAGGGAGAGGCATGGGAGGTGAAGGAAGCAAACACCAGGACAATTGCTTGGTATTTACATCCTTCACACTGCAGTGAAGTTTCAACAGACAGGATTGCAGTTTCAGTCAGGAAGGTGTCCAATAGGAGATGACAGTAACTTTTTTTCTGTGCCATTTCCCCCCTCATTTGCTAGAGCGAGCAAAACAACAACAACACAGTACTCCAAATATGCAAAAGTGGGGTTCCTCAACAGAAGACCGTCCAATTCACCTGAGCTATTTGTAGAGTGGTGGCTATACCAGATCTGGAATAACACCCGTATGTAGTGCCTACCACTGGAATAATCAACTTCAAACTGGTCCTGCCAGTGCCCTGAACGATATCCCTCGGTCCCCACAGCCACAGCCACCACATGACTGCCTAGTACCATAGCTCTCCATTAGTGGGCAATTCCCTGGCAAAGCAAGAAGGAACATCACAGGATAACTGACAAACATTTCACAAGTCCAGGTTCTTTGGTGCAAGTGAATCAAGGGAACATCCCCTTTTTTGACAGCAACTCCCAAGAAATCCCCCAAAGCTCTTCACAGACTGCCCCCCCCCCCACAAATGTCCTTTAACAGAAGCTGTCAAAGGGGTGGCGAGGAAGGTGGACTCCGGGAACCCTTCCATCCCTGCGGCCAACGTTCATCCCTCAGCTTCTCTACCCAGTGACACTTATAAGGCTGAATGGCCACCTTGGCCACCCGCTCGAGACCTGATCGCGTTTTCTACAGCAGGCAGAAACCCAACAGGCAGGGACACCAGGCGGCTGCTGGAGAGTTTGGCCAGGCGAAAGGGTCCCGGCACGGAAGAATGGAACCGGAGGACGTGAGCGCCTCCCAAACAGCTCCTGAAAGCGCGCTTGTCTCCAAGGTGCGCAACCGTACTTGGGGAGGCGGCGGCAGCACCCATTTGGGAGGATAGTGGCTTCTACAGCTCCCCATGTGAGCCCGAAGCCGGCTGCCCCCTGGACCCTTTGGGTAACGAGCGTTCCCCTCGCGCGGGGAAAAAATGGGCGGCGGCGGGGGGGGGGAGGAGGAAGCGTGGAGGAGAAGCCCGCGGACGGGTCACACGCACCTTCGCTGCAGGTCTCCCGGCGCGGCACCGCTTCCTCCGCCATGGGCGAGCCTCACAGACTTCGACCGCTGCCGCCGCCGCCGCCGAATCATGGGTGGCGCGGGACTTTCCTCCCGCGTGGCCCAGCCGCCCTCCGCTGCTCCTTTTGCCCTTTCACGCGGCGGGACTTCGGCAGCCACGCGGCCCAAGCCCAGCCCTGGGCGGTGGGCAAGGCAAAGCAAAGCAAAGCAAAGCAAAGCAAAGCAAAGCGTTCTGCTTATATACCGCCCTGTAGTGCTTCAAGCACTCTCTGGGAGGTTTACTATTTAATTATGCAAGCTACACACACACCAACCCTCTCCCCCCCCCCAGCAAGCTGGGTACTCCTTTTAGCTATCTCTGAAGGATGGAAGGCTGAGTCAACCATGAGCCTGCTACCTGGGATTGAACCCCAGGTCCTGCTCACAGTTTTAGCTGCAGTATATAGGCATTTACCTGGAGGAGAAGCTGGCAAACCACTCCAGTATTCCTGCCAAGAAAACTTCATGGACATGGAGTCAGGAATAGTGGGTCATGACTATAACAACACACACACACACACACACATACACACACACACACAGAGGCATTTAACCACTGCGCCACAAGGCTTCCTAGAGGTGACTCTGAAGCTAACAAAGGTGAGTTGGTTCCTGGCCCAGTGGTGAGAAGCAACTGCTGCCTCCTTCCTACAGAGCTGCATCAAAATATCTGAGGGAAATACCCCCAACCGAATTGCCCCTGCAGTGTTTGAGGGTATTCCTGGCTACTGTTAGGGTAATTGCTGGTTTTTCAGTTTCTATCAGTCCAAAATGTTCCAGATTGAGATCTCCTAGGTTGGGAAAGGCTCTGAAGGTGCTGATATAAGAGGCTTGAGAGTGGAGAAGATCTTCCCTCATTCTGGGACCCTAGCCAGTTCCTCAACCTAATATTAATTATTTCTTTAGTTGCTTTTCTCAGTGAGCTCTAGGCAATGGACATGGCCCTCTTCCCCCTTCTATATTATCACAGGAACTGTGAGGTGGATCAGGTTGAAAGACTGACTTTTCAGGTGGCTAGCCACTGCACAGAATGACTGAGTAGGAATTTGAACTAAGATCTCTTGAGACTATCCAGCATTCAGATCCCAACACCACATGGCTATCTTCATTTGACATATGCAGTGATTCTCAAACTTAAGACCCCAGATTTTATTGGACTGAAACTCCAATAACCCTGTGGCCATTAGCTGCTCTACATATAAAACTTCTGGGGGTTGTCATTCAAGATGGTGCCCCAGATCTGGGAATCAATGTGTGAAGATTCATCACAGGTCAAGGAATAATGCAGATTGCAAAGACTATCAAGATGTATTTGGCATACACTTTGATGGACTGCAATCCATCTTCAGACTGTATCTGAAGAAGTGAGAAACAATCCATGGATGTTTTTGCCAAATAAATTTGCCGTGAAGATTCTTAGTCATCCAGGTGAGGTTATCCGGATGTTGAGTCATGGCAACTGGACTTCTTTTCTCGTGAGATTGATCTCACAAGAAAAGAAGTCCAGTTGCCATGACACAACTTCCAAATGCCAAATAAGTTGTACAGTATTAGACTTCTATTATTAGATTTCTATATGTCACAACACTCTTGTTTCTAAGGGTGTCTGTTGTTATGGAGCAAACAAGCTGGACTTCAGTTTGCATTAATGGTTAGGATTAAGCAAAGCTCCATCTTATTTGAAAGTATAAGTAACAGGTATTACAGTAGAAATTTTATACCTTTCTATGTTCAGAAAGTGGAACAGCGCCTCTTTAACACCCTTCAGTTGTTCTGAGTACAAATGAGTGGCTAAATCGTCTTGGGAGCAGTGAAATCCAGCAGTCCAATGCTAGGTTTCCATTATGCTATCACCTATTCAAAGAGGTGTACAGATTGGCTCTGTATTTATTCAGTGCACCATACTGGCTCTTAATTTCTCATTATTCTCATTTAAAATTCCAAGATACTTTGAATAGTGTAATGTTTTTTATGTCTCATAAGAAACTTCACACACATACACACTGGATATGCACTATATTCTGATATAATTCTTCCTGCAAACCTTGTTTAAAAATTCCTAATATACATGAATCAAACGGACTTTAAAATAACTATCCTCTGTTCTCACACTTTGGCAGAAATAGATTTGACTGAGGCTTGGGTTCTGTCCCCCCCCCTCCCCAGAACCTACAAAGTAATAGTATTATTGACAGTTAAGGTTTCTTTCTGTAATTATTGGAAAAAAAAGACACCCAAACAGGAGCCAGAAAAGCAGAGTTGGCAGCCCTGTCAGCCCTATGTAAACAAAAATAATAATATTCTGTCATATGAGAGATGGCTCCTAGTACTACCAATCACAAAACATTCTGAATGTCTCAAGAGAGGGGGCTCTCCGTGCTAGCGATTAGAAGACACTGTGCACTGCTATTTTGGCTTTTTCTCTTATCCAGATCTTCCGTGGTAAAGAAGAGGTTGACAGTAGAGGTGGATGAACAACAGGTGTTGAGCGGAGAACAATATTATCAGAAGACCTGGACAACTGCTCTCTGCCTTTCATGTGCAATGGATTTTCTGTGGTAAGATATTTCCAAAGGGGTAGCCGTGTTTGTCTGTTGCCATGTTAGTCTGTTTCGGTCTCCATGGTGGTTTCCGTAAGGGAGGAGAGGGAAGGAGGGAGGGGTAGCTGGCCATACAAAAAACTGTTGCTGATAACCCTGACAGCTTTGCATTACGTGAGCCAATTTTTATACATGCCATGAGCTTAGAAACCATTATCACAATTCAGACCTTTAGTGATAGGCTAGATTAGAATATATAAATGTATTGCAATTCAGTGGTCTCTTGTCTGTCTGAACATCCATCTGTCAGTCTAATGTCGCCTTGAAGTTCCTTTGCTCCACTTTGAAGTCAGTGACAGAATGTTATGGGAGGCTAGAGCATTCTTCCACTGATTTTGGAATACTGAATGTTACAGAATTGTATATTGTCATTTTTGATGTAAGATTTTTATCCATTCATTTGTTTGCACAGAGATTGTTGCAGCTCCCCATTGCAGAATGCAAAGCTGAGGATAGCATATAGCCCAGTTAAAGATGAGCAAGTAAATGAACCCCTGATGCTGTCAATGACATTATTAGGCTCAGTAATGGTGCTACCAGAGTAGATGTGGGGATAGAAGTAGCATCTGTGTCCGTAGTATGGTCATGTCCCTGTGTTTACAAAATGGTATGTGATCTGTTGTTAATAAGTAGATATTTAAGATGATGGTAGTGGTCTTTAAACCAGCAAAGGCTTATCATCAGATGCAAGTAAGAGAGGCACATAGGGATTGTAGCTCACTGATGATGTGTTCAAGTGATACCAGTTAGATGCTGTACAGTAGGTGACAAGCAGTGCTGTTCTGTAATGTTCTGTTCAATAAATTGCTTCTGTCTCATGGTAGATACTAATTTCAGGGTATATCTAAAAGTGAAGAGAGAGGGTGTGCGGGGGTAATAGATTCAAAGTCAAACTACAGTTCAGGGAGCCTGGGTTCAAATCCAACTCTGCTGTAGAAGCTGGTGGCAGTGGTAAAGGACTCCCTGAATATACAGTACCTTGAAAATCTCATTAGGATTGCTGTTAAGTTGGAAACAATTTGACAGCATGTCACAACAACAGCAAACATTTCTGGACCATGTTAATTCATATTCAAAGTTCAACAGGACTGTCTATGGTTGCAGAACAATGCGACCACATAACCACCTCTTTGGAATCAGGATTTTTATTGCTTTTCAGTGTGGAGAAACAGCAAAGGTAAATGTCGGGCATTTATATTTAGATAACATGTGTTCTGGGATGACAAAGCATATTAAACCCTTTCCAGCTCATCTGTTCCAGCTGCCCCTGCTTCATTTTCTTTCTTTTAGAGACTCAGGTTACTAGCACAGGCCAGATGGCCAATCAAAGCAGCAGAAACACATAAGGATTTGGTGGACATACTGGAGGAAGTGTTGATTTCAGCCTGGTTCCATCTTCTTTCTTGGGGTAGCTCTGCTCTTCTCTGGTTGTCCTTAAATCTTCCTCTCCTTATTTTGCCCCCTTTGGTTGACCAGCTCATAGATTTGGTTGACCAGTCATAGATTAACTAGCCTTTAAAGGTAGAAGAAAAAGAAAGAAGAAAAAGGGAAGGAGGCCTACCCTCTTAAAGCAGCTTCACTGGCTGCCAATCGGCTATCAGGAACAATTCAAAGTGCTGATCTTAACCTGCAAAGCACTAAATGGCCTGGGTCCAACCTACCTCAAAATCAAGCTTGGGTGCCAAGGTCATCAGGAGAGGCCCTTCTCTCCACCCCCTCACCCACACAGGTATGTCTCGTGAGAACCCATGAAAGGGCCTTCTTGGCTGCTGCGCCCAGACCCCGGAACTCCCTCCCCCTAGAGGCCAGGACTGCCCCATCTCTGCTGTCTTTCCAGAAACAGGCAAAGACCTTTCTCTTCCGGCAAGCTTTCCGAATACCTATTACATGTTTTTATATGAACTACCATACATGACTACACAGACTTTGTGTTTATATTTCTCCTTTTGTGATGGCATTGGCACTATGTTTTCAATGTTAGATTCCATCCCCTATAACTTTTAGATAGTCCACTGTACATGACAGAATTATCTGACTTCATAAATACACCAGTGTTTTCAATATTATCAACATCCCTCATTATGGAATTTTTTACTCTTTTCTTTAACTGATCGTGTAATCTTTTAGCTCTAATGTTGCCTTGTATTGCTGTAAGATACCCTTCAATTCCCTGTTCTCAAATTTGAATATGTCTTAAATGCACTGGACTGTATATTGTCCCTCATTACTGTAAGCCGCCTTGGGTCCTTTTCCAAGAAGAAAGGCAGGGTAAAAATACTCAAAAATAAATAAATAAATAGTCACCAGAATGGGGAAGAAAATATTCAAATGGCATCCAGTTTCCCTCCTGTCCTGACTTTCTCACTGCTGATGGAGTTGGTTGGAGTGGTTTCAAATACAACAGCTATACTGTACACACCTTTATATTGGGCTCAAGAATCACACTGCCTTAAATGATGTGAAAGCATTGGATTCCAAAAATGTAGAAGCTTTGGTGGGGGATGGGAAAAGCTGTAGATGGGGGCTTGGGGAGGAACTCAGGGTGATTTGAATTGACTTCTACATCATGTTGCCAGCGGAGAATAATGTGAAACAGACCATCCCAATCCTGGAGCACTTCTTGCATTATTTGTCATTGTAGTTGCCTCTTAAGAATAATGTGCTCTCAGGTCACCTCCAAATATCCCAAACAGAGTTTTCAGAGCAGATAAGATCTTCAAGTTTGCCATTTTCACCCTTCTGTGAGATTCTGAAGAAATCAGAAAAAGAAATAGATCTGGAAGGACAGATATGAAGGAACTACAAAAAGAAAAAGAAAAAAACTTAGGACCAAATATGTGTTCTTGGAGGTCAAGGACATGATAAGCTGTATCATGGTATTTGCAGTTAGTATACGTGGATGTGAAAGCTTATGATTAGCTTCATCAGGCTTCGTCCACATGTCTAGTGGCAAGGAAAACTAACTCCACAAGGTATCACTACAGCAAATCATGCTTGGAAGTACAGTACTTTTGTACCATATTCCAGCAGCTTCCTGTTTCACAGTGGTGCCACCCATGGGGTTAGAAGTCACATAACTGGCAGCTGTCTGCTTCCATCCGGGTTGCTCTTCTTGGCATTTCCAGTCTTTCTCTGTATTTCAACTCCTGGATGCTGTTACCTGGCAGCATGGTACAACATCCAAATACATAATATTTTTGCAATAATAAAAGAAGGGGGAAGTGAGCAGATATTGGGCAGGCGCAAATTCAATTGCAATGTAAGGTGAAGAAAGACAGTGTAGTCGAGAAAACAAAGGGGGTCATGTGGATTTCCTCATGGAAAAGCGGAAGGCAGCAAGAAAAAAGGAAGATAAGACAAGAGACAGTTTGACTCAATACAAAAAGGCATAGCTTTTAGTTTGCAGGTCCTGAGCAAAGCAGTTAATGGTATAGAATCGTTGCAGGTCACTGCTTCAGAGGGTGGTCATAAGTCATAAGTGACTTGGCAGCACCTAAAACAGAGACTGAGTGTGCAGTGAGACAGCTGGAAAAGTGCACGCTTGATCACTCAGAAAGGGTCACTGTAATGGGAGCAGTCTTCCTTAAAGCGACTCTTATGTAGGCCAAGGAATAACTCCAGCCAGCCCCCCCCCAAAAAAAATAATAATATCCAGCTTGGGCAAAGATTAGAGTTGGGCTGGAGTGTATTTTCCCATATGTTGTGTGATCACTGGGGAATAGGTTGCATTAGATCACTCCAGAAGCAGTTCAAATGTGATCAATGTCCCGTGTTATCACACTACAAGTTGACTGCTACTATACTGTATAAGAGTATCCTTTGTTTAAATGGCAGCTCATACAACCCAGATCTTTCTGGACCATTGCTTATAATTTGGAAGAAAAAAAATAATTTGGAGAATAGGAGTGTCTAGGTGTGGATTGCCCTCCAGCATCCAGGGAAGAATAAAAATGGCCCCCAGAGCCTAGGGGACAGGGCTTTCTCTGCTATATAGAATGGTATATAGTAGAGCTGAAGGTATTGTTGTAATGAAAGACTAACTAACATTTCCAGGTAGTATGTGAAAGAAAAGATGAAATTGTTGAACATATAGGAGAAGGCTGATATGGCAAAAAAAAAAATCACCTAAATATTTTCAGTGGCACAACAGCTTCCACAGAGGCTTATTAAACTGTAGGTCATTTATAGAATAGGTTAAATTGAGTCTCAACTGAAGAAGGTAAGTAGGACTCATTGGGATTTACTTAAGTGTTAACAACTGCCATTCGTTAAAAGGACCTACTCTACTTGGGAATAACAAGTGGATTTACCACAATATATTTACAGTATTTATTGCTGCTGCTTAATGAGGAAGGTATGAGGAAGAATATATGTATACATGGTGAACATAAACACTATAAGAACCTGCAAATAGTGAAATGGTGGACAACAGAATGTGAGCAGCAACTTTGGAATCTTCCCCTCTAAACATGAATAAGTGTGTGGGAAATCCGCAGTAAAGATTTCAGGAGCCTGACTCTTCCCTCACCCCCTTCTGTTTGTACACAGTACACCGCCCATGACCGTGCCCTGTGCTGATTCCAATTAAATCCATTTATAATCTTCTTGCAGTTGTCATGAGTTTTACGTGTTTACTCCTGGTTATTTGGTAGAAACTCAGGTCTCGTTTTTCTGGTTTGAGATTCATTGTGAAACAAAATTTGCTACTGACTTGACTTCATAAAGAGATCACATTTCTCAGAGGTCCTAATAGCAATATATCTAACAGGAGATCTTCATAGATCTCTTCTGGTTTACGAAGTTTAAAATGTTTATACACTAGTTTGTTGTGTGGTCCTATAGCATCTTCATTTTAAAGGCCTTAAGTCAGAACTGCCAGATTGCCTGTAAAGATCTACTCTGTTCTTCTCAAACTACTGTTTAAATGAGAAGCATTAGAGAGATAAGGCTTCTCCCATCTGTTTCTTCCTTGAAGCATCATCTATTTTCCCCTGCACCTGCTGTAACAAGCAAGATTCCAGGTGTGCTCCCACACCAGGTGAGGCAGGCAACTGAATAACTATGCACATACTGTAGCTGTATAGAACTTTACATGCCTAGTCAGTAAATCCCACTCAGTTCAATGGGGCTTATTCTGAGGTTAGGCGTAACAGAGATGTAGTGAGCTGTAAACATGTTTTAAACGTTTTTAAAGTGGTACATTGGAATGAGAGAGAAAACTTTAGAGATCTTTGCTCCAAATCCTGCATAAAATGTTTGCGGTTCTCTTTTGGAGATAAAATGAAATGTGTGGTTCAGTGCCTTGACACACTTGTCCGTAAAATTATTGACCCATAGCTAAAAATTAATGTGTAATTCATCACACACACATACATTGAAATTATTCATCAACATTAATTGTTTAGTTACAAAATAAGTGATCAAACCCAGCTTTGCTTGGATCAGAAATATATTAGTCCCAACCTTGCAGTGCTCTTTCTCTCCTCTTCAGCTTTTTCCTTTCCACATGCTGGTTCTCTGCCTACTCAGCCATTCATTCAACCTGCATCAGTTTTGCAAGATTTTACTCCTCACACCAGCGCTGTTTCTCTCCCCTTTCTCCAGCTCCAGTACTCACTCTTGCTAGACCACAGCAGCTGCGCATAGGTTGGAAAACCCTTAGTCCTCACTACATATACGTAAATGCTTTTCTTTCTGACCTCCACCCGTGCAACACATTCATTCTCCCACTGCCTGGTGGGGGAATGGGAACAGCAGTCTTCCTCTTCTTTCACTGTAGAGCTCATTTATATGGTGTGTGTGTGTGTTGTGTTGTTACAGTCGTGACTGACTCTTCCTGACTCCATATCCATGGAGTTTTCTTGGCAGGAATACTGGAGTGGCTTGCCAGTTCCTACTCCAGGCACCTACAGCACCTGGCATTCCCTGGTGGTCTCCCATCCAAGTACTAACCAGGGCAGACCCTGCTTAGCTTCCGAAATCAGGCGAGATCGGATATGCTTAGGGCATCTAGGCAGCTCTCATTTATATGGTACCTCTCTAAATTCTTCTCTCCATTCCTAAAAGTCTCTAGGAGTTTTTCTCTGTTTCAAAACTGAAGTGAAAACCCATGGACCTATAAATGTTTATTATAAAAAATGATTTATTATACAGATCATGTGGTAAGTCACAAAAAGGGTTTACCTGACCAGGACCTTCTTAGGTGCACAAAAATCCTACTTAGAAGTCACTTCAACGTTGCTTTATACAAAGATGTTCAAATATTCTTAGATTCCTTACCGTCAATGGTAAGATAGGTAGCATATAAATAATATAAAAAATCAGAAAGAACATGCAACCTAAGTATCAAAACAAACAAACCTATGACCCTTTTCTTTACCCGCTTTCTCCACGCAAGATCCTTTCAATCATCCCAGCCCAGAAAAGTTCCTCTCAGTCACTCAAACTACAGGCAGCATCCAAAGTTGCAAATAATATTCCAACATCTATGGGTGTGGCTTCAGTTGTTGTTTCCCTTAACATGTCCCCATAGGGGTGGCTGGCATTACTGTAATACGCAGCAAGCAATGAGAAGAAAGAAGTTATGCCAGTGTTGGAAGGGTGTGTGATAAACTGTGTTAGGAAACCACTGCAGTGTTTCCACAGGGAAAAATGAGCATGTGGCAGGAAGTAGACGATAATAACCAATATTTGTGTTCTTTCAGTGTTGAGAACAATGGCCTTGAGAGACTAATAGTGGAACTCGGTATAAGGTAGCTCCTGACAACTAATAAACCTGTAGTTCTGGTTAAATATTAAACTTTGATATCAAACAGGATACTGTACACTGTAGTTGTATGATTATGAACAGAACTAGGAAACCCTCTGATAAACAGGCAGATAAGTAGAGATACTGTACATTGCATGTGATATGGAGACCAGCAAGCAGGAAGTCAGCACAACAGAATTCTGTTGGCCTAAATAGAATATTTGAATATTTGTACTTGGAGTACAGTAAATGCATGCTATCAAAAACAATTTCTGCATATGAATGTGAATCATTCTGAGTAGTGAAAATATTTGTTTAAAAATGGGCTTGAGTTACACAGAGATGTACAGCATAGTTATATACAAAGAAAATGGAAGGCAAGGAGCTTGCTTTTTGTAGCAGATAGAAGGGAAACATTTGTAGAAAAATTGCTGCAGTGCCTGAAAAAGAGAGGGACGTTGCACAAAGTACTGTGAAGTTTTAAACATCCATAGGAGGTGTATTTCTTGCATTAAATCATACAATATTTATATTTGTAGTAGCAATGGGTGTCCCCATGAATAGAATAAATCAGATTAGAACAACATAAAAAATTGAAATTTAAAGTCAGATTTGGTACATCATCTAGCTAAGTAAGTAAAGTGCCACAGGATGTTTTTATTAGTCGGATGATTGGAAGAGAGATAACCTTAGCTCTATCTTCAAAGAGGGCAAAAAGGAGGAACCTGAGAACAACAGACCAGTCAGCTTGATATCAGTCCTTGAGAAAATTCTGGAACAGCTCATAAAGTGATCACTAGGTAAGCACTTAGAAAACAATGCAGTTATAACTCATGGTCAACATGGATTTGCCAAGAACAAGTTCTGCCAGATTAATCTTATCTCATTTTTATCAGGTAGCCTCCTTGGTAGAGAGCTGCCTAGATGCCCTATGCACATCTGACCCCGCCTGATTTCGGAAGCTAAGCAGGGTCGGCCCTGGTTAGTACTTGGATGGGAGACCACCAGGGAATACCAGGTGCTGTAGGTGCCTGGAGTAGGAACTGGCAAGCCACTCCAGTATTCCTGCCAAGAAAAGTCCAGGGACATGGGGTCACGAAGAGTCGGTCATGACTGTAATGACACAACACACACACACCTTGGTAGAAATCATGCTGAAGTGGAGGAAATTTAATAGGCATGAGTGCAGAGTTATACACCTAAGGAAAAGTAACCAAACACACATTTAGAAGATGGGGAATAGTTGGTTCAGTAGTACTAAGAGTGAGAAGGTTCTTAATATTAGATCATAAACTTAATATGAGCCAAGAGTGCAATGTGACTGCAAACAAGACTAATGCTATTTTAGGTTGCATTAGCAGAAGCACAATATCCAAATCCTGCGAAGTACTAGTCCCACTCTATTTGTCACTGGTTAGGCCTCATCTAGAGTATTCTGCCCGCTTCTGGACACTGCACTTTAAGAAAGTCAAGAAGGATGAGCAGGGGACTGGAAACCAAGCCCTGTGAAGAAAGACTGAAAAAACTGGGCATGTTCAGCCTGGAGAAAAGAAGACTTAGAGAAGGAGGAGGAGAGAGGGAGGGAGGGAGGGAGAATGTTAAAGTTGTTAAATGTTGTGTTGCAAGCTTGTATATCATTGATTTTAATACACTTGGAATACAATACAAATGTGATTACAATATTTTGTTACAGTTAATTTTGTTATGCTCTTTCAGAAATTTTGGGAAATACCTAAAACCATGCTGAAAGTTGGAGATTCTGCCTTCTTGAATATGTTTGGTAGCTTTTCTGTGGTGAGAACCTTAATGAGATTGAGAGGATTTAGAAAAGACCTGACTAGGCAAGATGCAAGAAGAGATTAAAGAAGGCTTATTGAAAAATAATCCAGTGTTACTGTTGTACTTCAATCTATGCAAAATTGGAAGCCTCAAATAATGCCAGGAAAACAAAACTTTTTGTCAATAATTTGCTTTTTTACTGTCTGTATCTGCCAGGCCCAGAAGCCTGTGAATTAACAAAATCTGTTTTCTCTGTAGGGAATGTATTAAATATATATTTTAATACATTTAATATTTAATAAGAATTGAATATTGGGGTGTTATAGCAGAATTTCCCCTCTCTTGCTACCAGAGGTGGCACATGTATAGATTGTGTGGCATGACACATGGACACCCATATCCAACTGATAGTGCTTTTGTGGGCAGGAATGTTGGGCAGAATCCTCCTTTTTACACAATGCTTCATTGTGTATGCAGATGTTCTTTGAAGTCATTTGCAGAAGAGGATAGTCACCACTTCCTTGTTCATGAAGATCCTATATTGATTTCAGGGGGTGCGATTTGTGGCTTGCACAACTGTAATTTGAAGATCATGTAGACCTATGCCTATGGAACCCGATGCTTTATATTTGCTTTATATGCCCAACATATGCAGTACAAATCCATGTGATTTTAATTTTCATTAATTACTTACGCAATATGAACATACACCAGAGGGGAAGGATTTGTTTTTAAGAGGTTCAGAGAATATTATTGTGTAGAACTGGGCTAAAGTACTGTACTCAGATAAATTTACTTAGCACTTTGCTGTATGACAGTGAAAATATCTTCTAAGGACTTATCTTTGGAAAGCAGAATCCTAAGATCTCCCCAAAGGTCTTGTCTTTAAATACAAAATTTTGAAAAAGCAACAGTAAAAACATAAGAACATAAGAACACTGACCCATGGTGGATCAGGCCAAAGGCCCATCTAGTCCAGCTTCCTGTACCTCACAGTGGCCCCACCAAATGCCTCTGGGAGCACACGAGACTAGATACAGTATCTGTCTCCTGAAACCATTCCCCTGCATCTGACCCTTGAAGTACCCGGGTTTTAAGCCTGGAGATTACACATCTCCATTCTTCATCATGGTTTGTAACCTGTGATGGACTTTTCCTCCAGGAATCTGTACAATCCCCTTTTGAAGGCATCCAGGCCAGATGCCATCGCCACACCTTGTGGCAGTCTTTGCTTTCTTTTACATACTCACAAAAATACATTTCTGCCCCTTCAGCAGGCAGTTTGGTTACCTGTGGCCAACTAGTGTTTCTAGAATGCCCTTGGGAATGATCACAGAGCACTCTGTTCCCAGGAATAAGTATTCCCTTCCTTGAGCTTTCAGGACCAAAATGTCATGGAGTGGCAAGTCCCTCAGGGGTAAATAAGCAAAAGATGGGAGGGGGGGCAGAGGTGCCCCTGGGCCATCTGTTTTTGCATAATGGCATGAGAATATGTTCTCAGAGAATATGAGAATTTTTTAAAAATACAGCAATATCTCATGTCTTGTCCTTATAGTAATATTGAGTGCTACTTATTATATTACAGAGAGTTATTCTGAAAGGAAGTTCAGGCTTCGCTCAGTTTTAGATTTTTATTATGCCTGTGGCTTTAGCACTCTGGAGACTTAAAGGATTTCACTCATAACAAAGAAGAACAGATTATGTTCCCAAGGTAGGTACAAGTAGGCACTATAATACCATCTTATTACAACAGCAGCACAGGCATCCCTTTCACTCTAGAATTCATATATTTCCCCCCCAGTTTCTGTTGTTACAGATCCATCCTTTCCTAGGAGGATAAGGACTTGTTTACTACGTGGGATTTGTTGCAGTGGGATGAAGGAAATGAGGTTGGTATTTATTGTTTATGTCGTTCAGTTTTGCTTAGAAGACACAAGGGAATGCATTGATGGATTATTGGTAAAGTGAAAGTTGACAGGGAATGCTAAATGGAATGTAAGGAATGGAAATACGGCAACGTGATGAGATGAAGGGGCTAATCATTTCCTTAAAACAAGCTGTGGAAACTGCATGTAATTTAACTAGAAATGATGTGCATTTATTATTGCATATATTCTGCAAAAACATCTCTTTGTTAGTCTGGCTTTCATTTGGAACACAAAAGCAATTACTCTGTGTAAACTTCAAGAAATAACCATAGATTTTCTATGAATAACAAAATGAGTAATGCCAGAAGAAACGGAAGCCAGGCATTTTGCTATGATCCAGTAAACAAATTGCTCCCATAGTCGTATTTGTGGATGTTTGAAAATATGTGGCATTGTCTTAATTGGGCTTATTCTTATTACTGAAATATGTGGGATTTAAGCATGCTTATATTTTGCTGATTCTTTACTGTATGCCTAATATTTTTTGTTTCTGTTCTACTATTCATTTTGTAAAACCAAGAAGCACAGTATTGTATGTTGCAACCTTAATTACATCACAGTCCAGTGTACATCTACTCAAATATAAATCATCCAGAGATCAATGGGGCTTGCTCTGGAGACACGTACTGGCAGATTTTTCAGCCTTAAAATACTTAAAATTCCATGGGTTTCAGTGGAACAGGGAAGAATAATGTGTGGGTTTCAGCCACTGAAGCCAATGCGACATACTTTCATTTTGCTGGATTATGCATAGCAGTGTTGTCTTGTCTCTGTTTTGCCAAATCTTAGGTTCAAAATCTTTAATCCACATGAATATATATTTTATCTTACCCGTCCAGATAATAAATCCTAATTATGACCACAAGGGTAGGGGTAATCAAAACCCCTCAGGAACATTTAAATGTTCAGAGCTTGACTAAGCAGGGAAGAAATGCAAGTACTGAAAAACTGGAAGATAGTAAAAGCAGGTAAGAATGTGTGATACAGAAACACTGTATTTGAATGAATAGAGTACTTTTTATTGCCTTACCTGGTCATTGTCACATTGTTAACACACACTGGTCAAATGCATACTTACATCTTTAAATCCCACAATTAAATATGCATTGAACTCTCTCACTGCAACTAGAGTGTGTAACTGCTCAACTTTGTGTGGATCACACCTAATATTTTGCTGAACCATGCTTTGATCTTATACATCATATTGTTAAATGAATGTATAAGATGTTAATCACTCTTTCCATCCATTCCCCAAATTACTGGCAGTACATAAATCCAATACAAATTTAGATCACAGTCCTAACTAGCCAAGATGACTGAGGTGAGGTCTGACCAAACTGATACTAAACCAGGTAAAGCTTTGCTGAATCCAAACCACTCCTAGTCTGGGGATTTGGAAATGATGTCAGGCTACCTTAAGTCTGGCCTAACATTATAGTAGGTAAGGGGTGTGAATCTGGGCTAGGAGAGGTCTGGACCTACCTTTCTCCTGATCTCAATGCAGCATATACAATGTGTAAATAGACCCATTCCTACTAACAGACCTTGGATCAGCCAACACAAGTGGTTGTGTTGACACAAGGCCAGCTGTGCCATCTCAAGAGGCTTCTGCCCGTTGCAAACACAGTCCAGCTGGCGTATGCTTTCCCAACTGCTTTGCCTATCGACATTTTTGTACACACATACTTGTAGATCAATCCCGTGAGTAACCTATCAGATGAGCCTGTCTATGGAAATCAATGGTGTGTTCATGTTTAAGCATGCTTGCATTTTGGTTCTAACATTTTACTTGGAAATTGGGCTTCATTTGATTCTGAACTGAATGCAATGACAAATACCCAGAGACCTTTGGGTAGTGGGTGGCATCGAAGCTAAATAAATAAATAAATAAATAAATAAATAAATAAATAAATATGCTTATTCCTTCATTTTAAGCAGGGTAACTAACATAATTGCTGAACAACATGTTTTGCAATATATTTCCTACAACAAAACATTTTCAGAGGAAGTAAACATATTAGTCAAATCATGTCTCTCCTTTGAAAATGGCAAATTCTTGTTAATATTTATAGATTAGGATGAACCCAGAAAATGTTTAGCTTTTGATTAAAAGCACCTTAAATTATATATGTTACTGTTGTGCAAGAATGTGACTTTTGTCACTTCTAATTCTTTTGACAATTACCATATATACAGGCATGCCTATCATTCTCAGGAGGAGCTGAGACCTTGCTGACACCTACAGGCAGGCTGCATAACTACCACAAACTGCCGATTTAATTAATAATGTGCCATCATTTTTACTCTGGCCTAAGGTGACCCTCCTAGGATTTTCTAGCAAGGTAGTACTCTAAAGTATTTTACTAATCCTGTCCTCTGGTGGCACTGTGGGACTGTGCAGCTTGCCCTAGGTCACACAGGTTGTAGAGCTCAGAACCTCATCGATTGCATAAGCTTCAGGTCATCTCTGCTGGCTGGTCTCTTAGGTGGCGCAAATTCCATTCAACCAGTAGTCCTTGAGCTTCAGCCCAGTGATCTATAGTTTGCCATGGATGCCTTCCGAGTGCTGTGAGGACACTGTACAGGGCAACTACCTAGAGGGGAGCACAGCCTGACACACCCTTACTAACCATGGGTCTTCCTGGAGCTATGGTGGGCTTCGCTGCAGAGACCTGCTTTATCCACTTGTTGAAACTGTTCATTCTCAGTAGCATAGCTGGACTCGTCATCCTTCAACACGAAAGAGTAACAGTTGTACATATTCAACAGTTGACTGTAATATAGTTGTCTCTATGCTCCCAAGGAAAGAGAAAATGAAAAATATAAGTGGTGGTTCTAACTTTAACAGTCATATAATTTTTAATCAACTTTTCAGCAAATCTAATGGTGAAAAGGAAAAGGATACAATGGTCAAAGAAAATAAAACTGACCAGGAGAAAATTAAAGATATGGAAGAGTAAGTAACGGAGAGATAAGCAATTGATTGTACAGTAGGACCCCAGTATCCACTGGGGATTGGTTCCAAGCTTTCCCGTGGATAATGGAAACTGTGGATAAGAGAGAACACCAAAATGTCCCCAAAACTGCTGTTTTGTGATAGTAACTTGCTTTACAGCGGCTGTTTTGCAACAGTAGCTTGCTTTACAGCTTCTCTCTGTGACAGTAGCTTGCTTTGTGGCTGCTGAATTATTTATTTTTTCCTCTGCCAACTATGGATAACTGAATCAGTGGATACAGGGGTCCTACTGTATATCATTGTAAGAAGTATTGAAGCTAATGTATATATTATCATTATTGCATGGATTGCTTATTTTTCATGCACAGGTTTCACTCTGCAGCAATAATACCTGTTGTTCTTTGCATAGGACATGTGTATTGAATATGTTTTCAGTAGAGGTGGCACTGCCACAGGCCATTTTCCTGACCTACGTGATTCCTGCAGATTAGCGAACAGAGCTCAAATTTGGTCCTCGGAGGACACTGTTTGACATTCTTGTTGTCAGACGAGATTTGTGGATAATCAATCAGCAGCAGGACCCTCCTATGTAGGAGTGGCAGCACATACATCTATTTTCAGATCCAGTTCAGGCCGATGGGTATTACTCTTCAGAGGTAAAATATAGTATGCAGTTGTATAATGGTTTTTCATCTACAAAATATATGCTATAATATTTTTTAGTACTTATGGTGTCACAGGGTTCACATTAGCTACAGTAAAGTAATATGGTTTCCTTGTGAAAATTCTTATACCGGCACCGTTGATCCTGATTTTAATTGACACAAAGTCTGAAGTCCTGTTGCTTAATGTAATAAATCACACTAGAGTAGGCCCACTGAATCAGCTTTTGTGAGTCACCCCTCCACATATTGATTCAAATGGACCTACCCTAGTTATGACTTACTAGAATAAGACCTCTTGAATCAACAGAACTTACAGAATCAGTATGTACTTTGAGCAGGATCAAACAGCTGCAAAGGTGTATGCTATAGTACAGTGGTGGTGAACCTTCGGCACTCCAGATGTTTTGGAGTTGGACCACAACTCCCACAGTCCTTTGTCACTGGTAACCTAGGCCCGGAATTCTGGGAGTTGTGGTCCAAAGCATCTGGAGTGCCAAAGGTTTGCCACCACTGCTATAGTATGGCTTTGAGCAGGATCAAACAGCTGCAAAGGTATATGCCTAATTACTCCAGAAAAGGTTGCTTTCATGGGTATCTCCCTTAAAGTGACCCTTCTGTCTGCTGGGAACTCAATCCAGACTGGCTCCTGAAAGGAGAACCCTTTCAGCTGGACTAAAAGGGTCCAGCTTGGGCCTGGATCAGGTCAGGCTGGAGTGCATTTTCCTCATAAATTGTATGACCATCATGAAACAGATTACACCAGATTGCTTCACAAGCCACTCAGATGGCAGTCTATTTCCCCGTGTGACCCCATCCTTTGCTAAGCAACAGGATTGTAGCCAAAGGAAGAGGCTATAAGGGTGACCACCTAGCTAGTCCTCCAGTAGTGCAAATGTCTGTATTAATCTAAAACCAAGCACTCTTGAGCTTCATTGGTTTTAGTGACAGAATTAATCCCAATGAAATTAATTGGTTAGGGTTCAGTCTGATTACACTTCTATGATTTTGTACCAGTACTTTTGTTTCAGTAATGTCATCTTTCTTTCTCTTTACTGTGTAGGAAGAAGAAAGAGGTGTTTGTGATTGATCCTTCAGGAAACTTGTATTACAACTGGCTGTTTTGCATCACATTGCCTGTCATGTACAACTGGACAATGATAATTGCTAGGTACTGTTAAACAATACTGTTCAGGAGATTATTTGATTGCTCCATTGCCATCTCACGGCATGTTAATGCCTTATTTTTAAATTTATGCATGGATGAGCTAGCTTGTAAAACAATAAAGAATGCATGTCAATTCAGTCTACAGACCAACTTGAATCCATCAGAACAATCTGAATCCATACTGGGGCATGTTTTCTTTTTCAGCCTGGCTTCCCTTGTAGCTCTCTTGTGACACAAGGTTTACACTGGGAGCTCCTATGATGATTGTGCAGGCATGAAACACTCGAACAAGTGGTTTGAGTGTCGCATGCTGAACTCAGGCTGTGACCATTCGGGCCTGTTCAGTGCCCGAATATAGATAAACTTTGAACAAATTAAATGCTAAAATGATTAGGCTATTTTTGATCAGGGCTACTTCAATAGTGTTATCTTGGCCATTTGCTAGATCTTCTTTAGATTCTGTGTTAGTGCATAAATTGCAGGCCATTAAATGTTGCAGTGATTGAATGCCTCCAAAGTTACAGAAAATTTATCCTCTGTTCAAGTAGCACCATTAAACCTGATTATTCTTTTTATCTTTGTACATTGCTTCGAAGTCTGTTAAGTGACTTCCAGAGGGTCCAGACAGAATCTTGTCTTCGTGAGAGACAAGACTCCTTGGCATTCATCCATTTGGGAAGGTGTTTTTGCTTTCCATATGTTCAGCCTAGTCTCTTCTGGTTTAATATTTAGAGAATGAAATGTGCACAATTTTAACTGTCCTCTAAGGGGTTGGTTTCCATGAAGTGGATGGGTTTGGTGCTGTAGTTCCATGTTTTATTTAGTCAGTGGACTTATTATAGGGACTAACAATTAGATTTAGTGTTATGATTCAATTTTTGATGTTTTCAGGTTTTAAACAAATATCCAGAATAAATTTTAAATCTTATTTTTGTAGTGTACATGTTTTATTCATTGTTTATTAGCACCTCTCAACATACTTCTGGTGGGACACATAATAACCTTCTATAGAATGCTATCGATTGAGGTCAGATGGCTGATTAGCTCTAACAGAGAATAGGTCTGTGTTGAATGTTTGGAACTGGAGTTACACTCTTAATCCATTGTTGAACTATAGGCTCACTAACCAAAATGAATCTGGATTGTAGCTTCTCTGTCAGCCAACACTTTTAAATTAACGAGGGAGCTCAGGATTTTAGCCCATTTGGTAATGGTTTCACCATGTTTATTGTGTTCAAACCCCCAAATGTTGCTGTGACTGTTGAAAAGTCCAACCAGAAAGTGAATTTTTTTCGTTTCTGTATTCGATTGCTTTTGAAAGCAGAATGGTACAGTATATTATATGGTTTATAAATAATTGTTACTATACATTCAGCCACTTCAGTGATCAAGTTTTCCTAAAGAGGGCATAGAAGGAGCATCCCTGAAGAGCGGAAAGCCTTGTGAGTACATTCAGGCACCCCCTGGGCAACAGCATGCAGACAGCTACTAGTCTCTCCTATCTAGATGTGTGTGTGTGTGTGTGTGTGTGTGTGTGTGTGTGTGTGTTGTGTCATTACAATCGTGATCGACTCTACGTGACTCCATGTCCATGGAGTTTTCTTGGCAGGAGTACTGGAGTGGCTTGCCAGTGCCTACTCCAATCTAGATGTATTGCACTATAAATTTAATCTAAGTGGTCTAGCACATCAGCAATGATCTAGCAGAGGAATAATATTTAATAATTTCACTTCCCCTGCCCTTGTGCCTCCCCAGAGGTAGCAAGGAAGGTGTTCAATTTTCCCATATTGTGAAGTGGCTTGCTAATTAAACCACTTCACAATGCTGGAAATTAACAGAATAAGCCTTTGCAGCATTGACAGCTTCAAGGCTAGATTTTGGGCCATTCTCAATTATCTCATGCACAGGAAATGGATAAAACAGGAAAATGCCTACCCACACCAAAAGCAGAAGCCCCTGACAGAGTATTTAAAAGGTGTGAGTAGGGACACTCTGGGGACAGATTGGTTTGGTCTGATGATAAGGTTGTTTGCCCCTGCAGTGCACCAGACTGCAGGGCAAATGCCAGTCAGATCTAGACCTATGTCTGTAGTTGAATATAAACAACCACCTACAGTGGTCAAAATGAGATTTAAAGTTTATTCAGAATATAGTGTTTAAAACCTGAAAACGTCAAAAATTGAATCATAACACTAAATCTAATTGTTATTCCCTATAATAAATCCACTGACTAAATTTTACTTAAGCCAATATGTACATAATCCACTTGACCTGATGGCCTTCTCTATTTAATAGCAAACAAAAATGACTATATTTAGATTTAGTTCACTGAGCTGTGCAGGGCATTTCACTGTATCTGGGGGTGGGCAACTCTGGAAGGTCCAGGGGTAGTCTTCTGTTATCAAGACCCTCCCGGGACTGAACTCAATACCTATTGTAAAACTTTGCAAAAAAACAAACAAACCACCAAATGAAACAAACACAAAACCTAAAAGAAACCTGGAAATGTAAGTGACTAAAAGCCCACCTCCCCCCAGAACATGGGGGGGGGGTTAGTATTAAGTGGTACAGGGAGGTTCTGTTACTAATTTGAAAGGTCTGTTCCTACAAGCTCCAACTAGCACCAGTGTTTCTCTCACTGAAGAAAGGGGAGAGGTGAAGACCACAAATGCAGCATGGGATATGGCTGCATGAGGCCCCTAATCTAGTCCAAACAACCACATTCAATACAAGAGATCTAGAGCTGCACCTTCTTCCACATTTGGCTGCCCAGAACTTACTTGAAGATCTCCAGCAAATGAGAGCCTCCCCTCCCATCATTGGTTCCACCACTTAGCTCTTTCACACTTTTCTCTTACCATTCAGTTGGAATTACATCTCATATAACATGAGCCAATTAAAACTAGCTCAAACTTATGGACAGCAGAAAACAAGTACTGTATTTACCCTCCGTAGGTGTTGCAGGATTGGTATACTATTCCCTATCAGTTTTATTGTCAACAGGTTAATTATACCGGTACTTGGTTGCTTCAAACTTCCCTTTTCCCTTCTCATTGCACTTGTCTTTCAAGGTGTTGACTGTTTGTTTTTTGCCTATGATCTTGTTCTAGTTTGCCTATATAGTTATCAATGTGTCATGCTATCACCTATTAGCCTGACCGAAATAAATATAACTTCTGGAAGTAAATTTCCATAAGAGGTGATCCCAGTGGCTTGCATCTTGGTTTCATGAATAATCATAGAAATGCTTAATTTTGAATCCTGGTTGTGATTCCTCTTATACAGAGCCTGCTTTGATGAACTTCAGAGCAACAATTTGGAAATGTGGTTCATTTTTGACTACATGTCAGATACGATTTATGTTGCTGATATGTTTGTACGAACAAGGACAGGTAAGAGCATGCTTTCTTGTCAGTAACTTGTTATTTGTGTTGAGTTTTTGAAAATGGGAATTTGTGCACAATTGTAGAATCAAAATCAGTAATAAAGAAAATGAAAGTGTTTAAAGTTTTCTCTAGACATGGGGATGTCAGATGGTTAAATACATTTGCTATAAATCATCCTTCCTAATAACACAACTACAAGGACCTTATTCTAACAATTTTTTTCTTACATAGGTATGAATAAACACATGCACGCACGCGCGCGCGCGCACGCACGCACACACACACACACAGTGATACCTCAGTTTACTAATTCAAGGCATTATCTGGGATGTTTTGTATTGCAAAAAGGGCTTTATGCAAATCAGGAGCAGGGAAAGGCACTTCTTAATGGGCTGCTCAACCTTCGAGGCTTTCCCCACAGAAAAGACATAGATGGCTTGGATTTCTGCAACAAGAAAAAAAAAAAAACAAAGTGGAGAGGCATTTTGGAAAGGTGGGAAAGTTCTTGTAGAACTGAGATGTCATCACTGAAAAGGCACTTCAACGTTTAAAATGGAAGTCCAATCAAGAATACATCCCAGAATCAAACTGTAGCTTGCAGAGTAAGGAACTTATGTAGTCCTCCAGATGTTGAGGGAGTACCATCAACAAAAATGTACCATTCCATCAACAACATGCATTCAATATGTGGCATTCCTGCTGTTGGGAGCGCTACAATATTTGTTTCCTGATTTGAATGTCATGGAAACTCTGTGGTTTGAGGAGCTTCTTATCTCGAAAGAAATGTAAGAGGCAAAGAGAGACATACATTTGATAGTCTCTTTTACTTGCAGGAGGCAAAGTTTTGCAATTTTTCTCCCCTCTTTCCAGATTTCTGATTAGATATAGAAATTGGGATAGGGTAAAATTTCTCCCACGTGACAGATTAATAAATTTGTCATCAATGTTATAAATGGAAAGAAAATGGAATAACATCATAAAGATTTTTTTAACATTTTAATTTAGGTTACCTGGAGCAAGGTTTGCTGGTGAAAGAAGAAATTAAACTTAAGAAAAGATATAAGGGAACAGTACAATTTAAACTAGATGTACTATCCATCATACCAACTGATTTTCTTTATTTCAAATTGGGATTGAACTACCCTGAAATAAGAATAAACAGATTGCTTAGAATTTCACGTATGTTTGAATTCTTCCAGCAAACAGAAACAAGAACAAGCTACCCAAATATCTTCAGGATCTCTAATCTTGTCATGTATATAATAATAATTATCCATTGGAACGCTTGTATGTACTTCTCAATCTCCAAAGCCATTGGCTTTGGTACAGACACATGGGTCTATCCCAATGTTACTCATCCTGAATTTGGTCGGCTTGCTAGAAAATATGTGTATAGCCTGTACTGGTCAACACTGACCTTGACAACTATTGGTGAAACACCTCCTCCTGTGAGAGATGTGGAGTATTTCTTTGTTGTTGTCGATTTCTTAGTTGGCGTATTAATATTTGCTACCATTGTCGGTAATATTGGTTCAATGATCTCTAACATGAATGCTGCCAGAGAGGAATTTCAGGCAAGGATTGATGCTATCAAGCAGTACATGGAGTTTCGGAAAGTGAGCAAAGACTTAGAAAAAAGAGTTATCAAATGGTTTGACTATCTGTGGACAAATAAGAAGGCAGTGGACGAGAGAAAAGTTTTGAAGTTTCTTCCAGATAAATTACGAGCAGAAATTGCCATCAATGTTCATCTGGAAACGTTAAAAAAAGTCAGGATTTTTGCAGATTGTGAAGCTGGTCTATTAGTTGAACTGGTCTTAAAACTTCAGCCTCAGGTCTATAGTCCTGGAGATTATATTTGCCGGAAAGGTGACATTGGGCGAGAAATGTACATTATCAAAGAAGGCAAACTTGCAGTAGTAGCTGATGATGGAGTCACTCAATATGTAGTTCTAAGTGATGGAAGCTATTTTGGGGAGATTAGCATTCTTAACATTAAAGGTAGCAAAGCAGGAAATCGGAGGACAGCCAACATTAGAAGTATTGGCTATTCAGATTTGTTTTGTCTACATAAAGATGACCTAATGGAAGCATTAATAGAATATCCAGATGCAAAAGCCTTGCTGGAAGAAAAGGGAAGGGAAATCCTTATGAAAGATGGATTACTCGATTTAGAAGTTGCAAATACTGGAAAAGATCCTCAAGAGACTGAAGAAAGAGTCTATCAATTAGAAATAATGCTAGATAATTTACAAACAAGATTTGCCAGACTTTTAGCTGAATATGATGCTGCACAGCAGAAGTTGAAGACACGACTGACAGAAGTTGAAAACATCCTGAAACCACATATGGGTTTTGATTTCTCAAATTTAGAAGAAACGGAAACAGACTTTGGTCAGTAAGAGACTGGAATGAATACTGTAATAGAAGTATAAATATTCTAATTTTTTTAAAAAAGCTAATGGAAGAAAGAATAATTAAAACATATTTCACTGGACATGGAATTTGCTAATACCACATTTTTGTCTAAGAATTTTCTTTTCTTTTAACACCAACCATTTTCATCATGTATTTTCCAGAACTTACATCGTACATCTATAAATTCGAGACAATGGCCAAAATCCTATTGCCTAGTGTAGCAAATAGGTCCTTTGAATCAGTGGGGATTTGGTGAGTCACCTCCTCCATAGGTTCCATTGATTTAAATGGGCCTCCTCTAACTACAACATATTCTCATTTAAATCAACGGCATCTGATGCATGCAGGACAAATTAATAACTTGTGGGACATCTTTGTGTGAGCTGCTGAGAAAATTAGCATTGTATATAATGAAGGTAGTATAATGTTGTGAGATATCTTGATATAAGATTTTATATTGTTATATCTTGACTTATATGACTGTGTCAAATACAGTTTTTTCTGTGATTATCTAAGATTAAATAAATAAAATGCTGTTAAACTAATTATAAGGTGTCTATAATTAAGCATTGTACATAAGATTACATGGTAACATTTTTATTACAGAAAAAGGTAGCATTGAGGAAAGCTTAAGGAAGGTCATTGCTTGAGAATGATAGTTATGTGAATTTTAAAATCAGCATTTTAAGATGCAGCAGTCTTCTTTCTGGAAGGTTCAAGGCAGGGCTCTGCATTGCTCAGATCAATGAGCAGACTGACCTCGGTTGTTCCTAGAACCATTATACACGGGGAATTACCCTGACCTATTATTAATTCATTCTAACTCATTGGCTGGGTTTCATTCTCACTGTTTTCCTTTGTTCAAAGAAACTGATACTGAACATTTAAAGTGTTAAACTTCTACATTCCTTTATACTCTTCCTTTCCTTCTCACGTAAGCTTTCCCAAAAAATGGGAAACTCCACCTCGTTCCTTTATCTCTGCAAAGCAACAGGTGTAAGGAATTTGCAAACCCAGTGTAAAACCTCCATTTTTTTGTATAGTACTCCTTTTATCTCAGACCGGTGGCTGATGGGTCCTGCTATCACTTCTGCAGGGACAAAATTCTCCATTGAAAAAGCAATTCCAGGGCAGCCGCTACTACTTATTCGTATTTATATCGTAAATTTATATTGAGACAATGAAGGAAGAATCGGTTTAGCCACAGACGAAATCTGACCCAAAGCAAAATGGTTTATTATTATTTTTCTTTCTTCGGGTTTTTCAGTCATGAGGAACCTAAGGCGGGAAAAGTAAAGAAATAAGTATTCATGCAACACTCTATCCTTCCTTTCGCCCAGTGCGGATGACTGGACTACAACTCCCACAATCCAAGTTGCCAGGCTGGCCGAGACTGGCCGGAACTCACATATTAGTTAGTTTCCTATTGGTAACAGGTGCCCACATTCTGACGTAAAATTTTAAAAAAAATCGGATTGGTTGGGTAATGCCTCCAAAGGGTGGGACAGAAACAACGTGTTTCCGGTCTCCTTGCTTCCGGTTCCGGTTTGGATCTCCGCCCCCCCATAAAAGCCGGCTTAGGCGGGCATCGCCTGCCTGGCTTCAGAGGAACGCTGGGAATTGCAGTCCAGTGGCGGGCACGTCGCCAACGACCGAGACCCAAGCGCTGCGTTTCATCCATTTACCCGGACTGGCTTCGAGCGGTGCCTGCCGTTCTTGGCCCCAGAGGCCAAAGTCGGCCCGGGTGCCTTGACCCTCCGAGCGGCGGCGGCGGCGGCGGCGCCCGTGCCGGGATGGAAGGCGTGTCGGCGTGGCGCCAGGGTGGCCGCGGCCGAGGCCGGGGCGGCAGAAACGGAGCCGCCGGCGTCCCTGCAGCAGGGAACAGACCCGGCGGCCGGGGCAGGGCCGGAGGAGGAGGAGGAGGAGGAGCGGGCGGCGTCTCGCTCGGGGCCGCGGGTCACCACCAGCACCCCCAGGGCGCCGCGGAAGCCAACGGTGAGCAGCGTCCTCCCGGCGCAGCAGCCACCGGCCGAGAAAGAGGGACGGAAGCATCGGGGTTGCGAGGAGTCGTGTGTCTGTCTGTCTGTCTCTCTGTCTGTCTGTCTTTGAAGGAGACTTTAAAAAAAGCCCCTCGGGGTGTCGTCGCCTCCCTTTGAATCGGGCCGTGGCTGGGAAGGGAAGACCGCTGTAGGTTTGGAAAAAGATCCTCTGACCCGCTCCTTCCTCCTGGTCTCTCCGCTTGCTGGCACGACGCCCAGTGCGTGTGTATGCGCCCATAGTTCGTGTCGTTCACGCCTCTTTCTTTCATAGATGCACCTTGCGTGATCTAGGACCATAGGGTTGTGCCATTCATGGGTGCTCATCATGGCAGATGTGGACATGTGTGTCATCAAATTCAGGCCTCCTTAGGACAGTTGGGGGGGGGACAGTATATGACCGTGATGGAGAACCAAGTGCCCAAACTTCGATTCAGAACCCACTAATTTTTCACAAAGTGCCAATACAGCAATTTAACCTGAATGCAGGTGGCTGTGAAGTGGTGATCTCAGGTGCCCACAGAAAGGGCTCTGATTGCCACCCTTAGCACCCATGCCATACGTTTGCCAACACTGGTGGTATATGAGGTTTCAGCGAGTGGTCTTGCCACTGCCACCTGCAGTGGATTTCCATGGAAAATTGAGGACTTCAATCCAGGCCTTTGTGCGCTACTCTGCCCCGTATACCACAGTGGCTCTTGCATGTAAACCTACATGCAGTTTATGAACACATACCATTCATATGGTTGCACATGCATACAGGTATTTATCCAATTCCTCCTTGGTTTTTAGTTGTATTAATTGATCCAATATTAATTTTCTCTTAAATTGTTTTGCAGTAAGTCATGCCATTTTTGTACATGCTTGTGTGCACTTTCACTAATGTCCATGCCATTTGTGTGTGTATGGTTTGTGTACACCAGTACACTATTGTGCATAACCAGCAATGTCAATAGATTATGCAGTTTTATTTGAATTTTTATCTCGTCTTGCTAACAGTTAGCTTAAAGCAATGTACATGACTTCCCTACCCTCCCATTTTCTAAACTAGCAATAACCCTTAGTTGTAAGTTTGAAAGTGTATGACTGGTTCAGGGCAGACTGAGTTTCATGGACAAGCAAGAATTTAAATCCTAGTTTCTTGAGTAATATTGCAGTACTCCAAACACTACACCACACTGGCTGATTTCTTCAAGACAGCAGAAGAATCTAAAAAGGAAGCACGTATTGTGAGTGGACTCCCCATGTAGCATAAATGATATTTATTGGGTGGATTCCCATGGTTCACTTTTTCTCATAGAGAAACTTTTCATCTTGTGGCTGTTTCTGTTAGCAAAAAAAGGAGGAGTTTTCTGAATCTGTTTCTTTTGGCAGACCCCTAACACTGGCTCAGATCAAGAGGTGGCAGTTTGCAAATGAGATTAGGGTGTTTTTTTGGGGTTTTTTTTTTGGAAAAATTAGGTCTTCCAGTAGAGGTATTAGATGAATCAAAAACAGGTTCGTGAGACAACTTGCATGATTCCAGTTGAAAGGAATATGGCAGTGAATCACTGGTTTCCATTGAAATATTACTTGTACAGTAATTCATTAGTTCTGTTTATTGTAAGTTATTGGTCTACATCATCAAGATGACAATCACAGATGTATCTTGGAACTCCATGTCCAGTGTAGGGATGGGGACAGGCTACTATAGTTTTGAAATCAGGTTTACAAAGCAATTCTATAGTGTTTTGGATCTGAGTTTTCTGCTTACCATATTGATAATTGTAAACCACCCAGAGTTCCGTTTGGAAGATGGGCGGTCTATAAATACTACAAATAAATAAATAATATAATAAATAATTGCTATAGCAAACTACTTTGATAACAGAAAGTGAGGAGGAATTAAATAATCTTTTAATGAAGGTGAAACAGGAGAGTGAAAAAAAGGGCTGAAGCTCAACATAAAAAAGTAAGATAATGGCCACCGGTCCCATCACCTCCTGGCAAATAGAAGGGGAAGAAATGGAGGCAATGACAGAGTTTGTTTTCTTGGCCTCCTTGATCACTGCAGATGGCACCTGCAGCAATGAAATTAAAAGACACCTGCTTCTTGGGAGAGAAGCGATGGCAAACCTAGGCATCATCTTAAAGAGCAGAGACATCACTTTGCCAACTAAGGTCCGGATAGTCAAAGCTATGGTTTTTCCAATAGTGATGTATGGAAGTGAGAGCTGGACTATAAAGAAGGCGGATCACTGCAGAATTGATGCTTTTGAGTTGTGGGGCTGGAGGAGAGTCTTGAGAGTCCCCTGGACTGCAAGGAGATCAAACCTATCCATCCTGAAAAAAAATCAAACCCAAATCTTTTGCAGTTCATATACTGCAGTCCCAGTATATTGTGGGACCACAGGATATGAAAGGCTTGACCCCCTGGGATAAGCTGGATGGGCCTGTTTCAGGCCTCCTGTACTTACCCCAGGCCTGGAGCTGCCCCGAACGGGCCTCCAAAGGCCTTCCCAGGCCTGTTAGAGGCCCCAAAAGTGCATTCTGGTGAACTGGAAGTGACTTCCGGGAAACCCAAAGTGACTTCCAGATTGCTGAAAACCACTTCTGAGGCCTCCGATGGACTTCCCGGGCCTGTCAGGAGACCCCAGAAGTGCTTTTCGGGGAACCAGAAGTAACTTCTAGATCACTGGAAAGCACTTCTGGAGCCTCCAATAGGCGCGGGGAGGCCCAATCAGGTAAGTGTAGGAGGCCCCAGACAGGCCCTCCAGTCCTCACCCGACCCAGTGTCCGCTTATCGCCAAATTTCAATTATTGCAGTTTGAGTTGGGTCCCTAACCCCCGCGATTGTTGGGGGGGGGGTTACTGTATGTATACAGATAGTTAGGAATTTAAACAAGGGTTCTCTTGGTGTTTGGTTATTCTCATATTAAAAAGAAATCTGGTTTCATTGTTTAGAATATTGCTGTTTTAATCGTATATTTGTATTCTATTCCTTTTAACAGAGTTAGCGTCTCAGAAAAAATTCAATGAAATTAAGAGGGCGAATGAAGCTGCAGCTAAAAAGCTTGTTGAAGAACAGTTTAGTTCCTCATCTGAAGATGATGATGAAGAGGTGGAAGGAAAACATGGAAGAATATTGGATAAAACATTTACAACTTATACTAACCAAACTGGTAATTTTTTTTCTTTCTGCACTTTGATTATAAAGAACTAAACCGCGTAACAATAAGTTTGGATAGTACTTTACAATCGCAGTGATAACTTTTATGTATTTATTTAAACAAATGTGATGGAACGATACATTTAAAAACATTCAAACATGTTTTTTAAAAACTGAAGAAAAACGACATACATAATGTACCCCAACACCAGAGCCATTGGTGTGGGCGGGGCATGTATAACCCTTGTGCAGTTCCCTTTCCTTTCCAGCATTGTGTGGGCCCTTGTAGAGAGATGGGCCCTTTATCCCAGTGACAGCCTCGTTGGAGTGGTTGACTTTCTGAGGAGAAGGCGATGGGGCCAGCTGGGCTCCTGTCTGGAGTAGAGTGCCACTGGAGACAGAGGACCCCAGTGGCACACAGTGTCCAGTGAGTGGCCTAGCTAGCCCAGGTGGCAATGAGGGATGGAGCAATGTGCCACCTGTTGTGCTGCACTGGCAGCTTCATACAAAGCCCTCACTGGGACAATGCACCCATCTCTACTCTTGAATTAAGATTTGTTCCTTCCCCTTTATTAATATAAAATGATAAATTTCCCCATAGGTCTATAAGCACATGTCTTCTAATTATACCTCTTGGCTCTTAAATAACATCTAATTTTATTATTGACCGCTATACCCCTGGCCTATCAATACCATTCACTTAATATGATATTATGAGCCATTTTCCAGTTCCTAGGAATAATAAATCTTGTAAAAGGTAAAGGTTGCCCCCGCACATGCACGGTAGTCGTGTCTAGGGGCAGTGCTCATCTCCATTTTCAAGCCTGAGAGCCAGTGTTGTGCAAGTCCTTGGCCATGTGGTGGCATAGCTTCACTGAACACTATTTACCTTCCTGCTTTTTACAGCAGTACCTATTTATCTACTTGCATTAACACACTTTCAAACTGCTAGGTTGGCAGGAGCTGGGGTTAACAGCAGGAGTTCACTCTGCTGCATGGCACCCGGGATTAGAACTGCCGAGCTGCCGACATTGCAGCCAAGAGTTTCAGCGTTCTAGGCCGCTGAGGCACCATGCCTTCCAATAAATCTTGTAGTTATTAGCAAATTGGAAACTAATTGTATATTTGTCCAAATATCTGCCTCTTTTTCCAGTATTGTAAAGTGGCTAAGTTTAAATTGATTGATTCATTTATTTCCTTGAAAGCCAGTTGCAAGCATTTTAGTATATATTCCTGTTCCCACCACATATGGAAATATGTACCTTTTTTCTAACAGCACATCTTAGAGAAATTTATCATCTGTTTTACTACGTTTTGTCGATGTAACATGCTGGTATACATGTTATCCAGTATGCTCTTAGACTGTATGAGCTTATGGATGTAAGGAATCATTGAATCATGATAATTAGCATGTCTTGCCATAGATTGGCATGGTTATTAAAGTATGCTGTCCACAATAATTGTATTGAGGAATAGTAGAAATGACTAAAGTGGCATAAATTGCAAGCAAATACCATTGCTTCTGGAATGTTGTGAGGAAATAGCAACTGCAAGGAAGCACAACTCAGAAGACTGAAAGGGCTGATACATGAGGGAGAACAGGGAAATCCAAAGTGAATGAGAATAAAGATGTTTTCCTAGCTGGACATTTCACACAAGAATTGGGGGGAGCAAGGAAGCTGCCTGTGCAAGGTAAAAGTGCATTGGAAGATAAATTTAGGATGAGAGAAATTATCATACCTTTGTCTTGTTAGATTGTCTTCAAGCTGGGAAGCATTGTAATATAGATAAAACAATTCAAGGAAAGGGAAATATTGTGTGGAAACCCCAAGAATAGACTGAGCAATAAGATCCTAGACCAGAACAGGCATTTGGAATAATAATGAGCTAACAGGATTCTCTGGCTAAACACTGGATTCTTATAATGATGAAAATGGTTGAAGTAGGCCTGATCTTGGAGGCTCCTCGAGCTTTCAGTGAAGTTGGTGACACTCCATATAGAGGCAGCTTCAGGAGGAGGTAGAAACAGTATTTAGCTCCACATGAGAAGGAAAAATATGGCCATCTCATACCTCTTGTGGGAGTCTTTATAGTGATTTGCCAAAGTGACTGGGCAACTTTCCCAGTGATGTTGTGAACACCTGTTTCTCAACCAGCTCAGACCTGATTATTACCTTACACACAATCATTTCTGTTATGGTTAAGGTATCAGCAAACAATAGAATGGCCCAGGGACCATTCTAGCCACTTTGGCCTTATAAAATCAGGTTGGATTGATTTCTTAATGGGATTACCTGTCATAACCAGCTCTTTGTCTGGCATTGTTAAGGTAATGTCTCTTTCTGGCAGACTCCATTGAATGGAAGTGGTCAGAGTTATTTTTCTACAATTTGTTCTGTTCTAAGGGCTCATTTGATGATACAACAAGCAATGTCTAAGTTTTTTTTTCTATTTTTCTGGCTCAGACCTCCACAACTTTACTTCTAAATGGATTCTCAGTTTTCACAAGGATCTATGAAGACAGTGGCAGAGAAAAGGCTTTGCAGGGATGTTATTCAAACATAGGTACCCAGTCATGGTGGGAAGAGAATCCTCACAGATTAGTTCTTGCTTCATTTTTGGCATCATTCCACTAACAATTAGCATTAGTGTAACACATGATTGACAACTTACGTGTATAATGATAAATAATTATTTTCCTGTTTTCAAAGGTGGAGATGCAAGTGAACTGGAACGCACAAGACAGTACTTGAATGATGCTTTCCAGTCTGGGGCAATGACGTGCTTGATTTGTATTGCTTCAGTTAAGAGAAACCAAGCTGTAAGTATTTGTTTACTTATTTATTTATTTATTGTAGGAAAATGAGTCCACACATAGGCACGTTATTGGGTTTCACACAGCCAGGCCTCCATGCTCCTGCAATCTCTCTCTGCAACCAGGAGGCCTGACATTTTTATTAGCTGTAAAAGGCAGGGTTTCAGATATGGCGTGATATCCTACGTGTCAGCCTGCCATAGGCTGATGAACTCCTGGGAAGGGCTTACGTGACGTGGACGTGTCACCTGGCAAGGGAATTGATGATGGATTACCAAGCAGCTTGTCATTTCCTTGCATCCCATCCCATGATGTACGCAGTGAACGTAGGAAGGGTCTTGTTTTTTCCTATGGCCATCTCATGGCCTTGTGGGAGGAAGAGATAACCAGCAGCCTGCTTCCTGAGTGTCAGGTCTCATGGAATCCATCGTCCTCTCCCGGGGCATCCCCGCACGGGTGGGGGTCAGTAATTCCCACGGGACCCTTGTGCAGGATGCAGGCTGGGTGCTTATTAATATGCTTATTAATATCTCTTAAGGGGACATTCCTATAATTTATACAAATTATATGCCGCCCACTACCCAAGGTCTCTGGGTAGCTTACAATTAAAATGAACAGTTAAAACAGTTAAAATGTTAAAAAGGCAATGGGCAATTAAAACAATAAAAACATTTAAATACAAAACACTAAAATTGTCACCAGGAGCCACAATCTATGATAGTTAAAAAATCTTCAGAAACAGGAAGGTCTTTACCTGGGGCCAAAATGTCATCAGCGTTGGCGCCAGGCCTTGGGAGGGCCTTCCATAACCTGGAGGCAGCTGCTGAAAAGGCCCTAGACCTACAAGCCATCCCTTTCACCTCCTTCAGGGATGGCTCTCTCAGGAGGGCTCCCTGGCTAGATATTAATTGCCGGCTAGGTTCATATGGAAGGAGACGGTCCTTCAGGTATCTAGGTCCTAAGCCATTTAGGGCTTTATATGCCAAAACAAGCACATTGAATTGGGCTCAGGCAACAACTGGTAACCAGTGCAGGTTACGTAGAATCGGTGTGAGATGATCCCTGGCAGCCCCACCACTCACCAACCGGGTTGCACAATTCTGAACCAGTTGCAATCGCTGAACCGTCTTCAAAGGCTGCCCCATGTAGAGCCCATTGCAGTAATCAATCTTGTGGTATTGTCAAAGCATATTTTCTCCCAATATTTGCTGTTCTCTTGGATTCATCTTAATATCCCAAAAGAGAGGCCATTCACCTTTAGAACCCCTCTGAGAAGTCAAAAGTTCATTTTCTTCAGAAATTCATACAATTTTATTTTATTTTTATATCAATTTAATTTTTATTCAGGCATTGCTAGCTGTGAGCATTTTAGTTACTATGTGTGAGCTGTTTTGCTGAAAATATTATTTGATATTTTTCGTTGTGTGCTTTCAGCCCTCTAACTCATTCTGTTCCCTTTATGGGGGCGGGGGGCTTGTCTTCTACATACTTCAGATTTCTACTACTGTTAGCGCCAATTAGGGCCTATGTTTTTTATTTTAAACATGAAAGTTGCTTTTTAAAGAAATATCTCAGACAGTATAATGTCTGGTTTATTTTGTAGGATTTGGAATCTAATTGTTTTAATTGTTTTTCTACTTTGTCTAGCTTATTGTGTGATAAATGTGTTTATAACTCCAGGGAATGTCACATAGACAACTGAAAGTAAAAGTTCTAAATAAATCCAAAAGTTGCCTTAGGCAGTAAGATGACTGGGCATTTATTCATTGAGGTAAAAAAAAAACATAGAGGTTGCCTTAGAGGGCTCAAATAATGTTTACTATCAAAAGTCTGTTAATATGTTTTTCCCTTCTCTGGCTTTAATTTAGTACAGTATTTTTCCATCATGTATAAGACTACATATTTTTTGCTGAAATTGTTAGAGTAAAAATTCAGTGTTGTCTTATGCATGGAAGTAAGCTGAGGCGAGAGCCACCGGTGCAAAACTGTAATTTTGGGTTGGAAAAGTGGAAGTCATCTTACACACAGAAGTGTTTTATAGTTGGAAAAATATGTGTAATTTATTGTGCATTCCCAAGCAATCCTTGAACAAAGTGGTATATAAACTGTGATGCATATATAATAATAATATAATATTATTATTATATAATTATATAAAATTATTATTATATTATTATATAATAATATAATAATCAGTAAATACATTAAGCAGTGCCCCTAATACACTTTTATGTGTTTTCTAGATCTGGAGTTGCACTGGATGTTTCTGCATATTTCACATGCCATGTATTCAGAAGTGGGCAAAGGATAGTGTTTTCCTAGTATCCTCATTGACTGATGATGATTTTGGAAAAAAAGATTATCCATGGCTATGGTAGGCCTTTAAGGTTTTATTTTGAAAGCTGCTTCAGGCAGTGGAACATTTGAGAAAGCTTTAGAAAGAAAAATAAGCATTAGCAGAAAGCTGCAAAATGGATGTGTGTGTTGTGTCGTTACAGTCGTGACCGACTCTGCGTGACTCCATGTCCATGGAGTTTTCTTGGCAGGAGTACTGGAGTGGTTTGCCAGTTCCTACTCCAGGCGCCTACAGCACCTGGTATTCCCATCTAAGTACTAACCAGGGCTGACCATGCTTAGCTTCTGAAATCAGGCGAGATCAGATGTGCTTGGGGCATCTAGGCAGCTCCGAAAAATGGATACTTAATGTTTTTTAGGGAAATGTGGCAAAAATTTGCCTCACATTGAAAATATTCTTAAAAATAAGACTTCACGGCATATAAAAGCCGCCAGAGGGGATTGGCTGAGTGAGTGGGAGGAATAATGAATGCCTCCCTGCAGCGGAGTAGGACTCCAGTATGCTTAAATGAGAAAGGCCGTTACTTCACGAGGTGCCTCGCTTCGAATTGACCTTGCCTTCGATTTAAATTCGGAGGCGGTCACGTGGTGGTCACGTGGTCTCCCTTCGCTCCCACCCCCGTTTCTCTGTACTCACGCGGGGCATTTTTGGGACCGAATCGATTACTACCTCACGTGCTCCCTTCGCATTAGAAAGCTGATTTGCAACGTCCGGTTCCACTCTCCTTTTATTTTTTAAAAAAAAATTACGCGGCGTATCGATGCATCAATGCTTGGCTGTCATTCACGACAGCGCGTGGTTACTGTACGATCCTGTGTTTTGTTTCCTGGCATCATTGGCAGCCCCCCCCTGCCGCCGCCGCCGCTACTCGGGGGGAGCCCCGCATGGCACAGCCGCCCGCCCTCCGCCGCTTGCACGCTGCCTGCCCCGGGTGCCCTGCTCTGGCCGGGCGAGGCGGCAGCGGCTCCTCCTGCTCCCGCCGCCGCCGCCGCTACTCGAGCGAGGAAGTAACAGCGCAAACGATGAAACAATATAGTGATGCATCAATATCCCTGTTTGAATATTTTTTTAAAAAACTTGAAATAAAAGCCAAAAACCGAGACCACACGTGACGTTGGGAGCGAAGCGAGATGCGAAGCGAAAAGATTCCCGGCCCATGGCAGGGGCACCACTCACCCCGGTTGGAGCACGGTAAAGGGGGCGTGGTCGGGGTGACGTCGCAGCCAAAAAGGAGGAGCGTGCGGACTGAAGCGATCGGTTCGCACAGAAATGACGGCTTGCCGCGAAGCGAGCGGCTCGTGAAGTAACGGCCAAAGTAGTAAGACCATTGTTGAAAATGTCCTCCTTGGATGCCCCAATATTGGATAAATACTAACCAATCTCTACTGTTCCATTCTTGGGCAAGGTAACAGAGTGGGGTGTGGCTTCTCAGCTCCAGGGCTTACTGCATGAAACAGATTATCTCGATCCATTTAAATCTGATTGCAGGCCTTGTTAAGGGCTGGAGACTGCTTTGGTCATCTTGGTGGATGACCTACTCGGGGAACTGGATAAGGGAATATGTCCCTGCTGGACCACACAGTGGCTTTCGATCTGCTATTGACCTTCTGGGCCATCTCTCTGGGGTGAAACTTGGATACATTGTTTTTCAGTGTCTCTGGTTCCTTCTCTTCCCAAGCACTTCCTAATTCAGAAGGTGGTACTGGGGAGCTCCTGTGTAACCCCTTAGCTGTTGGCCTGTGGTGTCCCTCTGAATTCTCTTTTGCTATTGAACACCTACATGGAACTACATGTGATTGCCTCACTGTTTGCTCTTTGTTTAGTTATAACAGCTTCTTGAGTTCAACTTCACTGCAAGATCTTCACTAATCTTTTCCCCTTTCTCCTTCAGTCCAAAATGTAGGTTTGAGTACAAGCGTTCTGAGACGCCCTCTCGATACTATTGCTATTGTGGAAAAGTGGAGGATCCACCATTGGACCCCTGGTTAGTTCCACATTCTTGTGGCCACGTGTGTGAGAAAGAATTCAAACCTTCCTGTGGACACAGGTGCCTATTACTTTGTCACCCAGGTATGTGATGGCAGCGTAATTATCGGTAAGCAAATTGTCATGCTAATATAGCTGCTTTACAATATAGGAAGATTGACAATTTGCTGTGGTTACATGTTGAGAAGCTTTTTTTTTACAGGGTGTAATATAAAAAGCAATCAGTAAGTAAGAAGTATTTGAGGCTGTTTATTAGACCTCTCTTCATGAATTTGTGTGGTACATGTTTTTCTCCCATAGTAATCTGAAGCAAAATTCTTACCTTTCAGTAAGTCCAGGATAAAAGCTCCCATCTTCGGCATGTACATTTCCCAAGGCTGTCACTTACAGAATCATAGAATTGTAAGTTTGGAAGGGACCTTGGAGGCCTCTTAGTCCACCCCCCCTGCCCAAGACAGGAGACCTCATACCATCCCGGACAGATGGATGTCCAAAATGTCCTTGAAAACCTCCAGCGATGAAGTACCCATAGCTTTGGGAGGCAAGCCGTTCCACTGTTAAATGGCTCTTACCATCAGGGAATTTCTCCTTATTTCTAGGTTGGCTTTCTCTCTGATGAGTTTCCACCCATTAGTTCTTGTCATTCTCTCTGGTGCAACTGAGAATAAATCAGTGCCCTCTTCCATGTGGCAATCCTTCAGGTATTGGAAGACTACTGTCATGTCCCCTCTCAGTCTTTTCTTCATCAGGCTAAACATGCCAAGCTCTTTTAGTCATTCTTCGTATGATTTAGCCTCCAATCCCCTGATCATATTGTTGCTCTTCTCTGCACTTTTTGTAGGGCCTCGCTGTCTTGTTTGTATTGTGGTGACCAGAACTGGGCACTGTCCTTCCAAATGTGGCCTCACTAGGGCACTATAGAGTGGTACTATCATCTCCCATGATCTTGATGCTATCCCCCTCTTCATGCAGCCTAGAAACATGTTCACTTTTTTGGCAGCTGCAGCACCCTGCTGCCTCATCCTTAGTGGTGGTCCACCAGGACACCTAAATCCTTCTCACAGGTACAGTACTACTCTTGAGCCAGGTACCACCCATCCTGTGCCTGGGCATCTGGTTTCTCCTGCCTAAGTACCAAGCCTTACCTTTCTTGCCGCTGGACTGCATCTTGTTAGACAGGTATTGACATTCGTTTGTTCATTGAGATCAACTTGTCGACATTTCCTTTAGCCAAGTAACAGGTAATCATTTCTGCTTGCTGGGACTGAGGTACTTCACTGTTGTAAAATTTCTAACCAGTCATATAGGAAAAGTTTCTGGGTTGCAGTAAACTTGAAGCTACTGCTACTTATCAGAGTTTATTAAGCAAAAGAAACAAGGGAGACAGCATTCGGTCTGTCTGATTATGCAGACATATTAATTTTTAAAAACCCTCCAAAATATTCATTTCTTGATGTTGTTTCTCTGGGATATCTCTAGGTCCCTGTCCACCCTGTCCAAAGATGGTCTCCATAACTTGTTACTGTAAAAAAGCAAAGCCTGTACCCCGGAGATGCAGTACAAAAGAGTGGTCCTGTCAATTGCCATGTGGACGAAAACTGCCATGTGGGCAACACAACTGTGAAAAACCTTGTCATCCAGGTAGGTGTGTCAGAGAGAAGGACTTGTCTTTTTTTTTTAAGATCAGTTATGCTTTATATTTGAATACAGTAGAACCCCAGTGTCCGCTGGGGATTGATTCCAAGCCTTCCCGTGGATAATGAAAACCATGGTTAATAGAGAATGCAAAAATGTGCCCAAAACTGCTGTTTTGTGATAGTAACTTGCTTTACAGCTGCTGTTTTGCAACAGTAGCTTGCTTTACAGCTGCTGTTTGTGATGGTAGTTTGCTTTACGGCTGCTGTTTTATGACAGTAGCTTGCTTTGTGGCTGCTGAATTATTTATTCATTTTTTCCTCTGCCAACCGTGGATAACTGAAGCAGTGGATAATGACTCAGTAGATATGGGGGTCCTACTGTAATCCACTTTCTTCCCCCTTACCTGTCCTTATTCAGTGAGGAGTCCCTCTGGCAGTCCGCTCCAGGCTAACCTCTAATAATTAATTTTAGGAGCCTGCCAACCCTGTCCGAGAGTGAGTAAGCAGAGTTGTGTCTGTGGCAGGCAAGTAACAGAAAGACTTTGCGCAAGCCCTACCTGGCAGTGTGATCAGGTAGGTTTTCTTAAAAATTGGCATGTTAATTTATATGGGCCTTTCCTTTACAAAAAGGGTGGCAGAATGAACTGTGATACGTCTACCTTCTAAGTTAACATGAAGATGAAGGATTTTGAGATGTGACTTAGAAATGAAGAGCAGTTCTAGTCCCAGTTATTTGTATGCAGCAGGTCAATGTGAACATCTCTACCTAATCCAGCAGGGGCTTCCAACCAAAGCTAGATTTACATTAATGGTCACTTGACACTCAGCATTTGACTCCATAAATCTACTGTGTTTCGGAACAGCAGTTGGAATTAATGCTCACAGCCAGAGATGGTTTTCAGTTCAGTGGCAGGGGACGCACATCACATGCAAAAGACTCAGCTTCAAACTCAAGCATTTTCTTGAAAACCTGGAGCCCTAGACAAACAATGATGATACTGGTTGAATGGACTGGTCATTCAATTTAAGGCAGCTGCCTTTGATCCCGTGTATGAGTAAACTCGCTGGATTAGGTGTTGATGTAAGGTGTCTGAATCTTTGTTTTTACGTTGTAGTCATTTGTTTGTTCATAGTAACATTTTTACAAGGTGTACCTTTAAAGTCAATTCTGTAGGACCAGTATTGCCCAGTTTCCTGGCTCTGCAGTATTGCTTTCCCATACTCTTCTTTTCACCATAGCTGAGAGTGATGCCCTTTGGTGATGTGCATTGTGTGTGGGTAGGACAACTGCTTCCCTTGTAGTGGGAGGGGGAAATTGTAAGAGTGGAGTTTGGGAGAGGGTGCATTTTCCGTTGATATAAGTCTCATCAGGTGACCCAAGGACTAGTTGGATTCCAAGCATTACCCTCTTGTGGCTATGGCTATCCAGAAGAAAAACAATTATTTCAGTATTTATTTTTCATACTGTAAAGACTGACCCAAATTTGAAAATACCCATATGTTTCCATCTATAAGGCACTCCATATATAAAATGACTCCTTCCCCCCATTTCCCAACCCTAAAATTACAGTTTTGCAAGTGTGCAATTCTGTCTTTGGCTTTCTTTTGTATGTAAAACAACAATTTTAAAGGAGGATATAGTCTTATACATTGGAAAATATTGCATGTTGTTTCCTTGCCTTTGTGGCACGGCTGTCCAGGAAATTTCAGCATGTTTGGTCTTTCTGCCTACTGAAATACAGTATTTCTATATAACCATGTTAGGCTTGTGTAGCAATAAACAGAGTCTGATAGGAGCTTCAAGTCTAACACATTTATTATTGATCACAATATGATCTTTGTTTACTTTGTTGAGGAAAGCAAGGTAATTTTAGAAAACCTGATTCTATAAATCTTTTAATGCTTTTGTCTCCTGATTCTAAATTCTTTGGTGAGAAGTCACCTTTTTCCTTCCTACATGTTGTGCAATTGTTGTTTTAATATAGTGCGTTATTTGCTAATTTCATTATTTGTAGCTACTAACACATGCGAGTTCCCCACCAGGTTTGTGGCAGAACGTTGCCTTGTGGCTATCATTCGTGTGAACAGATTTGTCACGGTGGCTCCTGTGGGGAATGTCCTCGGTCTGGCGGAAGATCGTGTCCATGTGGAAAATCAAGTATGTATTTTTTTTCATTCCTGCCTACAGTGGAACCTTGACTTACGTCATTAATCCGTTCCGGAGGTCTAGACTTAAGTCAAACATGACTTAAGTCAAACGAACTTTTCCCATAGAAAGTAATGGGAAAGTGGATTAATCCATTCCAGATGATGAAAAAGACCCCCGAAAACAGCAATTTAACACAAATTTGACAGGGATAGGAGATTCCTTCCAGGGATGTAAATGAAATGTCTCTTCAAAGAGAGGAGGAGGCAGTAGAATTATAGTCCACAAGTTATATGCCTCCACTTTTTAATGTTCATAGCAACAATGCCTAACATTTAAGTTTTACTGATTTTTAACCTGACGTTCCAAGTTCTGAACAACTCTATGCTTACCATTAGAGTCCCACAACTGTACAGCTCCCCAGCTAAAATGCTTCCATTGTGGACCAGACTTCTGCAGCCAGATTTTTTACAAGACTGAGCCGACTGTCTAACCAGCGAGGCCAGCCCCGAGCTCCCGGCCCTTCTTCTCCTCCGGCAGCAGCGGCAGCTTCGGTGAGGCTGAGGACCAGCTCCAGGTGCTCAGAGCTGGCCTCGCCAAAGCCACCACTGCCGGAAGAAGGCAGGAGCAGTTTGGAGACAGCAGCCGCGATGCTGGGTCGTGGCTGCCGCCAGATTCCAGTGCCTTCCACCGGGGCTCCGCGCTGTAAGTCAAAGCCTGCGACTCAAGTCAAACAGGCCCCTTCTTGCTGCAAGTCAAATATGATGCAAGTCAAGCAGCATGTAAGTCAAGGTTCCACTGTATTTAGTTTTACTCATACAGCTGAAGTGTTCTGAAAATGAATTATGCACACTGTGTTCAGAAGAAAAACACAGCAGACTTGGGTTGAATACATTTATTGCTTATTTCAACCTTGCCATGAATAGAAACAAGCCTAGATAGTGATATCTTTTAAAAAAACAAAAACTAAACAAGGCGTGTAACATTCTTTGCTATTTTTGATTGTATGTTAATTGGCCCCATGTGTACAGTTTTCGTTTCAATTTCTACACAGAGTTTTCTTTGCCATGCACGGAAGATGTACCTACTTGTGGGGACAGTTGTGATAAAGCTCTTGAATGTGGAATGCATAGATGTTCACAGCGCTGCCACCGAGGACCCTGTGAAACCTGTAGGCAGGTAATTACTGCTTTTCCAGCTCAGCAATGTGGGATTCTATCTATCTATCTATCTATCTATCTATCTATCTATCTATCTATCTATCTATCTATCTATCTATCTATCTATCTATCTATCTATCTATCTATCTATCTATCTATCTATCTATCTATCTGTCTATTTATTTATACAACTTATATGCCACCCACTACCCAAAGGTCTCTGGGCAGCTTACAATCAAAGAATTAAAACAGTTAAAACCTCAAATATCAATCAATAAATAAAACTAATAATAAAAACCTTACACTAAAATCATTACACTAAAATTGCCATAGGAGGACCCACAGTTTATATTGCATCAATTAAAAAACTTGTGGAACAGGAAGGTTTTTACCTGGCACCGAAATGTCATCAATGTTGGCGCCAGGCGGATCTCACTTGGGAGGGCATTCTAATGATTTTTTTGTTTTTCCATGGGTTCCCAAGGAGTTTACCTCAGCGAGCTCCCTGTGGTATAGGAGAAAATGAAGCTTCTTCTTTGGGCTGTGCTGTTCCTCTCCGAGTCTGAAAGCACCCCATCTTTATTGTCTTCTTCATTTCAAAATACATCTACAACACCCCCCCCCCCAAGCTAGTTTCTGTAAAAAACCAGAGGAATGGATGTATCATTGGTTCCCTACATTGTATTGAGGCTGCATATTATCCCTCATTACTATAAGCTGCCTTGGGTCCTTTTCCAAGGAGAAAGGTGGGGTAAAAACACTCTAAAATAAATAAATAAAATAAATAAATTACACTGGCAAGTAGTGTGGGATTTGCTGCAAAAGTAGAATTTGAACTGTTTTAAACGGATCACACATTGCAAATGCCAATGTGAATCATATGGCCCTTTTTGCTTCAGAAGCAAAGTCCCTCCCCATTTAATGTGAGCTTGTTTTTTTTTTAATGCCAGAACAATTCAGATAGCATTTGTTTTGTTCTCCAAAAGGGAGGGGGCAATGAGTGTGGGTGGTATTCTGGTAAGGTATTAAACTGGCCATGATGGTGGGGGAGAAATGGTTGTGGAGTTGATCAAACTACATAGGATTGAGGGGCCAGTGTAATAATCTGTAGCTTCCTATGATCCCCTGGCCTAATCTGAACAGAAGTATATACAGTATTGGCTGCAAATCACCTTGCAGCCAAGTCAAATTGCTTTGATTTGCTATACCAATGTCGTTGCGACCTAGGTCCCTTGGCTTAGTGTGAAAGAGCTTCCTGTTTTAGATGGTCTGCTTCATGTCGTATCGATTGCTTGTTTACAGTAGAATGCCCCCCATGCTTTAAAAGTATGGGTAGTAGCAAATGCCTAGTAAACATCTACCAAATATGTTTTAAGCTTTTTATTTCATACATTTCTTGCTTGTATGGAAAGAGGAATACTGTCCCCCAAAACTTCCCCATTCTACAGTAGTACCTTGGTTTATGAGGAAAACTGCTCCCCAAACCCTTCCAATTCTACTCTCCTTCCTCTGCTTTTTTTTTGGGGGGGGGGAGAGATTTAAAAACAGACATCAACAATAAACATAGTTAAAGAAATGGAAAATGAACATCAGTACACTTAACCAAAACAACATAAGTTTGGTCACCTGGCTATAAATATATATTTCTTCCACTACTGGAATTGTGGAGTTTTTTTTTTCTTGGTTCAAATTGAAATTACTCTGACCATATTTGGAGCTATTGTATCAGGAAAAGGCAGGCCTAGTGCAATTTTCAATCACTGTCTTCACCTAAAAGTCTTAGATTTTCACATTATACACACGTTATAGAGTAGCATCTTCCCAGCCACTATGCTTTGGTAGTTAGTTTCACAGCAAATCTGTAGCTATCTGAAATTGCAGAAGAAACACAAAAAGAAATTAATTTCCGTAATGAAACATGTTCTGCAGGGGACTGGAAAATATCATCAGCTGTTTCCATGCATGCTTTTTCTGCAGTCCCACTGAATTGCTTATTCCTTCAGAATCTACCCTATCTTTGCAGCCATAATTATTCTGATTGCTGTGTTCTGTAAGAGGGCCCAGTGTCTGTATCCAAACTTTAGCCAATAAAATGATTTGTTTGAGGCCTTTTATGCAAACATCCTAGAATCTCTGTGTGTCTTAATAAATCAACGAAATGTTTTTAATGTGTTCCTTTTCTATTTGCAAAACAACTCATTTCATGAGTTTTGCTCTGAATGTGAAACTTAAATATTTGTGGATTTAATATGTATTTTATTAGTTTTTCTTTCTTTCCAACTTTGCCTGAACAGGAAGTTGAAAAACAGTGCCGCTGTGCAAAGCATACAAAGCAGATGCCCTGCCATAAGCCATACCTCTGTGAAACAAAGTGTACAAAAATTCGTGACTGTCAAAAACACCAGTGTAAAAGAAAGGCAAGTATAGTATTAAAAATCCATCACCCCCTGTTCTCGGTGGAGTTGTGTGGATGTTTCTGCCTCCAAAATTATTTTGCTTTTATTAGGAAGCCTGTATACTTAAATAGGCGAATATGTTTGAGAAAGAGCACTTATTTTCTTGCAGTGAAAACTGTTTCTGGAAATCGTGAAGCCATGTGGTGGTGGTGGGGAATTCCTTTGGGGGGGGTACCCCCAAAATTGGGATTAAACAGCCCCTATGATCCCCTGATCCAGAAATTTTATATCTGTAATAATATTAACCCAAAATATGATTCATTGTTGTCTCTGCCTTGGGTTCATATAGCTTGGGCCAAGAGAGGAATGGCTTAAATTTTTCATGTTAGGGATTATCTGCATGGACTTAGTTGGAGTGGTCTGGATCAGGCTAAATAAGATCCCTTAAGGTCAAATCATTTGGTATGCTCCTTGCATCTGTTGGTATGTTCCTTGCATCTAAATAGGATGCACAGCTCAACTGACCCTGTTGGGTTCACTCCACCAATTAGATCATTTGATTGCTGGACAAATGAGTGAACCACCCTGGCCCCATACTGAGCCAAACAGTGGGACAAATGCCCATATGATCTCACTTTTAGTTTGTGGCTGAAGGAAAGTTTGGTTAGTGAATTTCTGAGTGTTTTTGATCCATACGTTGCAGGGCTCTGGTGATTGCATACCAGCATCTGTTGGAAAGTTAATAATAAATCTTTGTATTGAGGTGGATGTACACATGAAATTCAGATGGCTAAAGCATTTTAAAATGGCATAAGATTGTCTGATATTACAGTATTTTTAATTTTCATTTGTTAAAACCCACCCTTGGGGAAATGAAAAACATAATAAGTAAAATATGCCACAAATATAGTAGATCCATTATAACACACAGGTTGGGAATATGAAAAGCAGACCAAGTTAAACTTAAGGTCACATTTTGAGTCCCTGACAGAAATGATGCTAGTGCGATTATATGGTTTTCATTTTTTTTTTGGCTGATGAAACTGCTCATATCTATTCCAAACTAGAATCGACATTAAAAGCAGATTTTAATACCATTTGTTCATTGTTGATGGATGAGTTTCATTGGGCACAATTCTGTTGTTCTGCACAGTAAATTGTATGAGAGGAGGCCCACTGGGAATGTGATGAGCTAACTCCTCTATTAGAGATGGGCATGACTCAGAAAAATTGTTCGTTTTCGTTTTCGGCTAGGGGTCCGTTTCGGCTCGTTTCCGTTTTCGTGAGCTAATTTCAAAATTTTTCGTTTTCGTTTCGTTACGTAACGAAAACGAGAAAACGAAAATGAAAATTTTTTCGTTTCTTCCCATTTAGCTCCATTATGTGTTTTTCCAGTAACGAAAAACGAAAATTGGCTCGAAATTAGTCGTTTCGTTTCCTTTTTCGTTCCAGTTCTGAGCCGTTTTTCATTTCGTTACGTAACGGAAACGAAAAACGAAAACGAAAATACCGCTAAGTCGTGCCCATCTCTATCCTCTATAAGCCCCATTGATTCAAGTGGTCTTACTCTAACTGTAATCTACTCTGCTAAAGCAAGTCAGATTTAGAGAAGGCCAATTTGAATCAGTAGAACCTTTGGAGGAGTTGAATCACCAAATTCTCACTGGCTCAGTGGGCCTACTCGAGTGCAATTTAGGTAGCCACTACACTTGATCTTAGTCAAAAGCCCGAGAAGCTGAGCAATGAGAGTTTGGCCACTGGGTTCAGTGTAGCTTATTCCAAGTAAGCAGACCCAGGCTCCTTGCCGTAATATACGTTGATATTTTTAAACATTTTTCTTTGGTGCAGTGCTGTCCTGGGAATTGCCCACCTTGTGACCAAGTCTGCGGCAGAACTTTGGGATGCAGGAATCACAAGTGCCCTTCCGTCTGCCACAGAGGTAAGAGTCATCTTGCTTGTTGCTAAATGGGACTTTTCAATTTTATTTACATATGACTTCTTCTGTAGTTATTCTGCCTGGAGAATGTCCAGTTCACAAGCTTTGATTTTAGTTCAGAACTGTTAAATGGCTAACCTTTTTTCGTAAAGAAATGTCTAAGAAAGGTGAGAAGCGGATAAATCGGTTAAAATAAGCAGTAGAAATACTTATAGCTTCTATGTCCTCCAAAGCTCATTGTTTAAATCGGGATGGGTAACTTTTGGCCCTTCAGATGTTTTGGAGCACAACTCCCATAGTCCTTTATCATTGGCCATATAGGCTCGCAGTTCTGGGAGTGATAGTCCAAAACATCTGGAGGGCCTAAGGTTTTCCACCTCGGATTTAAATTATAACTGTGCTTGACAAAGTTTTTTATTTAAACAAAAGAGTTAATAGAAGGTATTGTTTTGAATGCCTTATGTTGATGAATATTATATGCAAGTAACTGTGTGTAATTAAAAGCTGCTGTCTCGTGGAGTACAGTGTAGTATCAAATAAGTTTCTCATTTATGGCTAAAATGTATGACGTGTTTTCTTTTTCTGTTATCTTCTTACTCTCATGTTCATTGTTTATACTGTTGAAGCATATTGATGTATTTTTAAAGATACTAAAAGATAATTCAAAGGCTAGAGATAGGAGATAAGAGAAGCACCTGCATTTCTACTGACTTTTAGAAAATGTCTTTTATAAATGTCAGAAAAATGGTGTTCTCTTTTGACCTTTCCAGCGGATGAGAAAGGTGATGTCTGTTTGGTGAGTGATATGAAAGCATGACATATAAATAACACTATCAAGATGGGTTGTTTTGGTCAGCATAATGTCATCTGCATTCTTATTATGAGTTTCAGTTATACAACTTGGATTACTTATTCAGATCTGGCATATAACTTGCAAAATAGAGAAAATAATAATTATTTGCTCCACAAGTCTGAATGAATGACTTCACACAGTTAAAATGCTAAATTTATGATCAGTATAATTGCAGCGTTAGTTATTCTGATATCGGCAGAGCAATTAGTGCAGATGTCGTCTATGATAAACTGTTTATACCACTTTTTCCAAAGTTGACTACTTGTCTTGTCTGTGCTAATTTTAGGGAGCTGCTACCCATGTCCCGAAACTGTAAATGTCAAGTGCAATTGTGGCAAAACTGTTCTCAAAGTACCCTGTGGCAGAGAACGTACCACCAAACCCCCCAGGTGTAAAGAACTGTGTAGGTGAGTAAAAGGAACAATTCCTTTTAAAACATACAGAGTTTGGGACCTATCAAGCAAACTTAGAAAGCGTTCAGTCTCGAAAGCAATTTGTTTCGCATCATATTAATTAACTGGAAGCATGAGGAATTCACTGCACATTACCTTTTACCTTAAATCATGTAAGGTATGCACCTGTGTGTGTTTTTCTGTAACATGTAAAGTATCCTGTGCAGATTCATTGGATCCATCACCAACAATTTTAATACCATTTAGGAATTGTGAGCTGCCTGGCATATTTCCTAAATGGTATTAAGATTGTTCGAAGAAAGAAAACACCTCTTCTGAGTAAGGTGGAATTCTTATTGTCAAGTTTTTTTAAAAAATCCTCCTCCCTGGCTACTTAACCCAATAAGTGCTAATGACCAATACACAAATGACTGAAAGATACTAAAAGCATGAACACGTTGTGTCATTACAGATGTGACCAACTCTTTGTGACCCCATGTTCTTGGAGTTTTCATGGCAGGAATACTGGAGTGGTTTGCCAGTTCCTACTCCAGGCGCCTACAGCACCTGGTATTTCCTGGTGGTCTCCCATCCAAGTACTAACCAGGGCCAACCCTGCTTAGCTTCCAAAATCAGGCGAGATTGGATGTGCTTAGGGCATCTAGGCAGCTGATAAAAGCATGTACAGAACACTCTATTTGTACAGAATGCTTTATTTGTAGAAAATATTCCAGACAGAAGCTAGCAATGTTTTTTTTTTTAAAAAAAGAAACACACTGTTACGTTGTATCAAGGTAAACTAGTATTTAGTTCACTGAAAGTAACAATGTTAAGCTTGAAATTGTAACAAAAAAAATCCTGATCAAATTACTAAAATCAGATGGGTTGCATGCCCATGATGCTAACTAAGACTTATTCGTACTCTTTTTAAAATGATATATGTATTGGTTTGGAACACTGAAATGGAAAGCCACAAATATGTGGCAAAATAATCTATTCAGTTAATAGAAAAATGTGTTTCATTTTTTTCTGTAGAGTTTGAGAGATCTTTGATGTTTTAAGATCAGTTGTAAAAAAATAATCCAGAGTTTAACTCCTGTAAAAAGATTGTCTTCTCAGAATAGGGTATGGAGGTAAAATGCTATTTAAGACTTCATGCAGACAAAGCAAAGCAAAGTGTTCCGCTTATATACTGTCCCATACCATACCACTTCAAGTAGTCTCTGGGCGGTTTACAGTTTTAATTACAGTAATGCAGGCTACACATTGCCCCCCCCCCTCCAAGCAAGCTGGATACTCATTTTACCAACCTCGGAAGGATGGAAGTCTGAGTCAACCTTGAGCCTGCTACCTGGGATTGAACCCCAGGTCGTGAGCTCAGTTTTACCTGCAGTACAGGCATTTAACCACTGAGCCACAAAGAATCTGGTGTTTTATTCAATACAAATAGTCTTGCATTCCTTTTTATTTGAGTTTAAAAATTCAGTGAAGAGGCAATAACAATAATCATGGGCGGTTAAGAACGTTTGACTTAGGGTCAGACTGGATTTTCTAGGTGAAGAGTTCCCAGGAGGGCTTCACTGTTCCCTTCTTCTGGGGTCACTCTGAGACTGGGCGGCTTGCCCTGACTCACAGAGCTATCCAGCCAACTCAAGTGAAGAATTAGGTGGATGTAATCAAGCTAAGGTGATGAGTGCCTGTTCATTTACAGTGGAAAATGTTTTTGAAAGGTAAAAGGTCATACAAGAAAAAGACTTTGAGATTACTGTTTTCATATGCCTGGGCTTTAGTGAAAGCTTTGATACAAACTGAATACGGGCTACAGTATAGAAACCACTTTTTCTCCAATTGGGGTGATAGGTTGTTCTGGATTTTTCATTTATTTTGGTTTTTTTGCTTTCCAGTAGATGGAGCCACGTTAACATGGTGAGGACTCCATAGCTTATAGCACCAGGCATGTCCAAACTTCAGCCCTCCTGATGTTTTGGACCACAACTCCCAGAATTCTAAGCTTAGATTATCAATGGCAAAGGACTGTGGGAGTTGTGATCCAAAACATCTGGAGGGCCGAGGTTTGGGCATGCCTGGCTTATACTGTAATACTTTAAGAGAGAGAGAGGGTGCAGTAGATGTTTATTTAATAGCCAGTAGTCCAAAATGCTGCTTTAATTGAATCTCATCGATTCAAGGGACTACCTGACATATAAAAAATTAATATATGAGTAACTTACTGAACATTTCAAACCTAGCTTCAGGACTTAGTAAATTTTAAAAATTTAATAAATGCATTTTTTCAAAATAAAAATCACACCAAATGGCCACAATAAAATGAGAAAGAGCGAATGTACTTCAGGTTGTGCCTAGAAGTGGTGTGTTTTATTGGTTTTTATGGATATCATTTTGTTGTTCCTATATTTTCATTTCTTTTGCCATGTTTTTTTAACCTCTTCAAGCATTATGGGCTTAGAAAAGCAGTATAGAAATTAGGAGCTTTTGTCCCAAATGCTAAAGCAAACCTTTTGTTTGTTTGTTTGTTTGTTTGTTTGTTTGTTTGTTTGTTTGTTTGTTTGTTTGGTAATTCTTGTCTTTTCCTTTTCTAGGCAGCCCCCCACCTGCCATCATCCTAGCCGGGAGAAACACAGTTGTCATTTTGGGCCTTGCCCTCCCTGCCACCAGCCCTGCAAGAAGATCTTAGAAAAGTGCTCCCACTTGTGCCCTGCCTCTTGCCACGACGAAGCCCTTGTGAAGCAAACTGGCATGGTGAGAGAGAACCCGTGGGTGTTTTAAGACATGTGCACATTGCGTATTCAGCAGAACTATGGCGGGGGGGGGGAGCTCTCCTAGTTTTTACAACAAATTGATAAATTAAGAAGGCTTTCTTTTCATGCCAGTTATTCTATATCAGGCCTGTCCAACTTTGAACAGGCCGAGGTCTACTTTTCCGGCCTAGAGTGCCTGAGGGCTACTACACTAATACCTCTACTTATGAATTTTATCAATTCCGAGCACATGCTCATGGCCCTTGAACTGCCCGCTCAGCTAAGACAGTGGGCTGGCAGACCCAGAACTTTGCTGGGGCAGTAGTGATCCTTGGGATGGGGGAGGGAGGAGTGGAGAACTTATCCCCTCACATTTTTTAATTGATGCTTGGCGGGCTACTTTTGAACCCTTCCCGCGGGCTACCTCTTGGACAGCCCTGTTCTATATATACTTTAGCTTTTTCTTTGCCAATTAGTCTATGTATTATTTTCTTTATGCCTATAGTCTGGCAGCCTCAAAGTGTTTTAGATATTTTTCCTTTCATTCTAATTTGTAATTTAATCTTGCTGCAACCCAGCAACAAGTTTCTTGGATTCTTTGATTCTGGAGAAGTTGCAAATGCGGTGGGCGTTATTGGGCCACGCTGCTTCGCCCCCCGGCAAGAGCACCTTGCTGGTGGCTAGGGTGGCAAGGCCACCCTGCCTGTGGCACGACCCGGCAACAAGTTTCTTGGACTGCTGAGAAGTTGCAAAGGCGGAAGGGAAGGGAAGCCTCTCCAACAGCCCCCTCGCATGCCGCCTCTGTTGAGACTTCCTTCCCCTTTCCCATTCTTGCCTTCCTTTTCCTTTTTTCATTCTCCTCTTCCTCCCCGGATTAGCAGTAAAAATGGCAAGGGAGTCCTCCTCTTCATCCTCCTCCTCCTGCCTGCCTGCCCACCCGTTTGCCTGGCTTTTTGCGTCGAGCCAGAGCTGCCGCTTCGCTAAGCCACGCAAGAAGGCACTGGTCCCACAGCTGGCAAAGGAAAGCCAGCCAGCCAGCCACGGGGCATTCAACACTTCCTTTCCCTCTCTGTGCACCCAGTGGGAAAAACGAGACGAATGTCAAAAATCCGAACCGTTCTTCATTGTGTGTGTTTGGGGGGGGCAAGGTTGTTGCCTTTTTGACTTTTTAAAAACTTTCTTTTGTGCCTTTTTCTGATCTTCAGAACGGATTAATTGGTTTTCAGTGGTTTCCTATGGGAAACCGCAATTTTCTTGACAACATTTTTGTAATACAGAATGTCCCGGAGAATGGATTAATTTCATCGAGATACCACTATATGCTGTTAAGTATTTTAAGCGGGAGAAAGATGCATGTTGCACCCTTTGAGGTTACTGTTGAAAAGGCGCCCATTGAGTCAAATGAAGGCTTTATGTTTAAAGCAGAAAACAGTGGTCAGTTTGGAGCTGGGAATGGGAGACACCAGAGAGTCAGAATCCAATCACACCACCAAAAGAAACTCGTGCTGTGATACACGCATTTAGCTTTTTCCCTGTCTACATAGAAAAATCGTTCCCCCACCCCTTGCCTGTTTCCTCTGTCCTCCTCACTGAAAAAAATGGTAGGGTAGAGAACATTCTTGCTTGTTGATATAGTGCATATTTCTTTCAGGAGGCATTGAATATTTGCTGAGTCACCTATGACTTCAGCATCCTTGTAATGCAAAGAGGTTTGTGTAAAGCCGTAACAGAAATGTCTTGGTAGACTTGATAGATTTCCTAGATCTTATTGGTTGCCTTCAGTGATATCAGCAATATGCACCCTATAATAATTTACACTTTCCTTTTTTCTAGCATCAACCTGCTGGTCCCTGGGAACAATCAAATGAGCCTGCGTTTATTCAGACAGCATTACCTTGTCCTCCATGCCAAGTTCCTATTCCAACGTGAGTACGAAAGCATGCTTTGGAGTGTCATACTTCTGTGTTGCATAACACTTACCTGTTTCCAGTGCATTGGGTTGTGCAGGCTTTTTAACTTAACATTTTGTTAGGAGAAAGAAGAGGCAACATAAGATCAGTGGAAACTGCTGCCCAGTCTAGAGATTGGAATACATTGGTCCCTTTGGTCTGAACTATCAAGTCTGCTTTATGATTCTTTACAGTGAGCATCATCCCCTTGGAGGTGTGCATAAGCAGGCTCATTCTAGTGATGTTGCCTCCTATACCTCTAGCACAGCTTGTGAAGAAGACCACTGTAGTTCAGGTCACCATTGCTGGAATGCACTGGGCTAAACTTTCTTTTCTGAAAAAAAAATCTCTGGGATGGAGGGAGGTTGTTTTGTCTTAGTTGCCGTTATGCGACACTTCCATACCAACGTTTTATTACCCACCTTTCCTGTTCGAAGGATTCAGAAACCAAGTCAAACTATAGCATTCTAGACCTACTGACATTTCTGGATGCTTTTTAGAGATGGCTCCAGGTAGAGCGTGTAACAGATTATACAATTATATCATAAATAACTGTGAGTTTCATCATTCCACCATAGCTGGTATGTACCAGCTATACGTGAACAGTCTTGGTCATTGCCAAAACACTGTGCATCGAGTGTCAGGAAAAAGTCCACAAGTACAACCTAGATGTGAGTCAGATTGTCCAAGAAAAAAAAAACATTTGTGAAAGGTAGGAATCTTTGTTCCCTGATCTACCCATTGAAATAATCAAGAGCACCTCTATTCCATCTGAATTAAGTTTCAATTTTTGTCAGTTGTCCAGTCCATTACTTAGCCATTGCTCCAGAATTTGATTTTTTTTAAAAGCACATTTATTTCATTTGTATGCCACCCTTCTTTCAGAAAAAATAGCCATCCAAGATGGTTACATTTCTTGGATTTTTGGTGGAAAAGAAACACCAGACAAAAGCTATGACATCCTTTCACTGAAGAAAAAATTCTGGGTTGGGACATACATTTACTGGATCACTAAAAAGTTAACATTAAGTAAGCTACTGAGTTCTCCAGAACTCACCATCAATCAAAGATGGAGGTGGGCATAAACCTCACTTTGGTGTGGTTTGGTGGATCGGACCCACAGCTGTTGTGTAGGTGCCGTGGATTCCCCCTGCCACCTCCTCCCATGGGTGACCACTCAGAAGAGGAGGTGAGATGGAGAATCTGGGGTGCCTGTGTAACACCTGTGGGCCCAATCCGCTGAACTGCACCTAGGAGTCAAACCATGGTCCATGCCCATTTCTAGTCAAAGATGATATAAATCCTGATATAAAAATGGGCCATGAGTGATGCCAATGGCTCATGAACTCAGACTACCAGAAAGATAAAAGGGAGTTGTAGGTTCTGCATGAAACAGAGGTGACAAAGGTGTTAATTCAATGAAGTCCTGGATTGCCTTCTCCCCACTCCGTGTTCTACAACACGGAAACCCTGCAAATTGATATCTTTGTCACCTGACTTCATGAGTCAGGCATATTACATCTAGCTGAATTTTCTTCATGAACCCAAAGTTTCATATCATCTCTTCCTCTTAAAGGGCTATAGGTAATTCAAATGGCCATTTTATTTGTCGCTTTCTAGTGATCCCACAAAGTATTGCCAAATGATAAAAAACAAGTGGAGTTCAGGGTCATAAGCACCTGATCATCTCAAACACCAAACTTCTGATGACTTTTCCCAGATGGAAGACCAAACTAGGTGATGCCTTTAGGCTACTAGTAAAATAACAAAAGAGTTGCTAATATTTCGAGGGTGATGCCTTCTTTTTCAAAGCTGTACCAAAAGCTCAAGCATGGCAAAAGATGGATTTGCCAGGAGTTAGTTCTTAAATGTAGAGTTCTTGGCAAGCTGAACAAAGTTGCCAGGGGCAGGCATTTTCTATTGCCATGCTTGAACTTTTGGTACAGCTTTGAGAAAGAGGGCATCGTCCCTCAAAATATTAGCAACGTTTTATTTTTACTAGTAGCCTAAAGGTACCACCTAGTCTAGACTTGTACAGTATTTGGTTTTTGTGATGGCTACACGGCTCCCCAACTTCTTTTCCCAGATTTGAGGATAGATCTCAAAGAATTGGGAAATCTTTGTAGATACTTTGCTTGATGGCTACCAGTTTTATTTTATTTTTATTTTTTGAGTATTTTAACCCGCCTTTCTTCTTGGAGAAAGGACCCAAGGCAGCTTACAGTAATGAGGAACAATATACAATCCAGTACATTTAAGACATACTCAAGTTTGAGAACAGGAATTGGGTGGCATCTTGCCTCATTAAAAGGCAACATTAAGGCTAAAAGTGAATGCGAGCAGTTAAAGAAAAGAGTGGGAATTTGCTTATGAGGGATGGCGCTAACATTGAAAACACCGGTGTACTTATGGAGTCACTCAGTGCATTCATGTATGGTTGATGTTGATAGCACTATGGATCTGATTCTGCCGTTCATCCTTTAAATCAGTGGTTCTCAACCTGTGGGTCCCCAGGTGTTCCTGGACTGCAACTCCCAGAAGTCTTCATCACTAGCTGAGCTGGCCAGGATTTCTGGGAGTTGCACTCCAGGAATATCTGGGGACCCACAGGTTGAGAACCACTGCTTTAAATCAGTCCATGCGGTAAGCATCCACTACAAAAGCCAGGTGCTTGACCAGCTGTGCTTGTGATGAGCGTCCAAGCCGCCTGAAATGTTTGGAACCCTCCTGTGTTGGTTTCAGCCCACACTTTTGCGTTTCAGCTGATACATGGGGGTTGTTTTTTGTACCAGTGTACATTTAAGGCAGGCATGTCCAAACTTCGGCTCTCCTGATGTTTTGGCCCACAACTCCCAGAATTCCAAGCCTGTATTTCCAATGGCAAAGGACTGTGGGAGTTGTGGTCCAAAACATCTGGAGGGCAGAAGTTTGGACATGATTGATTTAAGGTGTAAATGAAGGCTGGGGCTTCTTGGTGGGCTCCCTTGCAGGTTCTCCCCTGGACAGCTCTCTTCCTCTGGAGCCAGTGACCCATAATCTGTGAGAGATATCAGGTGTTCTCATTGCATTTTTCATTTCAGCCCACTGAGTTTTCCAGGGTCTTGCATTCTTGTGGCACAGACTGACCAGTGTTGAGGGATGAATGCTGTGTAAAAGACTGGCAGGGCTGGTTTTCCAAACTTGGCAGAAATAGGCAGATTTTCCATATAGTTATTCTCTTAGTCAGGGGTCCAGGGTCCTGAATCTGGCCCCCGGGACCAATTGCAGACCCCTCCCCCACCTACCCCCTGCTTTGCAAGCAAGCCAGCCTGTGCAGCTGCTTCTATTGCTGAGGCAGTTCAAAGTGGTGGGCTATGTGGCTTCCCCCATTCCCTCCACCCACCGCCCAGATGATCAGCATGCTAGCTAGTGGGACAGTTCAAAGTGGGAGGGCCACAGCAAGGTCTCCTGCTCCCCCCACCCGCCGCCCAGATGATCAAGGCACTGGGTGCAGCCAAGTGGGGCAATTTAAAATGTCAGACTTTTTTTTTTTTTTGGACTGTGGTCCGGCCCCCAATGGTGTCTGGGGGGTAGTGGACCGGCCCGCTGTTTGAAAACTTTGAGGACCCCTGCTCTTAGTACTCATCCCCCATTATTAGAGCTTTCATCCCTTCTTAGAAATAGAAGTTTCCTTGATATGGGTATCTTTCTGTATGATAGTGTTAGCAAGAGGTCTGAAAGAAGTGTATTTATAGCCTTGCCACTCTAATAATTTAATTGAGATGTCTGCTGATGTTCAGTAAGTTAAATGTTGCAAGTCTTGGTTATTATGCTTTGCTGAATTAACATATGATTAATTCAAGGAATTAAATTCAAATAGTTGACCTTTTCTGCTCTTGTTTATTTGCAGGCAATGTCTTGGAAAGCACGAGGTGAGTCATAAAAGGATTCATTCTTTGGGGTAGATCTGGAGCATGCATAATCTGGTTTTGATAAGATTTAAAACAAAGCTTTAACATTTAACTCATTTGAGATGATGTTTATTCGTAACTGCTAGAACTTTGCTTTTCACTTAAAAGCCACAAATTTATTGTGCATTACAAATTTTCTGGCATTTCTGTTGGCACAGTATTGAAGCATTGTTCTAAATATTTTATAAGCGTGAACCTCCAAATTCATTTTGATGGAACTTTGAACTTTTTGCTTTGTATTTCTAGCAATATGGATTCTTGGTATTTACTAGGATGAAATAGCATGGGAGTTTTTATGGGCTGCTAGTATTTTATGGGTTTCCAAATTGTTTGGAAATGTTTAAGTAATCTCCTCCCTCGTTTACATAGCTGGTTTGGTGCATTTTATAGTTGATTCAAATGGCATCTTCAAATTAAGTTTTGAAAATTGATGCTAACTGTTGCCAAGTTACATATGATGCCTGTGCGTGATAACATAGAGCTATCTAGTTGTAACAGACTGTATATTATAACTTGAAGCTGGACATCACACAGTAAGGCTTGTTATAATCTTAGTAGGGAATTCCTGAAGTTTAACGTTCTTTATTGTAAATAGAAACAAGCACATGCTGTGTCTTGAATCAAGCCATGATAACATGACAAATTGAAAAGCGTTGAAGATCAGGGTGGGTTTTTTCTGTGCACAAGAAAAGCAAATTAAAGATTTTTTGCATGGTATTCAATATATGTTGGAAGGGAGGTACTTTTTCTTCAAGTGCCATGTCCTCATCAGACTTGAATAATTGTTTGCCTTCATAATGATCACTGAATCTAAAATTGGTCAAGACTACCTTTCTACATGAGTGAGCTAATAGTCAAAAAGATGGTCCTTCGGATTTCGATTTTTCTGTTCCATTTATCTGACAAAGTGAGAGTGACAGCGTTTTTTTCCATAGAAGTTCCATTTGTTCAGTGACTTCTGGGCAGTGCCGGGCCTGGCTGGATGCCTCAGAGGCCAATTCCAGGCATCTCGGGGGGCGTGGAGAGCCCCGGAGGCCATTTCCGCTTTGCCGGAAGTCACTTCCAGAGGCCCCGCACAGGCCCACCACTTGACCTGGAACGAGCTTCAGAGGCCCATTCCAGGCTGCACAGGGCCTGCGCTGAGGTGGGCCTTGCTTGCAAACCAAGGTTCACAAACCAAGGCACATTTTTAATTAAAAATTTGCTCGGTTTGCAAAATGCTCGTCATCCAAGGTACTTGTAAACAGAGGTACCACTGTAATCAAACTGAGTCAGACAGATCAGGGGTCAGCCTAGGGATCAGGTTCAAAACTTTGCATTGGGACATATCAGTTCTGTTTAGTCATTAAAAATTGCATTCTTGATTGATGTTTTATAAGCTGAAGCAATATGGAGCCCTTTCAATTTAAGAAGGAATCTGGGCGTGGTCCTGGACTCAGCCCTCTCCCTGGAAGCCCAGGTGATGGCTGCTTCCAGGGCCGCTTTTATCCATCTCTGCAGGATCGCCCAGATCCGCCAGTACCTTGATGAGTCCTCCCTGAGGACAGTCGTGCAGGCCCTAGTGATCTCGAGGATCGACTATTGCAATGCCTTCTACGTGGGGTTGCCCTTGACCCTGGTCTGGAGGCTACAGCGGGTGCAGAATGCGGCGGCCAGGCTGGTGGTGGGTGCTCGTAGATTCCAGCACATCACCCCAGTCCTGGCTTGCTTGCATTGGCTCCCCGTTGTCTTCCGGATTAGGTTCAAGGTCCTGGTTTTGACTTTCAAAGCCCTCCACGGCCTGGGACCTGAGTATCTGGCAGAGCGTATCTCTCAGAGATCAACCAGGGCGAGACCCACGAAATTGGCGCAGGCGCGCTCACTGAAGGTGGCCACACCCAAAGAGGTGCGGAAATAGCGTACGCGTGACCGCGCCTTCTCTGTGGTGGGCCCCATGCTTTGGAACCATTTCCCCAGTGAGCTGCGCCTAACAGAGTCCCTGCCCGCCTTTAAAAAGGCCCTGAAGACCCACCTCTTTAGAGAGGCATTTGGCGACCTTTCCACTTAGGGTTTTTTTTTTTTTGCCCGTTGCCATCTCTGCTTGGATTATGCCACCTTTCGTGTTCTGTTATTGTTTTGTTTGTTTTACTGCTTTTACTGTAAGCCGTCCAGTGTTCCCTTCTGGGAAGATGGGCGGGATACAAGTCTAACAAACAAACAAACAAACAAACAAACAAACAAACAAACAAACAAACAAATAAATAAGGATATATATATTTATTTATTTTCACATTTATATACCGCGCCTATTTCCCACATACGGGACTCAGGGCGGTTTACAACAAGGAAAAATAAAACAGGTAAAACAGCTAAAAACAGTAATACCCAAAATTAGATTAGCAAGGCGAGCAGGCGGGCCGTGGCACAGACAAGGAAAAAAAAAAGAAAAAAAATGAACTGAATCCCTAGACATTGCCGAAGGCGTCCCGAAAAAGAAGAGTCTTTAAATTTTTCTTAAAGTCATAACATTGTAGATTATTTCATAGGATAAGGGTGATGTTCTGTCACTAATGACAAAGCTCCCATTGTCCTATGGATGTTATTTAAGTGCACTTTTACCCACGCAAACAGTTACGTTTTATGTATGCCAGTAAATGAAACACTAAACTGTAATTCAGTGGCCAATATCCTGCTGGCTAGTTATATCATCAGAACACAAACAATGTGTCTTTTAGAGGTGAATTATCTTGAGTTAAGAAATTACCATAGATATTATCTAATGTATGCTGAGTTTGCATGACTCAGCAGGCAACTGATAATGTCGACAGCGATTTCTTAATCAAGAGCAATTTGTGTTCAAAGGATGTGCCATTGCCATAGCTGTGTGAGATAAATCTGGTTAGTAGATTTTCAAGTATTTAACATGGACTAAATTGTGACATTGTGGAAGTTTCTCAGATTAGTTTTTAATCTGAATAAATAAATTAGAGCATCTAAAAGGTTGTCTTGATGAGAGCCGATTTTCAGCTTTTTAGGGCCATACCAATTTTAATTATCAAAATATGCCAGGAGCGAAAGAACCAAGTAATAAACACTTCATGAGAGATAGTGTTTGGCTGTCATGCTGGTTTGTTTGAACTTACATTTGTAAGGGAAGAAGTAATTTGTATATCCGTGGCATAATGTGTGTCCGAGCCTAGGATGGAATGATGACGGAAAACTTGGCTTTCTGATTTGATCTTTGAAGAATTATTTCTTTAAGAAACCTTTCATGTTGTAAAGAAAAAAAGCGATGTGTATTTTTTAGCCTGATAATCCCAAACTGCTTGCTTTTCCAGCGTCGTTTACATTTACTGGCACTGATTGCAGCCTTTCATTTTCATTCCAGACTTCAGCATTATGTTTTTGAAATGGCTTGACATTAAATATATGGCTGTGGTTGGCTTGTCTTTATTCCAGTTATTGCAATATTAGATTTACACAGAATATTCTTGGTACAGTACTTGCAGGGGGAAAGGATAGGTTCGTACAGTTAATTCTTATTTGAGGATTAATAGATTATAGCCAAATTATCAATAAAGCTAATTTATTGCATGTTTTTGTATGTATATTTAGTATTTTAAAAATTCTCCCTTCTTTCTCAGTTATTTTGTAACATTTTTTCTACAGGTTTGTGATCAATCCCGCCTTCTTGGTTTCAACTCTAAATTTCTTTCTTAATTTGCTCTCTTGACTCAATAATAGCAGTGCATTTCTCATAGTCTCCTAATTTCTAATCACCCTCTTCCTTTCATTCAGCCTCCTGATATCCATCTTGTTTATCCATCACTTTACCGAGTGCTCAGTTGTGTTTATTTAACTGTCAGTGTTCTACTTTCAAGTGGTTGTTGCTTTGACTTGCTCTGTAATATATCAGCAATTTCGTATATCACACATTTCATAAATATTTTAGTATATCTTTTTATGTGACAACACTGAAGAAATGACACTTGGCTACAGTGTAAAGCAGTGAGTATATAGCTTGTATACCAGTGTATATGTGTTGACCCTTCATAATACCACAACAAACAGCCATTAATGTCTAAACTGCTGGCAATAACAGTGACTACATCCCTAAGTGACAATGTCCAAATTGGGCACCTGGTGTCAATATTTTGTGTGGCCACCATTATTTTCCAGCACTTCCTTAACCCCCTTGGGCATAGAGTTCACAGCTTCACAGGTTGCCACTGGAGTCCTCTTCCACTCCTCCATGACAACATCACAGAGCTGGTGGATGTTAGAGACCTTGTGCACTTCCACCTTCAGTTTCAGGATGCCCCACAGGTGCTCAATAGGGTTTAGGTCTGGAGAAATGCATGGCCAGTCCATCCCCTTTACCCTCAGCTTCATTAGCAAGGCAGTGGTCTTTTTGGAAGTGTGTTTGAGGTTGTTATCATGTTGGAATACAGCCCAGTCTCTGAAGGGAGGGGATCATGCTGTACTTTAGTATGTCACAGTACATGTTTGCATTCATGGTTCCCTCAATGAACTGTAGCTCCCCAGTGCCGGCAGCACTCATGCAGCCCCAGACCATGACACTAGCACCACCATGCTCGATTGTAGACATGACACACTTGTTTTCATACTTTTCACCTGGTTGCCATCACATATACTTGACACCACCTGAACCAAATAAGTTTATCTTGGTCTCAGTGGAGCACAGGACATAATTCCAGAAATCCATGTATTTAGTTTGCTTGTCTACAATAAACCGTATGTGGGTTTTCTTGTGCATCATCTTCATTCTGGGACATCGGTCATGCACACCCACCCACACCTCCATTTGTCTTTCAAGGGAAACTCAAATCAGTTTCTCCCATCTCTTTGGGGGAACTGCAGTAAATGTTGTTATTTCTGGTAGATAGATATGCACACCGACAGGGTTAATCTCTTCCCTGTCTCACTTCCAACTTCACTCTTATGGACTGATGAGAACTATCTTCATTAGTGTGAATTGTTACATCAGAGAATTAATGAACATTTCCTCCAACTATTTCAAGGGATTTTCTTCAAAACAGGTGTAATCCGGGACCAGGTAAAGTCCAGAATAAAATGGAGCAGAATAGAATGGGGACTTATAAGAAGAAAGGGACGACAAAGCCATTAGGCTGTACTGGACAAACATCAGAACAATATTGCCCCATGCAATTATATTTGAATATGGTTCCCTTGTCCTCCCCACAAATTACTATTTTGAGATACTATACAGAAAACATTTTTCAGCTCCCAAAAGATACACCCTACATCTAGTGTCTGTGGAGCAGTGGTAGCTACAGGACTTAAATGGCACATATGGTCTATTTAGAAATTGCTCTTTCAGGGTACTAAATGGAATGTTGGATATCAACCTACAAGATATTTCAGAATGTGGTTCCTTTGGATGTTCTGATTGATGGCAGTATCATTTGGAATGTTGTTCATAAGTACATTTTGTGGCTGATTGCATCAATTACCTCTAGCTTGATGGATCCGGTGAATTTGGTTCAGCTTGGCCTACTTGGAAGGCCCTGTTCCAAGCAATTTTTTGAAATAGAGTACTGATGTTCTGCCAGGAAGGGATATTAGAATGTTGTTCCTGCAAATGATTTTGGGGTTACTGCTCCCATCTTATCTAGCCACAGCTGTGTTGTGAATTAGGTTAGATATCAGGTCGCTGATGCAGCTACTTGAATGAGTTAAGAAATGTTTCAGTCTCAAAAGAAAAGCAATACAGTTGCCATGACTTAGCTTCCACATAACCTCACCTGGATGACTGGGAATCATTGCAGAGAGACTTGGGAAGTTGCTGTTCCCACTGTTTTTAGTATGCATTTTTATTAAGTACCAATTCCGTTGTGTCGCATTCCAGCTTCTAGCAAGCAGAATTAGCTTCATTTATCCCCCAAAGAAGACCACCTTATTGTTTGTAAGACAGTCTCCTTATTGTTTATTCAGTAAAGTCATTACTCCGCAGAATTCCTCCTGCAGGCCACCTTGTATCACATTGCAGTGTTGGAGGCTTAGAAGAAGGTGACATCTGTCCTTGTGTGGGACTCTCCACAGAGAGGGAGGAAACGTCTGTTTGGGATTTGTAGGTGAGGTCCTGCCATCACAAAGGATTGCTACCGGGGACCAAGTGGGGCTGGGCTGTCAAAGTGATGCCAATGGGATGCCCAGGCTTGGTCCACGAAGTGCCAGAGCAGCTCTAGCTCTGCTGATTGAGAGGCAGCTTCACTTCTGACTAGAGATGGGCACGAAATGAACAATTTTTCGTTTCCGTTTTTGTTTTTTTGTTTCGCTATGTAACGAAATGACAAACGAATTTTGTCTCAAAAATGAAACGAAACGAACAGAAACACCGGAAATTTTGTCGTGCGTTTAGTTTCCGTTACTGCAATATGAGTGAATTGCTTAAAATCCTTAAAACCCCCCACAAAAATGAAATAAATGGTAACAAAATGGTAACGAAACAAACGAAAACAAGAACGAATTTTTGCAGAAATTCACGAAAAACGGAAATGAACCGAAACGGACCCTCCAAACGACAAACCAAATGCCATTTTTTTTAATTTGTGCCCATCTCTACTTCTGACTCTTGAGCAGAAACTCAAAAGAGAAGGAAAGTATTTGAAATTAAGATCATTGTTAACATTTTACCTATTTGCACTCATTCAATATAAAAAGACCACCAAGCTGCTGGAGGCATTCATAACCAAAGGAGAAACATGCCAGGAGGAGAGGGTAGTCTTACCAAAGCTGCCTTCCCACACCTCCATCCATCTGCCTCGAGATATTTACATGCTCCTTGGTGCAAGAACCAGGGAACGCTTGGAGTTCCACTTCAAGAGGAAGCATCTGTGGGTGTTTCGGGGCGAGGCCACACCTGTAACCTGAACACCACTTACAATTTCCAGTGGCACCCAAGTGAGGCTCTCTCCACAGCCCCAAAGCAGAAACTTTGAAGCATCTTCTGCCAAAAGGAGACAGGAAGTTTCTCAGCAACTTATGGAGGGGTTTCTCCATGCCAAGTTCCTCCAGAAATTGAGGACACTCAAAAGACATCTGAATCATATCCCGTAAGAGACGAGCTCCTTCAGTCTGCTTCCCTGCTTTCTTCAAGGGTAACAAGTGATTCCCAAGTCATGCTAATGAGCGGAGCAGAAAAACACAGATTGGCTGGAATAACATTTGAGGATGGTTCCTGGCCTGCTCCGTCTTTGTTCTTCACAGGACAGTTCGAGAAATAGCGGCAGGACTAGTGATTTCCTGTGCACTCTTATGGATCCCCTGGTGGTCTTTCATGATAGTCCTTCAGTCCATAGGGCCTTACAGGACAAGAGCCAGGCCAGCCATTCTCGTGTAATAGGCTCAGTCACAGCATCCTTACCACCAATGTTCCAGGATTTCACTACAGGTCTTTTGAAACTACAGCTGGAACGCTTCGTTCTTTCCTCACTGAATGTGAAGCAAGTGCTCAAGGATCTGGTGGTGAGCGGTAGCCAGCTGCTTTACTCCTGCCACCCGGTCTCGCTTCTGCAGTCATTTGGCTGAACACCCAGACCGGAGGGCAGGAGTGAAGTGTTGCCCCCCTTCCACCACCATACAGCTGATTTTGACAGCTCTTTCTCAGCCAGACAAGGGTAGGGTGGGTGCACCACCCGCCCGCCCCTTGTCTGGCTCAGAACTGGAGAGCTGAGCAGGTTTTCCAATTTCACACCACAGCAGTACCCTTGCTGCTGCGGCATGAAATTCAAAACCCTGCTTCACTCTCCCATTCTCAGCCAGTTGAGGGTCGGGTAAGTTGGCGCCTGGCTGAGACCAATGGGCCGCAGTGAGATCCGCTGGCTGTGTGTTGCGTTATTTTGAGGGGACAGCAGCACATTTATACTGTTATACAAGCTGTATACTCACTGCTTTACATTGTAGCCAAGTGTCAATTTTTCAGTGTTGTCACGTGAAAAGATACGCTAAAATGTTTACGAAATGTGAGGAGGTGTATTCACTTCTGCAATGTGCTGTATATACCACCCTGTACTGCTGAACACTCTCTGGTTGGCCTGCAGCAGAAATATACAACTACGGTAACACTCCAGCCCTGGTGAGGTTGTTAACTCAGTTTAGCAACCTTAGAAGGAGGATAGACAGCTGAATCAACCTTGAGCTGTCTACCTAAAGCCACCGAGATCAAATTCAGGTCATGAGCAGAGGCTTAAGTGCAGTACTGCCCTGAAATCTTATGGGGTGGATACTCAATGGTTATATTCCCTTGCTTACTGTTTTGGCACACTGAACATTTGTTGCCTTATGGGAATAGGCAACCAAGTATTGTACTTTCTGAATGTTCTGAATGTTTTAGTCTACAGCAGGATTTGTCAGAAGGAGTCACATGCACTCCCAAAACTATCTGTGAAGATTCTCAGTCATCCAGGTGAGTTTATCTGGAAGTTGAGTCATGGCTACTGGACTTCTTTTTTGAGAGA
>JAHTLZ010000030.1:352218-384170 GCA_023846285.1 Phrynocephalus versicolor | reverse complement strand
AAAAAAGAAGTCCAGTAGCCATGACTCAACTTCCAGACTCCCAAAACTAATTTGGCAGCCCCATTAAAAATGGTTTCCCAGTCCTTCCCCAGAGGGGGAAATAGTCCAGTTGCCCCTCACCAGAAACAATATATAGTTTACATAGTTCACAACTGCATGCTTCTGCTTTGTTTACAAAAAAAAAATTTTTTTCCCCAAAACTGAAGGCGGATTATCACTTTCAATTCCATTACCCACCCAGTCCTGCATTTCTGGAGGCTTATATGTTCCCCAGAAGATCCTAGGGGCAGAAAGTTCACTCATGGACCTGCTAAATTTGGCTTAAATAGATGTTGGCTGTTATTTATTTTGGCTGGAGTTCATGGGAGTTTGTAGTCCAATACATACTGCCACATTTTGAGAGGCGCCCAGTGACTTTGGTGTACATCCACACAACATTTTTTTTTAAAAAATGGCCAAGAGAAGCAAAGAGTTTTTTCAGTAAAACCTCTTCCCAATTAATATCAGAAAAATAATTCAGAATGGGGATGGCAAGCCCTGCCCTCAAGGGTCAGGAATTGTTTCTTAAAGAACCTGGACCTCTGGAAATTGCCCACTCGTGGTTTAAACAATGTTTTTCCGCCTGTCTTTTCAGCATAGTTATCATTGCTTGTTTTATCTCCCCTTCTTGGGTTTATTTTCCTTGTTTCCTTACTTTTTACGTTGCCTTTTTGTTTTTGTACAGACAAGAGAGAATCTTGGTGTTCTCTGCAGTCCTATGTTGCAAGTAGTAAAATTCCTGTGTTTCTTTTAAATAAGTATTTCAATCGCATTCTGCCCAGTTTCCATAATTTAGTCCCTTTAAAGCTTATGTCTGCCTGAAATGTCATTAACTCCATATCTTCAGAACTGATTTGGCCGGCTCACAAATTTCAACGTCAGACTGTTTTTGAGTAGAAGTCAATTTAGGTACTGCTTTCTCATTATGGTGAGATTATCCCTGGTAACCTGCTGCTGCTTACAGAGTGCCAGCCTTTTGTTCTTTTAGCTTCAGATTTATTCTGAGTGATGTTTCAATTTAAATTTCTGATTTCATGTTCCATTAGGCTGTCTCTGGTATATTGCTGCTCCCTAAAGTACTGGCCTTACCTCTTTTTTAAAATTGCTTTACATAGTAATGCCTGGTAACATAAAATGTGTCTCAGGCTGACAGGTGGCTTGGGAGTTTCTCTTAGCTAGCTCCTAATTTTCATGAAAGCATGGAGTAAGATGATGAAATATTGCATGCTTTACATCATTTTGTGAGGCTGGTTTTCTTGGGGAAAGCTGCGTATTTTACATGCAGTATAATTAGCAGTGTTCTAGCAAACACTACATCATTTTTTATGATTATCATCTTCTCGGCCACTTTGTGTCCCACTTGTAAAGTAAGATTTTTTTAAGGTTCAAGCTGTTGAACTTGATAGCTACACATCCTAATGATTTCCAGAGAACAGCTGCATTAATTTATTGCTGCAAATATGAAAGAAAAAGCTTCTGTCAGTACCAGGTTTAGAAATGTTATGTGCCATCAAGCCACTTCTGACTTATGGCAACCCTATGAATGATTGAGCTCCAAATGTCCTGTCTCCAGCAGCCTTGCTTAACTCTTACAGACTCAAGCCTGTGCCTTCCTTTAGAGTAGGGCTATCCAACTTTGAGCAGCCTGTGGTCTACTTTTTTCTCCAAAACGTCCTGCAGTCAACTTTGATCTCCCCAAGGTCCCCCGGGGTCTACCTATAGGAGTGCGTGTGGCCAGTGCGGGGAGCAGGGGACCGTGCCATGGCCCTTGAATTGCCCCGCTCAGCTGAGACAGTGGGCTGGCAGACCCAAAACTTTGCTAGGGCAGTGGTGGTTCTTGGGATGGGGGAGGGAGGAGTAGAGAACTTATCCCCTCACTTTTTTATTGGTGGCCGGCAGGCTACTTTTGAACCTTTCACGGGCTACCAGTAGCCCACGGGCTACTTGTTCTGCAGGCCTGCTTTAGAGAGTCAGTCCATCTTATTTGGTCTTTCACTTTTCCTGCTACCTTCCACCTTTCGCAGCATTATTGTGGTTTCCAGAGAACCCTGACTTCTCATGATGTACCCTCAACAGGATAGCCTCAGTTTCAACATTTTTGGCTCCAGAAGTAATTCAAGCTTGATTTTATCTAGAACCCACTTGTCTTTCTAGCATCAAAGATCTCCTCCAGCACCATATTTCAGATGAATTCCTGATTTTTTAAAAAACTTTCACACCCATTCATAGTTATTAGAAAAACTGGAGTGTGGATGATCTTGTTTTTGGTTTCCAGTGACACATCCTTACATATAGATGATTTTCTTATATTCCTCCTTTGCTACTGTTCCAAGTTTTAGTCTTCTTCTAATTTCTCGGCTACAATCTCTGTTTTGATTGATTATTGAAACAAAGTATGCAAAATCTCATTTTCTTCCTTGTCAATAGTAGAGTTGAGTAGTTCTGTAGTCATGGTTTTTGTCTTTTTAATTTTTTTATTCTCTACACAAACAAAATAAAATATATATAGTACACTGGTTGTCAACTGTTGTGCTGTATGAGTCAGTCACAATTGTTTTTCCAAAATTTCAGCCCAATATAACTCATATTTCCCTTCCAACCTTAGAAGAGCATATTCCCATACTTTCGTACTTGATCTTTTTTTCCATCAATACTTTATGCGTCTTATATCTGTTTTAATCTAATACAACAGATAGAAGTAGCAAGCTAGAGTACTGTAATAATCTATCTAGTCTTAGCAGTATACTCAATCCTATTATTTTAACTTTTAAGTTTACTAGACAAATTAAAATGCATTTTGACTAATATACAATAGATGGCACCAACAAGGCGTGTTTACCTATCCTAAAAGTTATATAATTTCAAAAGTTTTTCTCATAGCTAGGTTAGTGCTTTATGGGTCATTAATTAGGAATGGGCTGTTTGTTTTGGAAGCAGTAGCTTCTGAAACAATCCATGCGAACTTAGCAGGTAATCACTTACCTTCCTGCATGGTCGCATCAGGCTAAACTCCAACCAGTAAGAACTCTCCAGACATCATCTGTCCTTCTCCCTGGCACTGGCCATTCAGACAAGGAGGTGGGATGATGCATTTTCCTGCACAGCTCCTAATTGGCCACTGCCAGGGAGAAGGACAGATGACATCAAGAGCCGTCTTTCTGGTTGGAGTTCAGCCCGATGCGACCCTGCAGGAAGGTACAGTAAGTGATTGGCTGCTTGTGTTTTGGAGGCTTCTGAACAGTGCCTGGACTTGCGTGGGTCATTTCAGAAGCAGTACCCCATCCCTAGATAAAGAGGTTATATCATGGTTCCTAGATCCCCTTTAATTTTACATGTTCGATGCTAGTATACCTGTAAATGTAGTGATTATCTTTATGGCCTAATAGATTAGGATATGTCAGTATTTCAGACTGGCCTTCACGTTTCCATTTTCCATATCCTAACAATCAATTTCTAGCTTTTGACAATAGTACAAAGAAACCAGTTATTTTCCCTTTCTAATGTGCAAGGGCAATCCTGCTTTGTCATATTCTTCTTTCATTTTCTCTAATACCTGTCTCAAATCATTGCTGCTTTCTGCCAGTAAGATGGTGTTATCTGTGTATCTTAAATGAATGATGTTTCCTCCAGTAATTCTCACGCCTCCTTCATCTGAATCTAGCCCAGCTTTCTGTATGATACACTTTTATGTACAGATTGAATATATAGGTGGATAAAAACCACCCTTGCTTGACACCTTTGCCTGTAAGATACCATGTTCTGTCCTAATGGTTCCTTCTTGTCCAGAAGGTTATGCTTCAGGATGACCGTGTGTTGAGGCTTAGAAATAGACCCCTAATTTAAGAATGGCTTGCTTTAAGACCCGTGCTTTGGCAAACCACTCCAGTGTTGTCCAGTGCCTCTCACTTATATCCAGGGCTCAGTTTTACATGGCCTTGGTAACTAGCATCCTGATGCCGAGAAGTGAAACAGCATAAGAAATAGGAGGACCAAGAGAATGGAGTGCAAGAGAGGGAACCAACAGTAGGAAAGACAGGGCTGGGAGAAGACAGCTGAAGCAAGCAAAGACAGTGGCAGGTAGAATTAGAAGAGGGAGCTCAAGAGAGGAAGTCAGAAACTGCAAGCCAAAGTGGCAGAGGATGGAAGAGGAACAAAGAAGAGGGTGACATTCATGCCTGAGCCTTTTCCGGCAAGCGAGCATCTATTGTAGTAGTGACCCTAATGGAAAAGTAGGATTCGACTGATGATGGTTGCTTTATAACGGTCATGGATTTTCTGGATGAGATTCTGTGCCTGTTAGTCTGTTTCTCCTCTTACTGTATTGTCATTCCTTATTGTCTTGGATGTTTTTGATTTGTGAAATCGTTTATGAGACTTTTTTTTAAAAAAAGTTGTATTTAAGTAGAAGATTCTGGAGCTTCAAAGCTTTCCTTACATGCTGATTTTTCAGATGTAAAAAGTGAAACAGATCTAGTGTTAGTTGCTCACAGCAGAATTTCTCACACGGTGAAATGGCTTGTGTTATTGCTATTCCTGCTTCTGGTGAAAGAATCTGCATCAGTTCTCTGTTTCTAAAAAAGCGGATTGTGGCTACTGTGGTGTGTGGATAAATATTGAAAGACTAGTAAGACAATTGTCTAATTACAACATTTTTAAAGCAGGAGAGTGGGGTGTGTCTTGGCTTAATTTTTCTCTCTTTAGATGCCTCAAGACATTATTAAGGCATTTTGATTTAGCAATACATTTGTATCTTCTTACTCCCTGTCCACACAATTCAGCCTGTATTGTTATCCTTACCTTTTACACATGTTTATTAACATGCATGTTATGGTAAGCATGTTGAAAGAAGAAATGTAGGTAGAAGGTTTATGATGATCCTGGAGTGTTAGAGGCTGCAGACCCCAAACTGTTTTCTTCTCCAGTTCATTGTAGGGCTAAACCAGAGGTGAGCAGGCACCAGTTCTCAGCAGACCCTTTTAATGTTCTCAGGACCTTCATCAGTGTAGCTCAACAACAAAACTCAAACATTTCTACAGGGACCAGGGTGTCAGCTGCACTCTCAAACAATCCAGGTCATCAGGACCAGTTCACAAGAGACTTGTAGTGGGAGGAGTGGAGCCTTGCCTTCTCTACTAGTTTGAGGGCATCTTCCAGGTTTGGCAGGCATGAAGGGCCATGGCAAGGGTGCTGGATGGAGGCACTCAACTGTCTCTGGATTAGCATAACCTGAGTGCCTTCCCTTGCTATTGTAGTCACTACTGGTGGAGGAAGTCACCACATATATGCAATACTCTTCCGTGGAGGCAGGACCAAAATCTGTATGAATATGACTGGGTCTCACCTGCGTAGTGAGGTATGGAAGGAGGTTGTATAGGAGAAAAAGGACTGGCTGGTTGACCCTGGGTATGCTACCCGTGTGGGAACCTTGTTGTGGATCTCTTTGCCCCTGCTGCAGTGGTTCCCAACCTGGGGGTCAGGAGTCCTTTGGGGGTCGAACAACCATTTCACAGGGGTCACCATGAGCCAGTGAAGAAAAAGGCACAAACGGCTTAGGTCTGGAGGAGGAAGGGGGGGAGAGTGAGTTATAGCTTGATAGGTTGGAGGGGATGTCAGCCAATGGCACCATAGGCTGCGATTGGCTGAGGGTGCCTGCGTCCTCTGCTGGTGTTGTGCTTTTTGCTGGTTCTCCAGCTGCTTTGTCTTCCCGAGTCTCACCTTGTCTTGGCGTACTTGAGTTGCTTTCTTCAGGGGCACAGAGAACTCCTCTGAATTCTCAATGCCGGGATCCTGGCAGTGAATTGTCTCCCAACCAGCCATTAAGTGCCCCAGCAGCACTAGTACCTCCTGGCTTCAAATGCCTCCCAGTTGACAGTGTCCACCAACTCTCTTCCTCCTTGCTCTCCTCCTTAAATTTCCAGCCTTTTATGTTCATGCGTGTGGCCTCCAAGGTGTCTTCCACATCACTGTTCTAGTCCACAGGTGAACTATGGGTCATGAATCTCACCCTTACTCTTGGAGAAGTGGAAAGCCACTCTCACTGGCAAAGGGAGCAGGGCTCGTCCAACATGCATATTTACAGTTAAGAAAGGACAAATCCATTCTAATGTTCAAAATATGTATTTCATGGGAAATAATAAAATGTTAGAACTCATTTAGATTGGTCCCAAAACAACTTTTTCATTCTTTCAGGTGAGTCCCTTACCATGTCATATTGCAGGACCGTACTCTTGTAAAAGACTTTGTGGAAGGCTGCTTGATTGTCAGAATCATACCTGCATGAAAGAATGTCATCAAGTGACTGAAACAGCCAGCAACAATGACATCCAAAAGGTAAGTGTAATTGTTCCTCTCAAGAGCCTGATGAAATTAGAAACTTAGTTTTAAAGAATTCAATTGCTCAAATAAATTTGACTTTCTACATTAAATTACAAGCATTTTTGAGAAAGAACAGAGGATTATGTCAAATAGTAAAACACAGTTTTCTTGGGTGCTTCTCCAAAGAGCTGCATTGCCTCCTTATCCTTGCTTTTCATTTTCATCTCCATGGCCAGTGGAGACCAAGAATGAATGTTGAAGAGCACAGGCAGATGTATGTGAGAAGAGCTTTCCATTTTATCATCTGTCATAACATCCTCTGCCTTGCATATTGAACCTTAGAAGGTGGTGTGTGAATAAATGTTTACAGTCTGTGGCTTACCTTAAAATGTTCCAAGGCCCCTTGTTGAGATTGGCTGCTTTAAAGACCATTATAAGTGCAAAGTACTGCACCTAGGAAAAAGCAGATCAATGCGCAGTTACTAGATGGGTGATACCTAGCTCAGCAATACTACAAGTGAGAAGGATCTTTGAATTGTCATAGATCATAAGCTGTATATAACATAACAGAAAAGGCAAATACTATTTTAGGATGCATTACAAGTACAATTTCCAAATCCTGCAAGGTGCTCATCCCCCTGTATTCAACCTGATTGTGTCCGTTTCTGGACACTGCACTTCAAGAGAGATGCTGACAAATTGGAACAAGTTCAGAGGAGGGTAACAAGGATGATCAGGGCCCTAGGAGGAAAGATGGAAAGAACTGGACAAAATTAGCCTTGTGAAAAGAAGACTGGGGGACGATATGATAGCATTTTTCAAATATTTGAAAGGCTGTCATACAGAGGACGGGCAGGATTTGTTCTCAGGCATCCCAGAGTGCAGGATGTGCAACAATGGGCTCAAGTTACAACAAGAAACCCGCTTTTGGCTGAATATCAGGAAAAACTTCCTAACTTTATGGCAGTGGAAGTAATTACCTACAGAGGTGGTGGGTGCTCCAGCACTGGAGGCATTCAAGACAAATCTGGATGACCACCTGCCAGATATCCTTTGATTTGTATTCCTTCATGGTGCCGGGGGTTGTATTTGGTTGCCTTGTAGGTGTCTTCCAACTTCAGTATTCTGTGATTCTGTGATCTAAATTTTTGGGAGGATGATGCATCAACATGCAGAAGAATCAAAAGGTCTTCTCATACTATAACTGCCAGTTGAGAAGTGATTGGACAGGAAGGTGGGCAGAAACACAGACAGGTGAAAAGAGAGGCCAGAAGAGAAACACAGTTAAGTGGCAGTCAGGCACAGTAAGAGGTAGATATCTTTTTGCTTTTCATCATTCAGTTTGATCATTATTTTTAATTTTTCTTTAATTGCCTTAGTCAGCAGATTTTTTTTTGCCCTGGCATATAAATCGCAAATGGCAGTGATGGCAAACCAAAGATCAAGGCATGAGGCAGGCAAATGAAGAAGCTGGTATGTGGCTAGACAGACTGGCAGGCAGGTGCAAAAGATGTCAAGCACCCTTCTCCCTTTTGCCCTTTAGAACCATGGCAGCTGTAGGTAACGGCCGGAGCGGCACTAGTGATGTGCCCGTGAATCAAAGTGTTATGCAGGAAGAGGCACAAACGCCCAGGAAAACCACAGGAGCTGTTGGGAAGCAACAAGCAACCACTGAACAGAGTTTTTTTTCCCCCAATGCATCAATCATGACTGCTGCTGATTGTTATAGGGATTTCCAGCAACATGAGAGAGGCATTTAGGAGAGCGAGCGGCTCCACCAAATGAGGATGCAGGCAGAAGCGGTGAGGGGTTAGTTATGTTCACCTACCATGGAGGAGACCTTCTTGACTGGGAGGCATGAATGGGAACCTAGAATGTAGGCTAGATCCACTTGCAAACTGTCCAGAATTCCTTTGGGTTAGTATACCAGTTTTTCGCTGACTCAGGAAGGTAATCGGTGACTGTTGTGACAAGCTCGTCCTGGCCAAAAGGTTGTCTCATGCGTCAACAATCCACTGTATTAGCCAAAGGCTCATCACAGAAGATAGTCTCTTGCTGAGCAGCCCTTGCAGCATTTGTGATTTCAGTAGCCTGAGTACCCTTTCTTGTGATGCTGGTTGCCGCAGGATAGCTGGAAGGATGGCCGTGTTGTTGGAAGACAGTGGCTGCTCTTTCCTGTTTCATTCTCCTTCCAATCCCATGGGAACTGCAGGCTGCCTCTGTCTCAAGATGCTCCCTCTAGTCTAGTGCACTGTGAGGGACAAGTAAGCACTTCTGCAGTTGTGCGATGCTGAATAATTTGTAAAATTTTCTCTTTTGGGAGGCTTAGCTGGTACCATATCAGCTGTGTTCTGTGCCTGGTAAAAATTGTTTGGATTTGCAAAGGCCTTCTAGTTTATCCGACCTGACTGGATAGCTTAGTGAGTTAGGTATTTGGCGGTGGAGCCAGAGGTTGGGAAGGGGTGGGTGGGAAATTGGACAGAAGTTTGGCAAACCTAGTTGAAGAATGAAAGCCAATAGCAGTTTTGCTTCTTTTATGTCTGTGTCTCTCTAAATAATTGTCGTTCCCTAATGAGATTTTTTTTTTTAAAAAATCAAGCTACCCATGGAAAAGGCACTTGTCTCCTAGACAGTGTACTAAAGCAGGCTAGAATTTGTTAAGTAAATTCCTCATTAAAATAATGTTAAACCTAGTTACAACAGACACAAATAAAGATATTTAACCTTTAAAGATTGCCCCATAACTATGATGTGTGTGTGTGTGTGTGTATGTGTATGTGTGTGTGTGTGTGTGTGTGAGAGAGAGAGAGAGAGAGAGAGAGAGAGAACTATAGAGTTAGAGTGAAGTACCTGATAGTGTAGCTGATCTGAGAGATCACTCCCCAAAAATTCTTTATTATTAGGAAGATGGTGCAGATATTAAAATGAGAAGAAAATATTGTTCAGGGGCACGTGTTTATGTTTTAAGCCAAGGCTTGTGATAGTGGTTACCTTCAGAGAAACTAAAAACAGAATCCCTTCTAAAATAAAATTTTGCATTCAGTGAACAGTGGCACCGACAGAGTCAAGTTTACGGAGTACTTTCTTTGTAGATGAAAAGCAATAAAGAAGTGCTTGCTTTGTGCTCAAATGCCATAGTTAAAACTGCATAATAACCGTGCTTGTTTTAACCTTTCTAACATTGGCATTTGGTGGCATTAAGTGCTCCTTGCTTAGTCTTTATCTTGTGTCATCTCTCATTCTGATTATTATTTAGGAATTTGGTGCAGACTACTTCAAGTGGTGAATTAAAAAACAAAGTGAGACTTGTAGTGAAATGTTGTAATTTGTTCTTGCCTCCTAAGAGGGAGGACTTTGGTCTAGGGCAGTGATGGCGAACTTTTTAGATGCCGAGTGCTCAAACTGCGATTCAAAACCCACTAATTTTTCTCAACGTGCCAATACAGCAATTTAACCTGATACAGGTGGCTATGAGGGGGTGATGTTGGGTGCCCACAGAAAGGGCTCCGAGTGCCACTTTTGGCAGCTGTGCCATAAGTTCACCAACACTGATCTAGAGTGTCCACAAGCAAGAAATGCCATTTTCCTTCTGACAGTGATAAATAAAGTTTTCCCAGTTTTTATTTGTTCTTATTATTTGTCCTATTTTGGTCTCACCTTTCCTCGTAGGTGGTGCATGTGGCTTTCCTCTTTTTTGTCATCTGCCTATCAGTCCATTCTGTGAAATTTAAGCACAATTTTTAGAGTGGAAATCTGCCCTTTGGTGTTAAGTTGTGAAATTTTGTATGTATAAGTGTTAAAATAATTCATTGGTTTAGAAAAAGTAGCCCTGAAAATAAAAGTGCCCTTAAAAATAGAGCTTGAAGAATAATTTACTAAATTGCAAAGCAATTATGAAGCTCTCCAGCTGAGCAAGGTCATTGTACCATGACATTCTTCATTGTTGAATTTGTTTTGCAAATGATAGTAAAAGCATAAACAAAAGATGCAGGTCTTCTAACTTGTACTCGCTGTAACTATCATATTCTGATTTTCTGGGACTAGGGTTTTCTAGGACCTAGGTGGATCAGATGCTTTATGTTACAAACTTTTAGTCCTCGAGGCTTTGCAAGATGAACAGCAGTCTTTCAGATTCTGAGTTACAGAAAGTGCAGGGACAACAGATTTTCCTTGATGCATCGGACCCTATAACTTGCAGGTCCTGAAAAATAAAGGTTGTTTACAGTTGCAAGGAAAAGGTGAACATCTGAAAAAGTTATAAATAAAGGGATATAGGAGACATGTGCAGTAAAATTCAGCTCCTGAACGTAACAGTTGATATAAAATGTTTACACACCTGTTAAAATGTCAAGTGTCTGTGATGTAAATAAATGAGACAAAGATAGAACTTTTTTCAACTGAGACCTATGAACTGTACAACTCAGTTGAACCACAAACTGAAATCTTTTAGGTGGAGGAATGAAAAATTAAAAAACTGAAATCATATGGTGGCATATGTGTGCACACCCTCTTATAACTGGGGAGGTATCTGTGCTCAGCAGTAAAAAAATCACTTTGAAACTCATGTTAAGTAGGAGTCAGTAGACACCTGCCATCATTTCAAGTGCCTCTGAGGAATCCCAAATAAAGATCAGCTGTGCAAGTAGGTCGGTCTTTCCTGACATTTTCCTAGTCACATCCCACAGCAGAAGCCACGGTTCACAGAGAGCTTCCAAAGCATCAGAGGCATCTCCTTGTAAAAGGCATCAGTCAGGAGAAGGGTACAGAAGAATTTCCAAGGCATTAGATATACCGTGGAACACAGTGAAGACAGTCATCATCAAGTGGAGAAAATATGGCACAACAGTGACATTATTAAGAACTGGACGTCCCTGGAAAATTGATGAAAAGACTAGAAGAAAATTGGTCAGGGAGGCTTCCAAGAGGCCTACAGCAACATTAAAGGAGTTGCAGGAATATCTGGGATGTACTCGCTATGTGGTACATGTGGCATCAATCTCCCATGTTCTTCCTGTGTTTGGGCTATGGGGTAGAGTGGCAAGTCGGAAGCCTTTTCTTACAAAGAAAAACATCCAAGCCCAGCTAAATTTTGCAAAAACACATCTGAAATCTTCCAAAAAGCATGTGGGGGAAAAGTGTTATGGTTCGATGAAACCAAGGTTGAACTTTTCTGCCATAATTCCAAAAGATCTCTTTGGCACAAAAACGGCAGTGCACATCACCAAAAGGACACCACACCCACAGTGAAGCATGGTGGTGGCAGCATCCTGCTTTGGGGCTGTTTTTCTTCAGCTGGGACAGGGGCCTTAGTCAAGGTAGATGGGATGATGAATAGTTCCAAATACCTGTCAATATTGGCACAAAACCTTCTGGCTTTTGCTAGAAAGCTGCACATGAGGAGGAACGTCATATTTCAGCATGACAACAACCCAAAGCATACATCCAGGTCAGCAAAGGAATGGCTTCACCAGGAGAAGATTAACATTTTGGAATGGCTCAGCCAGAGCCCAGATCTGAATCCGATAGAATATACTGTATGTGGGGTGATCTGAAGAAGGCTGTGCAGAGGAGACGCCCTTGCAATCTGACAGATTTGGAACGTTATTGCAAAGAAGAGGGGCAAATATTGGCAAGTCAAGAAGTGTCATACTGATACGGTAGACTCACACCCATAAAGTCTGAGTTGCTCTAATAAAACCAAAAGGTGCTTCAACAAAGTATTAGATTAAAAGTGTGCACACAGATGCCACCATATTATTTCATTTTTTTAAAATTTTTCCCTCCACCTAAAAGATTTCAGTTTATGGTTCAACTGAGTTGTACAGTTCATAGGTCTGATTAAAGGTGGAAAAAGTTCTGAAAGGATTTATCTTTGTCTCATTTATTTATATCACAGGCACTTGACATTTTAACAGGAGTGTGCAAACTTTTTATGTCTGCTGCAGCAGGGATATGCTCTGCATGCTGCACACACAGATGCCATTAGCAGTCTTCATGGATTTCTTCCTTGGAAACAAATTTATCTGGGAGATGCAAATTTATAGCCCTCTAATTATTTATCATTACATTAATATTAATATATTAGTTTGAAATTATGTTTTGACAACTTTTTTAGAATGTGGTTTCTTTACCCCATTAAAATGTTTTTGTATCTGAATGTAGTAGGAGAGGTAATCGGTTATTGTATAAAAGGGGGTCGCAACAGTGGAAAACACTGCCCTCGAGGTCTGTCAAGTTCTGTAGGGCTCTTGGGAACACTAGGATCTTTTTTAAGGTCCTGTAACTATAAATCCTAGGCTTTCTGTGAGCATGCTTGTACCTTCCTCTTGTTTCTCAGTAGCCCCATTTGGGCTACAGTCCTCTTGGTGTTGTTAGCCCCACCTCCTGCTTGTCATTGTTCCATGAGAAGAGCAGTCTGATGATGAGACTGTCTGTTGAACATAGAACCTCTTCATGTGATCGATAACCTTGATCTTTCAGGATCCCCCCAGTGATATGGAGAGACTGCAGCAACCAACCACTTACTTTGTCAGCTACTCCCTCTCCTTTTGGAGATAGGAGCTGGACCAGTACTCTCCTCCTCTCACAGCTGTCATATTAATATTGTTCTGAACCCTTGCATAGGACATACCTTATTCTACTTATTATTAGGTTATGGTGATAGGCTTAAAACTAGACTTTGAAATGGTGATAGTTTAAAATGTTATTTTAAAATTAAATTTGCAATTTACATTCAGCTGTTCCTCTGAAGAACTTGAGAAATTTCTTAGACGTTTTAGAAGAGGTGGTCTGTGCAAGCATTATAGGTAAAAACAAAATTAAAAAATAACAACGGAAGAACGAAAGGCAGAAACACGGTGGCATCTTAAAGACTAACTGTTGTACAGTATTTTAATGTGAACCTTCATGGACATGTATGCTTCATCAGACACTTGCTGTCATAAGTTTGAACTGTGGATAACAAACGCAGCATATCGGCACCTGTTTTGAAAACAGTTTTGTAAACCATGGATTTATGAATAATAGGAACGGTGGAAAACTCTCTTGTGGCTGATCATGACTCTTTATGATTGTACTGCAATAAGAAGTGTTCATGGTTGTCAAGAAGTTGAGCTGTAAGAGCCTTTGTCATATACAGTGGTACCTCATAAGATGAATTTAATTTGTTCTATGGGGCAATTCCTCTTACAAAAAATCATCTTGCAAAACGCGGTTTACCATAGGAATGCATTGAAAATGAATTAATCCATTCCACTGGGTTTTCAGTGAATTCTATGGGAAGGCTGTCCCAACCCCCCTAATCACCGAACAGCAGAAGGCTCTCCCCCCCTGCAGCCGACACACAGCTGATTTTGACAGCTCCAAGCTGTCTGTCGCAACCTTCTGCTATCGGTGAACCCAGCAAAGTGGGGAAGCTTGTCCTCTTCTTTACTGGGTTGGAGCAAGGGAAAAGCTTCCCTCGCAAACAGCCCAGGCTGGGCGAGGAACACTGGGTCCCTGCTTTGCCCACCAAGTTGGTGGGTGAAATGGGGACACTGTGATCCTTGCCCCGCCCTGCCGCCGCTTCCCTCAGAAAGCCCCCCTGATGCTGGGGATTGGGTGTTGCACACTGCTTGGTCTGCAGCATCCGATCTGCAATGCGACCTCATAGTATGAATTTAATCCATATGGGGAAAAAATTGTCTTTCAAAACATGCCTATTCCCGGAAATTTCATTCGTCTTACAAGTGTTTTGTCTTATGGGTCATTCGTCTTACAATGTACCACTGTAATGCTATGTATTGTATTAAGTAAAATAAGTGCAGATAGATTCAGTTACAGTGGTGCCCCGACTTGAGAGCAATTTGACTTAAGAGCAGAAAACTGTTAGCATTTTAAATGCTACCTTACAAATTTTAGGATATGGTCTGCTTGACTTTCAAATATTTTTTCATGTTTTTGATTTTTTAACTTGTTTCTCCCCCCCCCCCCAATTTTTAGATAGGTACCTTAAGAGTAGTTTGACTTAAGAGCATGCATTCAGAATGGATTAAATTTGTAAGTTTAGGTACCACTGTATTTTATAAAAACACCCTCTGGATTATAAATGTAGGATATTGTGCTTCTTTATACACACCTCAAAAAGGCGGGGAATGACCTGTTATTGCTTCACAATATTGTGCCCGTCCAGCCAGCAGGGAAAAGGATGTCAAGCTTTATATAGCAGGGCTGTCCAACTTTGAACAGGCCAAGGTCTACTTTTTCTGGCCCAAAGTGCCTGAGGGCTACTACACTAAAACCTCTACTTATGAATTTTATCCATTCCTTCCGAGCACATGGTCATAAGTAAAAAAAATTGTAAGTAGAGCAGCGGTTTCCCATAGGAATGCATTGAAAATCAATTAATCCATTATGGTGGGAATTGTCCAGGGGGGAGAAGAAGGGAGATGTCACTGCACAAAGGAAATGGGCACACCCGCAACCTCACCTCTCACCCCTCTCCTCCCTCCAGTCCGCAACAGTGACTCAGCTGGTCACAAGACAGTGGCACACCAATCATCTGTCCGGCGGGGGGAACAGGGGACTGACCCAGAACTTTGCTGGGGCAGTGGTGGTCCTTGGGATGGGGGAGGGAGGGGTGGAGAACTTATCCCCTCACTTTTTTTATTGATGGCTGGCGGGCTACTTTTGAACCCTTCACAGGCTACCAGTAGCCCACGGTCTACCTGTTGGGCAGGCCTGTTACTGCATATAGCAAAGGACAGCTTGAATGTTGATAACACCAGTGGTACCAGTCAAGAAGGTCTGCTAGAAAGGGACACCATGCAAGGGGGAAACCCAGAAGCAGACTCCTTTTTTCATCAGTTAACCGTCCACTTCTCACCAAACAGAAAACAATTATCGGTGCTGTTTTAAAATAAGTGTGAACGGTAGTGAACAGAAGAAAGTGTGCTATAGACCAGGGGTTTACAACCCCCAGTCCACGGACCAAGACTAATGCCGCCCAGAGACCATTTGGTAGTAGGGCGGCTAAAAAAAAATCTTTAAAATAAACAAAATGAGCTTTTACGAGCCAGGGCTGCACAATACGACATTAATATGGGTGCAAAGGACCCTCCACATTCCCTGCATGGTGCTCTAAGTGGCCAGCGAGTTTTCCTCTGTTGCAACCATTTTGTGTTCGTCATGGTGGTCTGCTCATGTGTGTACCTCCAAGAAAAAGCCCTGCACAGCGAGAGAGAGAAATTAAAATCATTCCCACCCCACCCACCCCACTCCGGGTCCATGGAAAAATTGTCTTCTGTGAAACTGATCCCTGATGCCAAAAAAGTTGGGGACCACTGCTATAAACTATTTTGACTGCTGCTTATCACTGTCTGGAACAAGCAGTGGAAGTGAAGTGAATAGCGGATTATTGGAGATGGAGTGAGTCTGGAAAGGAGACTAGGAAAAGTGTGTGTTTTGAAAAATAAGGGTTACAGGAAGAGTATGCTCTTTGGAGAGGATTACATATTTAACATAAATCTTACTGATTAATAATGTAAGTGGTTACCTAAGCCATATCTGTCCTTACTAATAATAAGATGGCTGCAACAAAGCACGGTTGCTAGGTTGCATTTTACTGTAATTGCTAAAGCTGCTCTCTGTGCCCCCAGTAATAATATAATATATTTCTATGCAGTACTTTTTAAAATTTAAACACTCTATCAAAATGAGTTTTCATCCGGGACACTGATGAACATGCCCATTACTGGATCTAACAAGCAGAATCCTGTTCTCATAGTGCGTAGCTTCTGGTTTTCCTTCCCTCCCCAAAATGCCAACTGCATAAACTAACTCAGTTGTATACCAAATTTTCAGAATTGTTTCTATCATTCCACATTTGGAGCTAATATATACAGATTAAGGTTGTGAGACTGGTGTGATCTGGGAAAATAATTTAAATAGGGACCTGCAACAAACATTTTGGTTCTCATCCATATATTCTTGACCTCAGTCAGTCTTGAGGGGGATTGTCTGAGGATTCTTTTTCATGCATATCTTAGTAAGAAAAACATATAATTTCCGCAAATAGGATTGTTCTTTGCTCTTGGACATCTTTTAAGTGGTTTGGGAAGCCTTCTTAGCAGCTTCCGTCGTGAAGGAAGAGAAAGAAAGACAGCATTAGAGAAACTGATGCTAACCATGCCCTCTAGACCTGAGCCAATACTATGAGGAGCCAATCGTATGAAAAGAGCAAAATGCCAAACTCAAGCCACTATTTTATTTTTGTCTTTAAATAGAAGGTTGTTAAACAAGCACCTTTTGTAAAGTGTCATGTGGCTGTATTCTTAGGCAGGTCCAGAATGCTTGCAGTGTGAAGAAGGATGTTCCAAGCCGCGACCGCCTGGATGTCCTCATTTGTGCCCTCTGCCTTGCCACCCTGGAGAATGCTCACCATGCACCCAAATGGTCCGGATGAAGTGTCACTGCAAACTCACAAGCCTCTACATAGAATGCACGTATGTAATTTTAAAAGACAGCCCCAACTTAATGTTGAATGTGTTTCTGTGCAGTGTTTTGTCTCTTTCTATTTCCCTCTTTCTCCCTCTTTTCCCTCTGAATTTTTATTTATTTATTTATTTTTACAACTTATATGCCGCCCACTACCCAAAGGTCTCTGGGCGGCTTACAATAAAGAATTGAAACAGTTAAAACATCAAATATCAATAAATAATAAAAACAATAATAAAACCCTTATACTAAAATCATTACGCTAAAATTGCCATCAGAGGACCCACAGTCTATGTTGTATCAATTAATAAAACTTCTGGAACAGGAAGGTTTTTACCTGGCGCCGAAATGTCATCAATGTTGGCGCCAGGCAGATCTCACTTGGGAGGGCATTCCATAGCTTTGTTAGAAATGGCAAATTCTTTAGGAAGGAGAGCTTTTCAGTGGTGGGATTTCTGGTGTTTGTTTCTTATCGTACTTTGTGGCATAAGGAATCAGCTGAGAGATTAATGTAAGCTTAGTTGGTGTTTCTCAGTTCATTTCTATCCGAACCCTCTTTTTAATGCTTCTCTCTCTCTCTTCTGCTTACAACATAGATTTATTCTTTTAATATCTTGAAGTGTGGCCAAAATCCTTGAGCAACTTAACCTGCTTGTTATTTTCCTTCGAAATGGTCATCGTGTCTATATTTTATTTTATTTCTTCAGAAAAATCACTTGTGCTGATTTAAAGGAAAAAGATGAACTGATTTCCTGCAAAAATCAGTGTCCCAAAGAGGTAAACTCTTAATGTAATTCACCCATATCGAGGTTGATATTAACAAAGAGTATCAAACAATGTCATGTCAGGTTTTTTGAAAATGTAATTCAGCCTTACAGTAACGTGGCAAATGTATGTAATTCTGAGCATCAGAAAATGCAGGGAGAGGGAAGATATAAGGTGGAAGACAGGAAACTGGAAGCACTGCCACTAAATACTGATACAGATCAAAAAGTTTAACTTGAGGGTTTTTCCCCTATTTGGGTCTCCATAATTTTCATTGTAACAATGGCTCTAAATTTTTGTTATATAAACTTTTGAGGAAGATAAAACATATACTGTACATTATTTACCTTCTAGGTATGTGGCTTGTCATCAAGCAGGATGAAAACAGCTTAAGAGCACATTGAACAAGGGGAAAAATGAGGTCTCGCCTGTAGTTGCTAAACTGTGATCATTCCAGAATGTTTTAAAAACAGGAGTTTGAAAAAGTTACTTTCCTGTGTACAGTTCTAAGAATCCCTCAATAACCACTGGATGATTTTGAGATCTCCAGTCTGAACATGTAACTTCATTGTGCTCTGCCTAAGACCCACTTGCAGTAGATGATTCACTGTTAATTTTTTTTTACTTATACGATATGTCCCTCTCATTGAGCATTGGGGCTGAGCATTGGAACTCAGGGCACCATTTGAAAACATCTTGCCTGTGAACGATGTAAGATGGGAGCGACAAGCACCGGCAAGATTGAGTTCCTGTTGGATAGAACCATCATACCTTCCTCATCACACACACCCCACAGCTTTCTATGGGATGAGGACACGGATCTTCTGAAAATCAATATCTTCCCACACTGTATTGCTCACATGTAAATATGCTGTTGTTCAGTTGTGTCTCGCTCTTTGTGATCCCATGGAGAAGAGCTCACCAGGCCTTCCTGTCTTCCACTGCCTCCTGGAGTTACTATGTGCACATGAACACATAGTAAATATAGGTGGAGACAACAGTGGTAATGCCATTGGCCAGAATCCTCTTCCAGTTTCCTGCCCTTCTTATCACTTCCCTCTCCCTGCATTTTCTAGAAGATGTTTGCTGATCTTCACTATTGTGTTGTTTTAGCTTAAATGCTGCAGCTAACAATATCTTCTTAAAAATGAAAGTTAGGTTTATGCACATGCGGTTGGGAGATAGCTGGTCATAAGCAGTATTGATATTGCATGTGTGTGAGGGAAAGAGTGATAGAAATTAATACGGTTTATGGTCTGTTGCAAACTGAGATTTTCAGTTGATAGCACTTAAAGATTATGAAAAATACAGAGTTTGAGTGTTTAAAAGGTATAAAAAAATTCTAGAAGATCTTGACTTGTGTCAAGTTTGAGACTATTATTTTGCCTACATTGCAAGAGTATATACTACAGAAAGTGCTTTCGTTGTCTGATACACATGTTACTTTTATTTATGTTATTTCCTTTCAAAAGATTTCATTATTGCCTAGAAGATACTCAAAAATATCAACATTTTACATGTGACTTTTTAATTACAGGAGCCAAGTGTCTTGTATAATTTCTTAAATACATGTGCAGGTCACACTGTGAATCTAATTTTTCTTGAAATGATCCTGTGTTTGCTGGATTATCAGATATATTCTGTTTAATGTAATGCTATTTGGCTTTACAGTATTTATAGACAAATATATACCACATATATTAAGCAGGGAAATGTGTATCTCTTTGAATAGGAACAGGTTATGGTCTTGGCATTAAACTTTTAGAACCAAATGTTCTCAACATAGTGAAATAAAGTATTCTGATGCAGGAAATCTGATTAGAAATTTATACCCAATGTGATATAGTGGATAGTGTGATGGACTGGGACAGTGGTGGTGAACCTTTCACCCCCGGCACCCTACCACCACTGTCACTCTCGGATTAGAGTGTTTGCTCTTATCCGCAGATTTCGATATCCATGGAACGGCCCGGAACCAGTCCCCCACGGATAAGGAATTCCTATTGTATTTTTAAAATTATTTCTGCAAGGTCTGGTTATGCAAATAGGTCTAGAACCATATGTAAACCAGCCTACAGAAACAAATATAATTGCCAAAACTGTTGCAAAGAAATTTGCATTAAATATACCATTGCTTAAACAAAAATATCCGAATAAAAGAGACAGATACTACTTTTCTAAAACTCACAACCTTGAATGTTCTTTTATACGTCCATATGGATTATTTCATAAAATATTATGCAAAATCCTATTGCATAAACTTATAATGAGGTAAACCAGATCTGGCACAAGAAATATTTGATTTAAACTATGTAATTGAAATCCCCTCCCCCGCCCCGCCACTTCATGTTCCAAGGCCCTTAGAGCTCCCTTTTACCCTGGGGCACGCTTTGGTGGCCTCAGGATGTGGGTAGAGCCTTTAATAACTAAATGATTGCCACTGGAACCTCAATGATGAGGTTGAGACCAATAGTGACCATCTGGCAGTGACTTTTTACGTTAAACACTCCTCTGTCCTGTTCCAAGGCTCCCAAAGATGTCCAAAGGGCAAAAGAGAGCCCTAGTGAGCTTCATAACCATAAAGGATAGGGGACAGGAAACTTTCAATGGATTTACATTACATATTTCTAACACCAGATCTGGTTTACACTGGTGTAACACTATGCCAACAAGATTTTGCCCAGTAAGTATTTTGTAATGCAGAATGTACAGTATCTACATTTAGAAGCAACTGTACATGTGTAGAATAGGCATATTTTTTAAAAAAAAATTGTTTGACTATCATGAAAGTGTGTACAGGAACAGTTTGTTCATTTTGGAGAGAAGCATGAAACAGAAATCATTACTTTGTTTTTTAAGAAGAATCCTATTTTGAAAATTCATTGTTTGAATCAGATATTTTCTGGAAAAATATTAATCATCTGGGTTGTCTGGAATAAGATTCTTACCTAGTAGACATTTGAAAACACAACTTGCTTTGCTATAACAGCTTAGTTGAACCATTATTTTGCCTCATATCTGTAGAAATCCATGAATACTAGGGGAAATCCACCTGAAAGTTTGGAATCATCTTTAATGCATCCTCTTCTTTTTATGATGCATTAATTCTCCCAGTTCTTGCCTTATTGGTGTGCAGGAACCAGAAATTGTGATTTAAAATAAATTATAGCCCCTGCTAAATAAGTTAATTTAAACCAAGGTTAGAAATTGAGTTTGTTCAACATACAAGGGATTATTTTCCTGATTATCAATCAATCGATCGATTATCAGAAAATAAAAAGCTGGGAATGAGAAAAGCAAGCCAAAGTATGGTTTATTCTTTCTGGCAGAGGTGGCAAGGGAGGCATACTTCAACTTCAGACTTTTCCTGAGGCTTCTAGAAGCTTATGCTGTTGTACTACATTATGGTTTTAAAAGTGTTCTGCAAAGTGTTCTGCTTATATACTGCCCCATACCACTCCAAGTAGTCTCTGGGGGGTTTACAGTTTTTAATTACAGTGTGCAGGCTACACATTGTCGCCACCCCCAGCAAGCTGGGTACTCATTTTACCGACCTCGGAAGGATGGAAGGCTGAGTGAACCTTGAGCCTGCTACCTGGGATTGAACCCCAGGTTGTGAGCACAGTTTTACCTGCAGTTACAGGCATTTAACCACTGTGCCACAGGGCTTGTAACCCATGTGATGGTCGCATATTTGTTCATTATCAGAATCTCATTTCAGACCAGGGATTGAATACTTTTCACTTTCCATATATTTGTGATTAAAACAACCACTATTCTTGAGCGTTGCTTATGCTGTTTGCAAGGCGGATGTCCTAATATTGGGAATGAAGTAAGGAGTACACTGTACATGGGATTAGCCTACACATCCTGTACAGTTGTTGGAAGTAGGGCTTAGTTGTCTGTAGCATCTGGGCAACTATCATGCACACAGCAGCGATAGCAGACGGGTTGGGCAGGAATGGAAGTAAGAGGAGGGTTGCAGTTTCCTGGTATAAATGACAGATCAATTGAGAGAGAAAAAATGTTAATAGAAACCAAATGTGTATTTATTGGTCTCCCATGGTATGTTCAGGTGATATAGGGATTTTGTTCCATTTCACACCAATATTTCTCTTCCCCAACACCACCCGCAATTATAGCTGTCTTGTGGTCATCGATGCAAGGAAACCTGCCATCCAGGTGACTGCCCCCAGAACTGCAACCAAAAGGTCAAGATCCGTTGTCCTTGCAAAAGACTCAAAAAGGTAAACTTGGGGAAATGTTGGGATTTTTTTCTATTAAAAGCTTAATTTTAATATTTGAGTTATTTATTTTATTCTGTTGACGGGCATTCACATATTGTCTTTCATAATATATATTAAAAGGCAGCTTTCTTGCACTAGATTGAAAATAAAAGTTAGTACAATAGAATAATTTCCGTCAACAAATAACAGAATAAATAAATTTAAGTCTCAGGGAGGATTTTACTAACAGTGTTTAAGAAACAGCATCCTTCGCCTTGTTAATGTGCCAACAATGAAAATATCTGGTGAGAATAATAATGTCTTAGCATGAGATCTAAAGCGTAACTTCAGTGGTTGCAACTTACATAGAACCAGATTCTCACTGATATTCAGAAATTCCTGTGTATGACAGTGATGAAAATGAAATGTACTAGGAGGAATTCTGGCTTCCAAAACAAGATGGTAACTTAGAATGGGTATTGTGTAATTGTGTTAAATGCATCCAGACTTGGAAATTCTTTGGGGAAATATAAGATATACTTCAGCTCAACCATAGCTAATCCTCAGTAAGGAGGGGAAGTACATTTTCCTGCCAAAGAATCAGGAAGAGGCATATTTAATTTCATTAAAACATGGGACCAGGAACCGTTGTTAAAGTTGTGAATCCCTAATGCATTTTGCAGCAGACGTTCTCCCAAGTCTCAGTACAACTGTGGTGTCATCATTATCCCTGAGGTTGACAGCATAATGGATAAATTGTTTCCCCTTACATGACATTATTATTATTATTGCCAGAGAATATACATAATAGCACTTATATTATTCTGATGAAGAAAAAATCCTTGGCACAAGTATTAATTTTTTGTATGTAATGTGCAAAAACATGATTTTTAAAGGCACTAGGTGCATAATGTATTTTATTTGGAGATGGGATACACATTTAATCTAAATCTGTATCGGGAACCATATCTAAATGTATACATATTCATGTAATTCTTTCTTTTTCGTGTTGGTGTCTTATCTGTTTTTCTCTTACACTGTCCTCAGAAGAGCTCTTCTTAAAGAGTTCTCTCTTCATTTTGTCATTGAGTAGAATGATTAAAGCAGCATTTTGTGGATGCTGCTGAACTGTCTTCAATAGAAGGCTGCAGTGTAGGAAACAATCAAGCAGTCAATAACTTACTATTGATATTGGCTGCTTTATTGATTATAAATAGAAAGGTAGGCCTGTTCGTAATTACTCCTTGAAATGATCACATTAGCCAGGAGCTTTAGTTGGAGAAAATGTGTCCAGCTCCATTATCTGGGGGAGCCCCTAAAAAGTTTTATGCCACAGTATTAATGTTTTTAAATTGTTTTGCTGTCCTCTGTTTGTATTTGTACTTCAGCAGGCTTTTCTGCCTTGTAAAAATGTGGGCATTAACCGAATCCTCTTATCCCAGCAAAGAGCATGGTGTTCTGCACAGTGACATAAAATAAGTACAATTGCAAAAATAGGTTACAGGCGATACCTTCATAGGCCACTATTAAAAATAAAAAAAAGAACATTGCAAGCTTTCGAGTGCAATCACCCTTCTTCAAAGCAGGTCCCAGAAGTTCAGACATGGTGAAAGATGTTCTTCACCAGGAGGTTACTTTTAAAGTCCTTAGTTAGATGATGTCCTTAAAATCCATGGCTAGGTGAAGTTTGGGTGTAGCATTTCTGGTGATAGACATATAAAAATGTAAAAGCCATATTGGATCAGACCTAAGACTTAGCTAGACCAGAATTTCTTCTCACTAGATGCAACCAATTGCCAGTGAGAACAGAACCCACTTCCTCCTTGGGCTCCTCAGCAGCCCATATACACAGAGGTCTACTCCCCCAGATACTTTAGGGAACACCTGGTAGATGCTTATGACCCCGTTCTCCATCAGTCATAGATCAGAAACAAGTTGAACTGTTCTGTATGTCCTTTTTGCACGTTTTGAACTGACCTCCTCCTTTGTTAAACTATGATTTTAGTACCATTTAGGTTTCACAGACAACACCAAAACAAAACCTGGGTCTAAAACTGGGCGTGTGAAGGGGAGAAAGAAATGTTGTATCTCATAACTTCTTCCTTCATTATTTACTCAGCTAGGAACATTATGGCTTAATTGAGCCATTGCTTCCTGTTTTGTGAACAGTTGGTTGCCATGCTGCAGATGGCATTTGTCTAGACTATATATTGTTATTAAAGTAAAATTATAAAATAGTTAATGCCAATGAATGCATTTTGGGAAAGTATTTATACTTCTGCTTTTCCACCCAACAGTCTGAAAAAGTGGCTTACAGTTGCAGCATTTCCATTTAAAGCAATCTGTCTAAATGTCAGAGGCTTAACTAATTTCATTTATTATTGAAAGACACTAAAGAAAAGCAGCTATTCAGTTCCCACTGAAATGTAGGATTGTGCGATGCTTTAAGAGTGACTCTTTATATAATTGCAACTTAAAGCACTCAAGTCTTGTGACATAGGAAAAAAAATTATTTGACACTTGATATGTATTTTTATTGCCAAGTTTAGGTACCAGTACATGGTTTAAAGTAACCATTTTATTCATTGCAGTGCATGGTGCTCATTAATGCAAAGACTATTAAAGTGCACGCAAAGCAGCATTGGATAGACAAATGCTATAATAAAGTTTAATCTGGTATAATAGTAATAATGATGGCCAGGTTGGTGTTTCTAGTATTATCTCTTGCGTAAAAGACAATACAGTGGTACCTCTGAAGACAAATGCCGTGTAAGAAAAGAAAAAAACTCATACGAAGAATTTTTTTCAGGAATAGGCAAGCTTCACATGACAAAAAATTCCCTATGGGATGCTTCACATGATGAAAAATCGTTCTGCATGTACCCAAGGGGGAAAAAAACAGTTATTTTTGTCTTTTTCCTCACCTCTGGAATGGATTAATCTGTTCCCAATGCATTCCTATGGGAAGCCATATTTCGTAAGACAAAATGTTCATAAAACAAAGCGACTCATGGCCTCCAGAACATATTAATCCATTTTCAATGGATTACTATGGGAAACTGTGTTTCGTACGATAAAATTTTCTTAAAACAAGTTGACCCATAGAACGAATTAAATTCGTTTTAAGAGGTACCTTTTCATTGTGTTTTAATAAAATGCTTTTTTGAAGAAAAATGTAGCATGAACCAGTAAAATTCTCTGCCCTGCCTATTGGTCGGCAGTCAGAAACTATGCTGAGGTTACAAACCTTTTGCCGAGGATTTCTCAAACAATTCCGAGTTCCGAATGAGAACAACGATCTGTTCACTACTGTGAATATTAAAACATAGTAACCCTTGCAGATGCAGTCCAGCGGTGCTGTTGGCCGTGTATGGTTGAAGCACCAAGGAATTGGCCTGTTTCCTATGACAGGCTAATGAAATACGTTGGGAATCCCTTGGGGAATGGCTCATGAAATCCAGTCCGTAGCCCTTGAGTCCTTCTCTTCTGGGCCCAGTTCAAGATGCTGGCTCTACTTCCAAAGCCCTGGACAGTAGATTAGGTTGCCTAAAAGACACGTCGTCCCACATTGCTCTCCTTTTACTCTGTGGCATCTCTTATGTCCATCTGGCCATAATTTTAAATTTTGATATTTTCTGTTGTATGAGGATTAATTCTGTGAATTTTCTGCTATTAAAATTGTTCTACAAATTCACTGGTTGGTTATTTTAATACAGTCTTTTTATGTGATGTATTGGGGCGTGGTGGCTCAGAGGACTAAGGCACCGAAACTGTAGATTGCAAAGTCGGCAGCTCGGCGGTTCGAATCCCGGGTGCCACGCAGCGGAGCGAGCGCCCGCTGATAACCCCAGCTCCTGCCAACCCAGCAGTTCGAAAGCATGTAAATGCAACTAGATAAATAGGTACCGCTGTAAAAAGCGGGAAGGTAAAACAGTGTTTCCTTGCAGCCCTGCCGGCCACATGGCCATGGACTTGCACAGCACTAGCTCTTCCGGCTTGAATACGGAGATGAGCACCGCCCCTAGAGTCGGACACGACTAGCATGCATGTGTGGGGGGAACCTTTACCTTTACCTTTTATGTGATGTAGGTCTCTGCCTGTGGAGCCAGAGATTAGGGAGTTCAGTTCCCCGATCTGTGCCTTCTTGACAGGGGCTGGACTTCATGATCTGTAGGATCCCTTCTTGTTCTGCAGTTTTGAGAGTATACCTATTCATTAGTTGCCGTGAATGGGTTGGAGGATGAAATGTTACATATATAATGTGACCAGTTACTGGTTGCCTAAAAAGAGAAGTGTGTAAACTAGAAAGAGACCAAAACAGATTTATATGATTATTATTTTTTGTAGGCTAGAGCAGATCACCAGATGGTGGCCCTCTAGAAGTCCTGGGGCTGCTGTTCCTGTTAACACTTGCCATAATTGCAGAGCTGTAATACCAACATGGAGAAATCAGTATTTTTGTTCCCACTGAGCAATGGGAATTAGCCAGTTTGTTTTCACTTGATCCAAGAATCTTGTTGTGAGGATGAAGTGGTGAAGCTGTGTGTGATGTTCTGAATTTATTGAGAGAAAGGCAAAATGTAAATGAAATTTTCAAGGAAATGGAAAGGACATCAAGCTCCCACCCTGTAACAGATAATCTAGAAACAAAAATATTATATAGTTACATTTGCAACATTGATGTCAAGTTGACTTGCATGCATGCTTGCTCCAGTCTGCTGTTGTCCTTGCACTCTCTTCTTACCATTTTTTATTAGAGGAGTATCCTTTAGTAAAAACATTCAAATATATGTTACAGAGAAAATGAGACATGCGGGCACCCAGTTTACATAGCCTACATTATGAGAGAGAAGGTACAGTATATATTAACGTAAGAACATAAGAAGAGCCATGCTGGATCAGGCCAAAGGCCCATCTAGTCCAGCTTCCTGTATTTCACAGTGGCCCCACCAGATGCATCTGGGAGCGCACAAGACTAGATATATGTCTCCCCCTGCATTTGGCCCTTGAAGTACCCCGTTTTTAAGCCTAGAGATGATACATCTCCATCATGGTTTGTAACCTGTGATGGACTTTTCCTCCAGGAATCTGTCCAATCCCCCTTTGAAGGCATGCAGGCCAGATGCCATCACCACATCCTGTGGCAGGGAGTTCCACAGACTAACAACGCGCTGGGTGAAAAAATATTTTCTTTTGTCTGTTCTTACTCTCCCAGCCCTCAATATGAGTGTATGTTCCCTAGTTCTGGTGTTTTATGAGAGGGAGGAGAGCAACCCTCTATCCACTTTACTCAAGCCCTGCATAAATTTGTATGTCTCAATCATATCCCCCCTCAGGCACCTTTTTTCCAGACTAAAGAGCCCCAAATGTTTTAGCCTTTCCTCATAAGGGAAGTCGCCCAGCCCAGAAATCATTTTAGTCACTCTCTTCTGCACCTTTTCCAGTTCCACTATGTCTTTTTTGAGATGCGGTGACCAGAATTGTACACAATACTTCAGGTGTGGCCTTACTATCATTTTGTATAATGGCATTATAATGTTGGCTGTTTTATTTTCAATCTCCTTTTTGATAATCCCTAGCATGGAATTGGCCTTCTTCACTGCTGCCATACATTGGGGAGACACCTTCATGGAGCTGTCCACCAACACACTAAGATCTCTTTCCTGATCTGTTTCATTCTAGTGCTTAAATTACTTCTCTCACATTCAAAATATTAATACAGTTTAGGTTCTGAAAAAAGCGTATTGGAAAACATAAAATTTAATAATAATGTGCAACACAAATATATTTCTTATTTTAACTGGCCTCTAACTCCAAATTACAAATTAGGACTAGAGTACAGGTTCACTCCAGTTAAAACTGGTGTTAGTATATTTCTTTAGCTTTTATGAAAGTTTGGAAGATCCACTCCAAGATTGCTGCAGGAAATTATGGGCCATTTTCTTCATCCATTGTAGTTGAAAAGAAACTCTCTGTTTTACCTATTGGACATCAGCACACACATGTTTGTTCTCTGCACTTTTAGCCGTTCTAGAATGGCACCATAATTGCTGTCCTCCTGTAAGTCCAACAAGAACATGGTTGACTTGTTTCCCAGGGCCTGGGAGATAGACATTTCCCTCTATTATCCTGTTCCACCAGTGTATGCTTTTGGCGCATGTATCTCCAAAAGAGCTGATAAGTATAAGCGTCTGCGTTATGAAAAAATATGGTAATTAACTCATTGTCAAGTCTCAGGATCAAAGCTGAGGAAATTACTGGCCTTAACTTAAATGGAACTGTAGCCAATAAAACAACTTCTAGAAGAAACGGAATGAAAGAATGTTGCTACAGTTTCAAATATCAAAAGCTGTACCACCAGCAAAAATTTCTGTACTAGCAAGAGTAAAAAAAGTTGAATATTCCTCTGGAGAGGTCAGTCTTGGAAACACTAATAGAAACACTAATAGACCAGATAACTCAGTCATGGCAGAAGTCATCAACAGTGCAACCACCATCAAAATGTATTGAAAACCTATACAGAGTAAAAAGGAAGGTGTAAATTTTTATTCAGACATCCAGTGCCTGATTCAATTATAGTACAGACCACACAAGCAAAGAAGTGAGGTGGATTATAGACGACATGAGCCAAGCTAATAAAGAAGGCAGAATCCCTTTGAACCTATTGAAATAACATACCTTAACAGATTTCTTTTTGCTGCTACTTCAGCAACAAGAGTAAGTGAAATTTCAGGATTGTGATGTGCTCCTTTGTATATTCACTTTAGCAAAGACAAGGTAATGCTATATACCAGTGGTGACAAAGCTTCGACACTCCAGATGTTTTGGACCACAACTCCCACAGTTGTTTGTTGTTGGCAATCTAGGCTCGGAGATCTCACAGACAGTTTTTGCCGTGATTATTTTATTTTAGGTTTCATAAAATAATTCTACTGTGGAAACTGTACAATCTTGCTTTTGGCTGACTTTTGCCAGGCATCATTTTTTTTTCCAAGTGTTGATTCTGCAGGTCAGCACACACACACCCATCCCATTCATTTTAGTGCACCTTTGCATTTGCTTTATCTCCCACCTTGTGACTATTTGTTTAAAATTTTAATATATGGATTCTGTAGCCTCTGTGAAGTTGAAATTCAGATAAAATTATAAAAAATAAAAAGATATATTGCTGCACAGAGTTAAAGTAAAATAAGCACTTTTATTAGCACACAAAAGAGAATGACAGATGTAACAAAGGAAGGTAACACAAAACCCAAATGCATTAGGTGGTGCCAGCCCAAGTAACACATCAAAGGTCTGGAACAACACCCCAATCCTTATTCCCTCTTTTTATACCTTTATTCTCCCTACGCCCAATCTTTTGGTACTTTTCCACTCTTAGTTCCTCTTCTGCGCATTACCAGTGCGAATCTTACATTTTGTAATTCCCCCAAACTTACGTTTGTTTACCATAGTTCTATTTTTTTGCATATGTTATTGCCTAATTTCATATTCGTAGTTGAAAACATGAAAACTGTGCTCTGTACCAGCCATGTGAAAATACGGAAGTAAAATGCATATTTGACAAACAACCAACGCCCTTTGATATGAGAGCATATAATTGATTATAAGCTAAATTGTATATAGATCTGAACCTAAATAATTTCTTTTTCTCTGCGAACCTTCAGCATGCCAGATGTTTTGGACCACAACTCCCACTGTCCTTTGTCATTGTCAATCTAGGCTCGGAATCCTGGGAGTTGTGGTCCAAAACATCTGGATTGCTGAAGGTTCCCCACCACTGCTATATATTGAGTGTCCTTCCTGTTTCATAGGTCTCAACTAGAGACCTAGCCGCCTTGGGTCCTTTTCAAAGGAGAAAGGCGGGGTAAAAATACACTAAAATAAATAAATAAATGGAGACGGTTTGGTATAGTTCTCCAGACTGGACCCACTGGTGTTGTGGGGGCGTCCTGGATTCCATATTCCATTTCCTCCCGTGGGCACCAACACAGAGGAAGAGTGGGGCTTCTGATAGGGTGCCTGCAGGAGGAGATGGGGTGCAGAATCTGGGATGTCCATCCAACGCCTCTGGGCCTGATCTGGAGAACCAAGCTGCATTCCAAGTGCCTATTTCTCGTCTCAACCATAGATATTTCCAACTTACTATTATCAAGGCCCTTATAAAGGCTGTCCAGTATTTCAATAGCATTTCTCAAAATGGGTAGCTAATATAATAAAAACTAGATGATCACATCAGAAGAATCAATTTGCTATCAAATATTAACAAGTCGTTCATTTAGGTCAACAGCATTCATGAGAGAGGATGTTATTCAGAACATCTATAGAGCAGCAACATAGTCCAAAACTCTCACATTTGTAAGTCATTATAAACTTGATTAGAGAGCTCAAAAAGGTGCTTCCTTTTATAGAGCAATCCTGTCTTCAGATCTGGAATGACATCATACTTCCAAGATCCAAGCTTGTCAGTTATCTTATTGTGTGAAACAGAGAAGCTGCGAAGAAGGACAGGCTACATGTAACAGTGCTTCTTCAAGTGGTAATTTCTATATTCACACACACACCTCACTGCGTCTCACCATATATTATGTCTTTTTATGATGGACAAGGCGGAACTGAGAAAAATGTCTGTAGAGTAACAGCAAGGGACACTAACAAGGAGTGTTAGTTACAGGCACAGACCCCCTAGTTGTGTGAATGTATAGGTGACGACTGAAAGAATGACAGTTACAGGTGATTTACCTATCCTTTTTTGTTCTTTTGAGGAGGCAGTTTGTTGATCGATTAGTGTTTAGCTAGCAGACCTAGGAAGAAATTATACAAATATACAGAATATAACTTTTACAATTCTGATTCTAGGAGCTGATGTGCAGTAAGGTTCAGGAAGGCCAGATGTCATTAGAATGTGACACAGTGTGCAAGGAAATGAAACGGAAAGCTTCTGAGGTAATTAGTCTCTTATGGTTATAATATATTCTCTCTGCTTCAGGGGGAAAATGAGTGCAGAACTATTTTCCATGACTGGGGGAAAAAAACACAAAATGCCATTAAATCAGATGCTCAAAAGTTAAAACTTCACCTCAGGGTATATAATGCAGAATGTTTCTTGCTGTCTATGAATTATTAATACTTCATGCCACTTTTAATGTTTTGTTATTAATGTTATAACAACTATTCACTTCTTTTGCTGTCTTTTTGCCTGTCTCTTGAACAAGGCTTTGGTACGGGTTGTGCATAGCTTCTTGTTCTGTCCAAGAGGGACAGATTATTTTGATCCTGAAATGCATCATTAAGAATCGTTAGATCTGTTATTTAGAATGGGCTATTTCTTGTATCCCTGAAAGTATGAAAAAAATCTGCCAGCTGGGTAATGCACCCACAAGTGCTTTGATATCTCCTCACACGCTCGGTGTGAGTCATGGAGATCATGTAATTTGGGTGAAAGGAAGGTCTTGAAAATATTTGTGTATTTCAAGTGTAGTTGTCAACCCATGACATGTTTCAGTCAACCTTGCAGAAGGGTATGTGTGAACTAGGCCTTGGTATTGCTTAATTTATTTAAAGCATTACAAAGATAACTAGTCAGTGCAGGTACTGGATTGAAGGTTGGACAAGGTGACCTGGATTCAAATCCCTTCCTGGCCATGGAAACTCACTGGGGATTGAAGATGGTAAAACTACTTCTTAAATATCTAACATACCTCAGAAACCCTATTTATTTATTTTTATTTATACAATTTATATGCCGCCCATTACCCAAAGGTCTCTTATTAGGATCTCTTAAAAGGTCTCCTATCAGGGTCAGGATAAGTTGGATGAGATTTAACAGCACGTAACAACAGACTTAAATGCACATAACAGAATAAAGGCAAGCTTTCCCTGAATGATGGGCTACCATGTGTATTTTAACCGTGTAGCTTTAATGTAATGTTGTCTATTAATGCTGTAAGATGTCCCTCAGTTCCTTGTTCTCAAATGTTTGAACAATGTCTTAATTGTATTGGACTGTATATTATTCCTCAATCCTCATTACTGTAACCTGCCTTGGGTCTTTTTCCAGGGAGAAAGGCGGGGTAACAATACTCTAAAATAAATAAATAAATAAATAAATAAATAAATAAATAAATAAATAAA
>JAHTLZ010000030.1:331757-352208 GCA_023846285.1 Phrynocephalus versicolor | reverse complement strand
AAATAAATAAATAAATAAATAAATAAATAAATAAATAAATAAATAAATAAAATGTTAAAATATTAATACTTTTGAAAATACCTACGTTGTCAAAATAATATGTGTCAACCCACATTTTCTCTAATGCGCACAAGCATCTGCCCCACTCACTCCAGGGCTTTATTCCCCCTGCACACCCACTGCAACCATTTTTGTTCTGGTCATGACGGAGCCCACACTGGAAGGAGGTGTGTACCCTGAGGAGTTGCACATGAGACAAAAAATTAGAGGAGACCTGGTTCTCAGCTAATAAGTGTTCTGCCCCACCGTTGCACAACTTTACCTGGGCGCACAGATTATTCCCACCCACCCTCCCCCCCCCCCCAGCATGGGCTCCATTGTGACCAGAATTAAAAGGCCTGAAAATAATCACAGTCAGTGTGCAGGGGAAGAGGAACTCTTGTGTGCAGGACGGCACAGTCACACAGATGCGCACCTTAGGAGGAGCCTTGGTTTCCTATTCAAATGCGGTATGACATTGTTGCTCTGCAGTTGCATAAGTGAAGGAGGTGGCCTTTTAACTGATGAGATATAATTTGCTATTAAATTGACTTGCACGAGAGTGAGCTGGAAGGTAGCCTACTCTGTACGTTAAGAGAATATGTGAGTGCTGGTGCCATTCAAAGAAGCAGCCACGTAGTTTAATTTATCCCATTGATAAATTGGCACTAAGTGGTAATATCGGAGATGTTAAAGCAGTGGTGGCAAACCTTTGGCACTTCAGATGTTTTGGACCACAACTCCCACATTCCTTTGTTGTTGGCAGTACAGGCTTAGAATTCTGGGAGTTGTGGTCCAAAACATCTGGAGTGCCAAAGGTTCACCACCACTGTATTAAAGTTACAAACGCCATTGCATTTAAGGGCTACCCATATTGAGACTGTATCTGTGAAATACTATATGTATATCTCATTGACAACTTATAATTGCTGCAAACATGTTTAGAGATATATAGATAGAAGCAATCTAAATAAGTAATATATACTTTGGGGGAACCATAATAAAATATCAAAAATAATAATACCATATAACCTCAGGGTGACACCCATGGGTGGAGTATTTTGACTAGTTCTGGCCATCAGTCTTTTCAAAAGACATTGTAAATCTGAACAGTGCCAAAGAGAGGTTTTAGACTGATCCATCAAGGAAGGCCATCTGACAACTTTCCTTTTTCGTATGAATCTCCACAGCTGTAGCTGTGCCCCTAAGCGAAAGTTATTTTGCAAACATCAGTGACAAAGTTGTTTGGAAGTATTGCCAGTGAAAAGACTTTGAACAGTTTTTGACCAAGCCTTTGAAAAGGCCCAGACTTTCAGTGGGTATGTGACAGGAAAGCCAGGCAAAGAAATATCTCCTCCAAATGTTATTTCCAAAATAACATTCCTTCCACTTAAAAAATGAAGTATATTGGCATGTTAATATCAGAACGTTTTGTCTGTACAATACTCAGAATTACATACAGTGCTCAACCCTGGGCTCTTGATGGAAGAGGGAACCATAGCATGGTGGTAAGCACATGCTTTCCATGCAGAATGTCACACGTTAAGTTCCCGGCATCTTCTTTCTCTTGAGTAGCATGCCTGTGGAAGTCCTCTGGTTGTGTTTTGGAAAGCTTCTGGCAGAAAGGAATGGCCTGTGGACACAACCCTGGGAGACATTACATGCTCCAGTTGAAAGGAATAAGTCTCTGATGTGTGTCTGCAGTAGAAAATTGTAGCTGTGTACATGCTAATTATTTTTACATTCATGTAGATTAAAGAAGCGGAAGCCAGAGCTGCCTTTGAAGAGGAAAAACGTAGGCAAGAGGTAGCAACCATCCTTTTTTTCCATTGCATTGGGGAAAAACAGTAGATTATCTTTGGATGTAATTGTACATGCAGAAATTAACCAAGTGAAGATTTTAAACCAGGTTAAACAGTTCGACTCCTGCTCCCCTTTAAGCCATTCAAGTACTATTGTTACATTGACATGAAATTGTATTTGGGCGTACATAATGGTAAACCATGAACTACTGCTGTGCGAACAAGCATCACCATGTTTGTGGAATCTTATACATGCTCCATCATTTCTGCTCTTTTCATGTGACCTAGAGAAAGATGTCCAATGAGATTAGCATGCTCAGATTTAGGCTTTTTAAATGTCCCATTCCTGAACAAGGTGTTTCAAGGCAAGGTTTTAAAAATGGACTTGCTTAATCATTGGCTCTTTTAAGCCAACATCCCTGATGTGTAGGCAGTGCTAACATTCTTTGAAAGGAAAGGAAAGTTTGGCAGAAAATCTTTCTCGTCTTGCAGGAGAAGAGGAGAGTGGGGAACCTGTTAGCCCGGTGTTTTGCTTAGGCTCACAACTGAGATATACCGAGGCTTATCTGTGTGATTCTAAGCCACCATTTGATGTTATATGCAGGCCCAGCTACCATGCTGAATTATGGTTTGTTAGCCAGCAATCAACTTTTGCTTCAGTGATGCACATCAAAATTGGCTTTTATTTCCTAACCACCAAGGCATCTTTCTACATACATTATAAGAGGAGCCTTTTATCAAAAATTGAAAGGATGCTATGTAAATAGTGCCAGATATGACTGTGAAGATGGAGAAATGGTGTGTGCCCAATATTGCTATAAAAACATAATGGTGTGTTTATATTTGCAGTAATATTTTAACTGTTTCTATCCCTTCCCACATTTTTATTCTCCTATCCAGGCTGAACTGAAGGCTTTTGAGAACAGGTTAAAAGGGCGTCGGAAGAACAAGAAAAGAAAGGACGATGTTGAAGTGGAAAAGTCTGTATGGCAAAAACACAAGAACATGATTGTCCTGCCAATATGCGGAGCTGTGGTTGTAATGATTGCATGGATCATAGCCTACAGGGACTGAAATCTTAATATTCATTTCAATACACTTAAGTCAGATTGTCATTGTAGTGAAGCGCTACAGTGATAGTGTATAAATCGATATGTAGTGTTCAGCTGTAGTGGGTGGAAAGCAATTCTTGATATGGTGTCCCCAAATTAGCTTAAAACAGATTATACATAGTCATTCCATGACATGAATTTTAAGCAACTTTCATAATTATTTGAAACGAATCTCTGAGTAAAAATCACTTAAGTACTGTTCTTATTAACATTTTCATTCCTTGTGTTAATATTTGAAGATTTCCATGCATTCCCCAGTTGCGCATTCACTTTGTGAAGTATCTCTTAATAAGGCTGATGCCCTCATAGGTGGAAGAATGAATCACACAAGACTTTGTTTTTCCCGTATCCACTGTCTGCCAGAGGATACCCAAAAAGCCCTAGTTTTATCAGTCATACTAGATGCAGTTGGTTTTGCATGTTATAGCACTCTCTTGCCTGTAAAGATAATATTTGTTTGGTTCAGTGCACTTGACATAAAATTTCCTCCTGAGTTGTGCATCAGATTATTACCTAATTAGGAGTGAGTAAAAATCCAAAATCCCATTGGTGTTTGTGTTAGTTTACAACAGTTAATTGCAGCTCATTGATGGGGGTATATCTCAGTTGTGTGCCTGGTTACATGCCTTGTTGCACAACTGTGATGTGTCCTGAAATATTTATTTATATTTATATTTTTACAATTTATATGCCGTCCCCATGCAAAGGTCTCTGTATATTGCTAATTAGCTCTGTGAAGTTACGTCAACTTTGTGCAAACACGAGTAGGATTCTGGCCACTATTTTAACTTTTTAGATCTTTAAAGTTAAACATCAAATTAATCTGGCTGCCTAGCAGCCCTAATTATATTTTGTCAAAAGTTGCTTTCCTTAGAACAAACAGTGCTAGCATTCTATATCCCAAGTACACATTTTGGTCATAATTTTTTGCTGTACCCAATAATTAAAATTCATTAAATCAGGACAAAGACAGATATTTCTATCCCTCTGAAAAACAGTTTTCATGAAACCATACTATACAAATTTGTAAGCCTGCCTTTGGTTACTTCCATTTTAGAGAGCGGGATATGTACTGATGATAAGTTAATTCTTGAATCAGGTGCACAGAATTAGGAAGTGTTGGCTTGAATTGATGCTTTCAAACTCATGGTTGTAAGTGTAAAGCAAAAGTATTCATTTAAATGTCTAGTTAAATTGGTAAATGTTTTTGTAAGCAAACAGCCTTGCTATAAACTGTACAGAAAAAAAACATTAAGCTAATAATTCAAAACTGGAATTGTTTTACTAAGATACTGTCATTTCAAATGATGAGAGTATATATTCTTCCATGTCTCTTTTATGTACTTGAATTTGCCAATTGAAATATTACAATGTTCTGATTCTTATTTAACGAACAATCAAATACAGAATTTTGTTTAGGGCATACTTTCAAGGTAACATCAGATGGACTACCATTAAGTCCTATATTTTTTAGGGTTGTCGGCACTGGAACTCAGCCATCTGAACTCTAAAAGCTTAGAGAAGTCAAGGCCGCAAAGAGGTTTCTGCTTTTGACTTGCTATGTTTGCCAAAAAATGAGGTTACATTGGCTTTTCCATTATATTTAAGCAGTGGACGGGATACTTGGGAGAGGTTCATTCTGCTGTTCTGCTCAAAAAACAAAACACAGACAAGCAAAATAAATAAATAAACAGCAGCTAAATCCCCAGAGAGAGGAGTTAATTACTTCCTATCCACATATTTAATGAATGCTGTTACTACTTGCAGTTGCATATGTTAGTGTTGAGTCCTTTAGTTTTACATCCTTATTATCGGGGGGGGGGGGGGATCCACATAAATTCTGTGGTAGCCAACAGCAAATTGAGCCTTATATTTATGTCTTACATGGTTAAATCAATCAGTGTACCTTTAGTTTAATTGTTAATGACATTTCTTAGTTTCTTGAACTGGAGAGAGAAACCTTTTAGCTATTTCAGCACCAATATTAAAATATTTGTATTTCTTTCAATTTGTTGTCCAGATAATGTTTATTTATTATTTATTTAATGAAAGTATTTATACCATGCCTTCTTAAGAGCACCCCAGAATTTAATATTACTTCATTTGAAAGAGACTGGTTGTTTTGTGTTTTGGACATTCATCTATGAGAGAACTGAAAATGGACATAGGTGAACCAAGTTTTGCAACGATTTACCACCACTGATGGGGGTGAAGAAAGGAGAAGGAAGGAATTCACTTCTTTCTGAAGTAGAGCATAAAACTTTTAGCCTTTTGTTACTGTCCATGGAATTGTCTTTGCAGGGATACTGGCATTTGCCAGCAGTATTCACGACTGTAACGACACAACACATATGTGGACAAAGGACTCCCAGAAGTGCAACCTGGATTTTGAAGGGGCAGAGGAACTAGAGATCAAATTGCCAACATGCGCTGGATTATGGAGAAAGTGGAGAGTTCCAGAAAAACATCTACTTCTGCTTCATTGACTATGACAAAAGCCTTTGACTGTGTGGACCACAACGAACTATGGCAAGTTCTTAAAGGCATGGGAAAGCTTTACCACTTTATCTGTCTCCTAAGAAACCTATATGTGGGGCAAGAAGCAACAATCAGAACTGGATATGGAACAACTGACTGGTTTGAAATTGGAAAAGGAGTAATTTATTTATTTATTTATTTATTTGACTTTTATACCGCCCAACTAGATCCAGGGCTACTCTGGACGGTTTACAACATGTTTACAACATGTGATAACTCAACAATTAAACAAGGGAATACATCTCAAAAGCCAAAATATAAGGTACATAATAAAATAAAATATACATAAATCAACAAAAACCTAAAACGACAAGACTATACTGTCGCCTTACCTGTCACCTGCTGTTAGACTCTACAACTCTACAGTCTAACATGCTATTCACATGGGCTATATTGTAGTTTTCTTTTTTTCTTTTTACACATTTAGTTTTTTTATATCCAAATTTTATAGTGTATATTTTGTATATTGGATTTTTAAATTTTTATTTAATTTAATTTTAATCTCTATTTATTTTTTTCTTTCTCACACTTTTTGTGCACCTACCCTTCTTTACTTGTTCTTTATATTGGGAGCTGTGTAACAAGTAAATTTCCCCTATGAGGGATTAATAAAGATTTTCTAATCTAATCTAATTTATATGCAGAGTACATCATGTGAAAGGCAGGACTGGATGAATCACAAGCTGATATTAAGATTTCTGGAAGAAATATCAACAACCTCAGATGTGCAGATGATGCTACTCTGATAGCAGAAAGTGAGAAGGAATTAAAGAACCTCTTAATGAGAGTGGTGCTGGAGGAGACTCTTGAGAGCCCCCTGGATTGCCACGAGATCAAATCTATCCATCCTGAAAGAAACCAACCCCAAATGTTCACTGGAAGGACAGTTTTTGAAGCTGAGGCTGCAGTACTTTGGCCACCTCATGAGGAGAGAGGACTCCTTGGAAAAGTCCCTGATGTTGGGAAAGATCGAAAGCAAAAAGGAAAAGGGACAGCTGAGAATGAAATGGTTGGACGGTGTCATCGATGCAACCAACATGGATTTGACCAAACTCTGGGAAGCAGTGGAAGACAGGAGGGCCTGGCGTTCTCTGATCCACGGGGTCATGAAAAGTCTGACATGACTGAACAACAACAAAATAGCACTAAATGCTATCTGCCTGAGTGTCTAGAATGGTCACTGCCAGAGTAGACAATAGTGCGTAATGGGCAAATAAGTTCACCTGGTAAATTCTGAGGACTTCTTCAACCACTGTGTGTGTTCTACAGTGTGCAAGAAGAGAATTTTTTATTCGGCATGCAACACAGAGTGGTGCCCAGGAAATCAAAGTTTTTATCATGTGAAGAAGGTTTTAATTTTTCTGTGTATACAGCCAAGAATGATGAACAAGTCCTGGGGAGATCTTGGAAGTCAGCAACTTGACAGTTGTGGAAGTGTTGTTTTCTGTGCATTCTCGGCAACTTATCCCCTCTTAAGGGAAGCCAGAACTTGGTTAACCTTGAGAATTTATTTGTTACATAAGAACAAATCATTGCTATTAACATCTCAGAATTTCTGTTTTTCTTACTTTAAAAATGCCTTCCCCAGTCCAACTCTTCTTTCTGAGAAACTACAAGGCCTTATCTTGGAATTCAATTTCTTCACTGAGATGATTGGTGCACGTGCCAAATGGTGTGTGCTAAGCAGCTGCATTTTAGAATCTAAAACCCTTGTTTACCTTTGGGAATTTCTTACTACCTTTCATTCATCCTTTTGCCAGTGTTCTGAAATGATATGGACTATGGACAGAGTGATGGACTAGACCTGTGCTGAACCCCCTGCTTGGCTGTGCAAACCCGTAGGGTGGGACACTGGTAAAACTCATTGGAAACCCTGGTTAAATCACCATTAATCAGAAATGACTTGACACACTCACATGTATATAACCATTTTCTTGTACTGATTCTGTTTAAATACCAACCACAGAGGAAGACAAATTGAATTCTTTATGACCTTTCAGGAGCTCTTTTTGTCTACACAGCCAGTTCGCAAACTGGCATACGAGATGCCACTATCTTTAGTATCTCAATGAGGAGAAGCATATGAAAAGATGCATATGACATTCTTACACAATAGTTTTGGGAAGCTGTTGGGTTAGCATGTTTATTTTATGAATCTTTTGAAGTACAAGTTATGAAATTCATCTGCTAGACTTAAGAAAGGAGCTAAAAGGAAATTAACAGTCTTGGTAGGCACTGTGTTTTGTATTTAAAATCTCCAGCTGTATGTTCTGCATACCTGCACAGCAACAAAGCATATTTATTTTTTCAAGAGTCAGTGTCGAGATTTTAAGAAATGTGTGTGGTTTGTTATTTTCTAAACAAATAGCTAATAAGGTATACAGTGTATGTGAATAGCTCTGCCCAAATCTTCCACATTACTCCTAAATCCTACTATATTACTTCCTCAGTTTGTTGTTTTTATGGTGCTACATTTAAAATTCTTGGGCTCTGTTTAAAATTGAACATGCCAAAAACAAATCAGGAGAAACAACAAGTGTTCTGCTTATATACCACCCTTTAGTTCTTAAAGAACTATCTGGGTGGTTTACAGGTTATTTATCCACAGGCTACACATTGCCTCCCCCCCCCCAAGCTGGGTTCTCATTTTAACGACACCAGAAAGATAGAATGCTTAAGTAAACTATGAGTGAGCTGCAAGAATTAAAATACTACAGTGTAATCATTGTAGTGCCACAAATAAAGTATTTGTTCTTTTATATCATCTGTTATTAGGAAACTTATAGTGAAGGTTTGGATTATTTTGGCCTTTTTGTAATTCAGTTTTTTTAATGGAGTAAGCATGAAATACTATCTGTTTTGGAAGGTTCTGATTATACTGTACGGTGGTACCACAATTTATTATTGCTTTGACAATTGAAAAATTCGACTTACGAAGGCTCTCTGCAGTTGCGCCAGACAGGTGATTTGGACATGGCCGAATCACCTGTCAAATCACCTGTCTGGCGTGACTGCCCGTGATTGAGGGGGGATCAGCATCTCCTCCTGCTCCTCCTAGGTGCTTCAATCTCTGCCAAAGAGATCAAAGCACCTATTATTTATTTATTTATTTATTTATTTATTACATTTATATACCGCCCATCTTCCGAAGCAGAACTCTGGGCAGTTTACAATTAAAAACAAACAGCGGGCAAACAAGAAAATCAAAGGCAAACTACCAATAAAAATAGGGAGGTACAATTCCCTCCACAAAAGATGACGCGGGCGGCAACAACAACAACAACAAAAATTAAGTAGAATGGTTGCCAAATGCCTCCTTGAAGAGATGGGTTTTCAAGGCTTTTTTTAAGGCGGGCAGGGATGCTGCTAGGCGCAACTCACTAGGGAGCTGATTCCACAGCGTAGGGCCCACCACAGAGAAGGCGCGGTTACGCATAAGCGATTTCCGCGCCTCTGGGTGTGGTCACCCTAAGTGAGCGTGCCTGCGCCATCCTCATGGGCCTGGTCCCAGTTGACCTAGGAGAAGGAGGAGGAGGTGGTGATCTCTGCCTCCATCACCTCCCACTCTTCTTTGCTCATCCTTCCCTGCTCTGCTCAACAAATTGGTGGGGTAAGCAGGGAACAATGGATCTTCGGCCAGCCTGGGCACCTTGCAAGGCAAGCGGTGGTGGTGATCTGCTGCCGCCTCTTGCCTTGCAAGGTGCCCAGGCTGGCTGAAAAGCCATCAGTTCCAGCTCTGCCCAATACTTTGTTGACAGAGCAGGGATGACTCCTCCAGAGACACAGGCTAAGAGGAGGTGGCTCCCCCCCCAATCACTGGCAGCTCAAAGCTCCACCACACAGCCGAGACAGACAGCTGATTTTGACAGCTCTGAGCACTCAAAATCAGCTGTCTGTCAGCTGCAGGGCAGGAACAGCCTTCCACTGCCCCTTGATTAAGGGGTTCTTATACAGTCTTCCTATACGAATTCATTGAAAATAAATTAATCCGTTCCAGAATTGATTAATCCTTCTGGAACGGATTAACTGATTTTCAAACCACAGTTTGACTTAGGAAAAATTCAACTTCCAAAAATGCATTTGGAATAGATTAATTTCATAAGTTGAGGTACCACTGTATTAGCATATGTAGGACATATAATCGGAATCTGTTAAACTGGATTGAACTATTTTGTTCCTGGTTAAGACGAAAATGGGTTTCATGGTCAACTTCTTTTGCAATGGTAAGTGCTTGGAATGTGCTTGTGGCAAGTGATACTGATGCATCTTTACCCTAACCTCAAATTTCCCGAGGCAAGTGTTTATAGAGATAAAAGAGGGTTACCCCCAAATTAGTTTTTCTTCAAACTTAGAGAGCCTCAATGTAGGCATTTATTATTTATTTCTGGAACTTCTATACCAGCCCATGACTGCACAGCACTGTTCTGAACAGTTTACAAAAAATGACAATATTAATGGGGGGGGGAGACACCCAACCAAACATAAAATGATGCCAAAACCCATTATAAGTGCAAGAAGGTGCAAAGAGAACATTAGAACAGAGTTGGGAAAGTTTTTAAAAGGAGATGTGATCCAGTATGCCCACACTTTCTTCATTCTGGACTGTAGAAAGTACTGCAGTAGGGAAGCTGGAAAGTCACCAGTGCATGAACCAACATCCTGAGAGGTTCCCGAGTGGAGGTGGGCAATGAGCTTCAGTTGACTGAAAGCTGACCTAGACACAGCTGAAACCCAGGAATCCCAGGAGAGAGCAGGGTCCAGGAGAACAACCAGGTTCAGGACTCGGTCTCTAAGAAGGGGTTCTACACCTTCCAACCTAGGCAGGATGCTCTCTAACATATCAGAGAGACACCATCTTGTCCAGGTTCAACTTGAGTCGAACCATTCCAGCATCAAGGCCTGCCACTGCTCCACCATCTGGACAGTATCCACTGCTGAAGTAGAAAATGAATGATCGAATTGTTTATCTTCAGCATACTGATAGAAATTCCTGGTATTTTGTACTTGGTATCCCGAGGGAAGTAAGTTTGGAAGACGTGTACTGTAAGGCAAAATGGCAGATTTTTCTTCCTCTATGCAAGACAGAGAAACCAAGTCCAAACCTGATGGTTCACCAGGGGAAGAGTAGAGCTTTTCAGGCTTTATGAAACTGCTATTCTAGACTTCCTACTAGCCTGATTAGAGCATGGGAAATGGGTGAATGGTTTCATTCCACATCTCATTTATTCATTCATATATCTGTATTGTTTTCATGAGATAATCCTGAGAGAGCTTGAAAAATCATCAGTACAGTATATAGATTGTAGAAAACACACAGCAGCAGGTTGCACAAAATCATTAGCATCAAAAATCATTAATGTAAAACCAACATCTCTGTGTAATGTGTCATGGTGACAGTACTTGTTTTATTTACAATTTTACATTGTAAAAGTCACAGGGAATTCTTGACATGGTGTTAGGAATAAGGACGTAGCCTTGATAAGCAGCTGGATGCTGAGCAGTGAGCAGCAAGAATTTTGTAATGAATGGGGGCTTTTATTTCAGGGGATATAGAGGAACAGAAACAGCATGTACTCAAGTACAAGAAGACAGGCCGAGGATAACTATAAGAAGAAGCTGGAGGAGCAATTGGAGAACGATAATGTGTGGGACGTTTGGAGGGGCCTGAAGACCATCTCAGTCCATGAACAGATAGTAAGCAGGGGGTTGGCTGATGATGATTGGGATTGGCCTAATGAGTTAAACCTGTTTTTTTTTTTACATGTTTGACTCCATTCCTATGCTCCCTGCAAGTCCCTCAGCCCCTTTCCCATGTATCTCTAGTCCAGCAGTTTCAATCATCATTCCCTGATCTTCATTTCTCCTCACCCCTGGGTTTTGATACTATTCCAGAGTCAGCCCCTTTTCCTCCCCCTCCCCTCGCCCGCCCCCCCCCCCCCTCCCCCCCTCTTAGAATCGAGCCAGGTGAGGGAAGAATTGAGACTCCTGAAGGTTAGGAAGGCTGTAGGACTGGATGGGATCAGTCCCAGATTGCTGAGGAACTGTGCAGACCAGCTCTGTGGGCTGGTCACGTACATTTTCAACTTGAGCCTCAGCCTGGAGATGGTCCCTGTCCTGTGGAACATCTCCTGTGTGGTTCTATAGGCCAAACATCAGGGCAGATGATGCTGTTACCTACCTACTACATTGGACAATGACTCACCTGGAAGTTGCCAAAACCGTTATAGAGGGTCATCCATTTTTTTACTTCTCTAGCACATTTATCACCATTCCGCTGGCATTATTGTGAAGGAATCTGGAAGGAGCAGCAGTGGATGGACAACTTGTCACATGGATAACAGATTTTCTTGCCAACATGCCACAGTAAATGAGGCTAAGGAACTGCATGTCTGAGGTGGTGGTCTGCAGCATGCGGGCCCCTCAGGGTACGGTGCTTTCACCGTTCCTTTTTACTTTTTACACCTCAGACTTCGCTTATAATACTAGCAGTTGTCATCTCCAGAAATTCTCTGATGACTCAGCCATTATTGGGTGTGTGTTGGAAGGGAGACAGATCATGGACTTTGTCGACTGGTGTGAAAATGACCATTTGTGCTTAAACACCAGTAATACGTAGGAGATGGTGATTGACTTCCGTAGAAAGACACCGGTGAACATCCGGCGCTTAGACATTGAGATAGTAGACAGCATTAAGTACCTGGGTGAGTGGAACTTCAAATTTGTTTAATTACGGTCATATGACTCAATTCAGTAAAACAACAGGACAAAGAACAGGAACAGCGATAGTACAAAACATAAATGTCAGCACAGAAAATACAACCTCCCAAAAGGTACATATAGGTCAGCCTTCTGCCATCAACATGGCCCTTCTATGGATTGCAGCTAAGAAAAATTTAGCAACCTGAGTTGTTATGTGAGAGTTCTGCTCCGCTAGACAATATGCAACCAACCACTTATCTGAGTTCTCTTGCAGTCTATGGATCAAGGGATAAATCAGATCCCTCCTGATTTTCTCATAGAAGTTGCAATGTAGGAGGACATGTGACAGGAACTCTGGGACCCCAGCTCCACAGGGACAAAGTCATTCTTGTCGGGGGATTCTCTGGAACCTGCCCTGAAGTAAGGCAGAGGGGAGAACATTAAATCTTGCGAGGTTGAATGCTCTGCAAGCTTGGGGAGTTCTGAGTGTGGATAAGTATGGTGCAGGTGTTCGATTCACTGGGATAATGCCATATGCCTGTGGTGAACAACTTCTATTCGCCATCGAGGACAGTTCTTGTCTTTCAACATCATGAAGTCGCTGACTAAGAGCATGCAAGGCCTGTTGTTGTCCTAGTAGTAAGATGGAATCAAGGGGCATTCCAATATATCTAATTTTGCTTGGATTATACGCATCCACTTACTAATATATGAGTTGGATAGCAAATAGTAAATATATCCCAGTTGTTCTGCCTGAAAGTGGATTCTCAACCAGTATTTTAATGTCTGTATCCACGCTCTCGTCTCAACACACTCAAAGCCTATTTCTAGATATAAAGCTGCCAGGCCTACACAGCTGGGAACACCTAGGATTCGGCGTAAAAAGGTAGATTGTACCTTTTCTATCCCTGAGTTAAGAGCACTAATCCAAATAGGTATTCCATAAAGCAGTTGTGCCCTCGTTTTTGCTTTAAAAACACGGGCAGCAGGAAGAATGTGATGGCCTCCATTGATATAGAAAAAACGAGTGATGGCTGTCATACTACTAGTAGCCTTGTTCTGTGCATACTCTCGTTGGGCAGTCCAGGTACAGTTATATGTGAAATTCAATCCTAGGTATTTGAATTCTCTTACCTGGTCCAAGGAATTGTTCTGAACTGACCAGCAGAATTTTTTCCAGACCTTCGAGAATACCATAATTTTTGATTTTTGTATATTTACGTTTAGACTGTTGTTGTCACAATAATTTACAAAGGCTGCCAAAAGTCTTTTTAGGCCCAGTTGAGTGAAAAGCAACTTCTTCTTTGTGGTCTTCTGTGCTTGCACACAATGGGCTAATGTATGCATGCACAGTAACTTCTCAGAACCCTTCTATAGCTAAGTTGCAAGAAGGACCTCCCCCTCACTATATAAGCCCTGCTTTGCCCATCTTACCTCAGTTCCTTCTTTTCTGCCACTGTAGTGCTTCTTGTGGTAAGTTCTACATGCTGTAGCATTTTTTGCTAAGTCCAAAAATGGATGACACCTCAACACCAGCCTCAGCAGCCCCACATGCTAGCCTAACGGCTTCACAGGCACGAATGGTAGCTTTGCCTTCTAATGTACAAAAGCCAAAGGCCAGAACGGCCCCTAAGTTGAAATCTGCTTCAAAAATTGATTAAAAAATTAAAACAGCACACCTTGACAGCAGTTGCCGCTCCGAGACTGACTAACTTGGCTGCCTCTTCTAATTGCTCGAGGTCGAGGCTGAAGTCTGTTGACCTTGACACCAGAGTCTGGGTTGTCCTTGATTCCCCATCAAATTAGGAGCAAACCACTCATGATGAGGGATGTGTTATGTTGTCTCCAAGGTCAACCCATTCGATCACCTGGGGAGACACCTCTACTGAGCTACCAACTTTATTACAAAGGTCGACCTCGAGCCTTGATTCAAGATGAAATGTGGCTTCTGATTCCTCCAACAGACCAATTTAGGTCTCAGCACCTCAACAGACCATCCAAGACATCTATCCAACACTGTTCCCCACCACGCACAGATTCAATCATCACCACCCAACCTCTGCCTACTACTCATAAACATAGGTCTACTCATAAACATCCAGCTCTTTCAGCTACAACTCTTCCAACAGGGCAAAATAAACATCCACCTGCAGATAAGAGTGCTCAATCTGTTTCCCTCTTTTCAGATATCCACATCACCCATGAAGATCTTAATGATTCCTTTCGTGAATCAGATGACTCTCAGCTTTCACAGACTGCTGCCTCACCAGTCCATCCACCTACCCCGAATTCAGATGTAGCTGATGAACATCCTCCATCACCATCTGAGGATTACAAGGCCTACTCTCTGATGATTGCCAAGGTGCTTAACCCCATGGTTGTCCAACAACGTATTTGATTATCTTTCTCTAGACCAAGTGCCTCCATTGAGGCTCACTTTCATCAAACCACTACTTCATCTCAAAGAATCCTGGGAGAAACTTTCCACTGTTCAACAAATGCCACACAGGGTGGACAATCCCTACAAGACTCATGGAGATACTACAATATTCCTGTAGAAACATCCACTTCCAAACCCATTCATAGTGGACTCCACTCAAAACAGAGCACGGAACAGATCTGCCACTGACCCGTCCAATAAAGAAGGTTGCAAACTGGACTTTTGGGGCCATAAACTATATTCCTTTACATCTTTCATTTTGCGTGTTGCCAAATACATGGCTGCTATGGATGGTTACCACCAGCACATTTGGAATAAGATGCAACTAATGCTAAATCTACTCCCAGAAGACCCCAGAACTCATGCTCTTAACCCTTATTAGGATGTGATGTCTCTGGCAAAATAACAACACATTGCATCCAGGCATATGGTGGATGCAGCTGCCAGACAAATTGCTACCATCATCTCTCTTTGCAGACATTCTTGGCTGCGCTCTGACGGCATTACAGACAATGCTAGACAGAGGATTGAAGACCTTCCCTTTGATGGTACTCGTCTTTTTGTTACCCAGATGGAAGAAATCTTATTCAAACTCCAGAAAATGAGAAAAAGAGCCCAATCATGCTATGCACAAAGTTCCTACAACCCATATAGACAACTCTGGTGTAGAACATTATATTACCAATCTCAATACTTACCTGACCGCCAAACATATCAGCCGGCCTCTTCTTCTGCTCAACCTTGATCTAATGTTTCCCATATTTGATCTCGCCAATCTTTCCATTGCCCTGAATTGAAGAACAAGCAGAGTTTTTAACTCTCCTGTTGCCCAGGTCTGCCACTTTCCTTTGTCACTCAGCCTTATGTGACTTTCACCTTACCTTCAAACCTGGAAGTATACTACCTCCGATCAATGGCTGTTGATCATCGTCACACCTGGCTATGCTATAGAATTCAACACTCTTCCTCCTACAGGCATAGTTCTCTTCACTGCATCTTCCATACATCTGCAAGAAGAAATACAATCACTATTACAAAAAGTTGCTATCAAAATAGTTCCGCTTTTAGATATGCGCTCTGGGTTTTATTCCCATTACTTCATGGTCCCCAAAAAAGATAGTGCCCTTTGTCCCATTCTAGATCTAAGGTGTCTCAGTTTATCTCCACAAAACGTTTCCGCATGACATCTTTGGATACCATCATTCCTCTGCTCAAGAATAACAATTGGTTAATGGTCATAGACTTAAAAGACGCCTATTTTCATATTGCCATCAGCCATTCTTAGGATATTTATTTATTTATTTAAAACATTTCTATCCTGCTTCTCTCCCTAAAAGGACCCATTAATTGATAATACTAAGAGAAGAATATGTTGTTGGTTCTTCTGTCGGTTGTCTTGGAGGGCCTTTAAATGGTCATTGTTGCTTTGATTCTCTATTCCTACTACACAAATGCTGCCAATAATCTAGCCGGTTTACTTGAAGTGCTGAAACTTGCAAACTTTGCAGACATTCTTGAGCAAACTAAAGATCAAATACAATAGGTTGGAAGGGATATTTGTGCTTTCAAAACTTAAGTGCAGCCGTCAGTCCTCTCTCTCTCTCTCTCTCTCTCTCTCTCTCTGAAACAGCATACTGTAATGATTTCATTGTGGTTACAATGAAACAAAAGCTCCCAGTTTCAAAGTTTAGAAAGCTTAAGCTACATCTTTAAAAGTGTGCATGATTGCTATCTCAGCTATAACTAAAAGAATCACTGTTTGAATTTATGGGAGCTTCCTGGCTTTGCTACTAAGAAAGCAGTATAGAAAGGAATATATGTTTTAAGTGCTAGGAGTGGTAGAACTGCCTGTCTTTACCTCTGCTATAGTATCTTTTATAACCAATGTTCTATGCCCCTTATTTTTGTCTGTTATGGCAAACCACTCCAGTATTCCTGCCAAGAAAACTTCATGGACATGGAGTCACGAAGAGTCGGTCATGACTGTAACGACACAGCGCACGCACGCGCGCGCGCGCACACACACACACACACATTCCCTGCACCATTTAGTGGCTTATTAATTCACTCTGCAGATATGTATAAACATCAACTACAACAGATGTAATTGGCTACCCAAGAATTGCCCCCTTCTCGTTTATTTTTTATTTATTTATTTCCATTTATATACCACCTGACTTTCCCAGAGGAACTCTGGGCGGTGAACAACAAGGGAAATAATACAAATAAGACATCAATACAAATAAAGAATAAAAGTGGAACCAGCAAGGTGCAACAACAACATTGTACTACAGTAATACCTTTGTTTACAAGCATAATTTGTTTTGGAAACATGCTTGTAAACCAAAATACTCTTATAAGTGTCTTATGTATGATTTTATAAACCTGATTGACGTTTATAAAATCATACATGATATGGACAAAGTTGATAAGGAAAAATTGTTTTCCCTATCACACAACACTAGAACTAGGGGGAACACCATGAAACTTTTGGGTGCTGCATCTCAAACAAATAAGAGAAATTACTTTTATACCCAGAAGATCACTGGTCTATGGAAATTCCTGCCAGAAGAAGTGGTGACAGCTGTCAGCCTTGACAGCTTTAAGAAAGGATTAGACAAATTTATGGAGAACAAGGGTATCAATGGCTATCATTATGGATGCCCAAGGACAACCTCTGGGTTGGAGAGATAGGCAGGATAGTTCTCAATGCCATTTGTGGGCTATCATAAGCAGGTGAAGACATCTGCTTTGGAATACTCTGAAGCAAATGGTGAGCCACTGTGTGAGACAATGCTGGACTGGATGGGCTATGGCTGTTCTTATGTTCTTATACTGTATCAAAGCGAATTTCCCCATAAGAAATAATGGAAACTCAGATGAATTTTTTCTTGGGGCTCATAGATCACATACTGTACACACAAAACGCCAAAACTCACAAAAGAAGGTGGCTAGACATCCACACCCACACCATGGTTTAGGTACCTGGCTGTGGAATCTGCTCTGCTTGGGACTAACAACTGGATTTTACACTGTTTTTTTAATATGACAAAAATAAAATGCAATTTGTAGCCCTAAACACACTTGACTAGCTGCCCCATGTCTAGAAGTGGCTTGAGAAATAAGAAAGGATGTTGAAAACAAATTGAATACAAATATAACTATAAAGAGAAATGAAACCCTAACCTACAGTCTCCTTTAAAAACGTTCCTGGCTGGTGCAAGGAAGACTTCTGTTTCTCTCTCTCCTTTCTCCTCTTTGAAGGCTTGCCTGAGAGGGAACGTTCCAGACACTCCCTTACAATCCAGTAGGGAGGGAGGGAGGGAGAGAGAGAGAGAGAGAGAGAGACCATTGGCTCACTTGTGATCATGTTACCTGCTCCACTGCTTGTATACCAAGATATTGCTTGTTGATCAAGGCAAAATTTAAAATACAGTCGTACCTCTGATAACGAATTTAATTGGTTCTCAGAGGCAATTTGTTATCTGAAATATTTGTTATCTGAAACGTGGTTTCCCATTGAAATGAATGGGAAACCGATTAATCTGTTCCAGAGGTCTGAAAAAAAGGCAAAAAAGCTGGGGGGGGGTATCCAGACCTCTTTATAAAATGCACTTTAAAGGCTTGCAGTGCTGGAACAACCTCCAGAACATCCCCCTGCAGTGTAATGCAAACATGGACAAGAGAAACCAGCAAGACTACTCCATCCTGTTCCCACCCAAAGTGCAATGGGGGGGGGGGAAGCAAACAAACAAACATAAGCAAGAAGAAAAATCCAGCCCATTTTTGCCTGCAGAGCAATGAAAAAAGACTGCAATACTATGTCAGCCTCTTCCAGCCAAAAATGCAAAGAAAAGTAGTGCAAAAATTAATAAAAGCTTACCAAGTTCGAAAGGTCCAAATCCCTCAGCAAAACATGTCCAGAATGGCTCCAAAACACCATGAAAAAAATGCTCTAACACCCTCCACCCCTCCACAAACTATGTATCCTGCAATGCATGCAGGGTTACACATTTTTTGCAAGGCATTATGGTAACATTTGTTATCCGAGGCAGACCATAGGGAACATTTGCTATCCGAGGCAGCCCTATACCTTGAAATTTCCATTTGTTATCGGAGGCATTTGTTATCTGAGGCATTTTTATACGAGGTATTACTGTATTTGCTTGTCTTGCAAAATGCCCTTAAACCAAGGTATTCTTAAATCAAGTTACAGTGTTCCTTTGCTAGTTTGCTAAGGGTAACTGCTGTTTTAAAGCTGTCCATATTTATAGCCAAGAACTGTTTCTTTGTCATAGAATGCAGAGGTAGGCATTCCACAAAATGTATTCACCATCTAATGACAATCCATTTAAGTGTGGCTAATTACCCTTTTACTGGGTAGATATTATATCTGGACATGACCCTACCTGTTGTGAGAGTGAACAAGGTGAAAACACTTTATCCTTTTCAGGTTCTAAAGCACTTAGTCCTATCAGCAATTATCCTCTACACTTTCAGTTCACCCTGACATTTTTCAACAGAAACACAAATTATGAAAAGCATAAGGTCAAAGCCAAACATTTTTCTGACAGCATTTTCAAACTCAACATCCATCTTGTAAGGGGTCAGTCAAGAACACAGGAATTGTTCGAAATGGAAATGGTTTACAGTTTGGAATAATACTGCAGCCTGACGAAACCTATGGTTGTATTTTTTAAAAACGTTGGCCTGCAAAATTATTTATCATCGTATGATTACTCAATAACAGCAGAATATACCCCTGTAGGTGGAGAGAAGCAAACACAGCACTTGAATATTTGAGTTAGCAAAAAGTCTGCCGTGATGGTTACATATCCCGTCTTATACGTCAGAATACATTGCGGAATCATAAAATAAAATAGAAACATTTGCAACGCTTGCCATTTTATCCTTCAGTTACATTAGTGCCATTAATGGGTGTGAAATGATAAAACGCCTTTTAAGTACAATGATTTGTGCCACTGGCCTCCGTGCCTAATGCAGATATAGCTATGTAGTTGTCTACAGTTGTCAAACTGTGTAATTCCCTTGCTTCTGAGAAATAACTGCATGTTGTCAATTTCATGTGTCTGGAACAGCAGCGCCCCTCCCCACTCTCTGAACCGCTTCTGAAGTGGAGAAGGCAACAGCAATGTGTGGGAGAGAAAACACTGTCCATCCAGGCAAGCGGCACTGCCCTTGGCTTCTTGCTGTCTTCCTTGCCTTTCCCCTTTCTTCCCAGTGGAAGAGCCAGAGTCTACATTTCAGCGAAAGCTTTACTTGTTGCCTAATCCCACGAGCAGTGTTTAAATTATATCTGTGTTTTCCTCATCTGTAATGAAGACTGTGGGTGCTGTCTAAGGAATATCCTTTTGCTATCCTCTCCATTTCCTACAATAAATGTAATCAGTAACTGATTTGAGGCATGTATGTGTTCGTTGCTGCTGTCACTTTTACAGAAGATGCCCTGCGTGGCTGAGGCTTTGCCAATGTTTTCAATGGATGTAACCTTTGGAAATGAAGTGAAATGACATTCTAAACCACTGTTGGCGAACCTGTGGCACGGGTGCCAAAGGTGGCACTCGGAGCCCTTTCTGTGGGCACCCGACATCGCCCCTTCACAGCCACCTGTATTCGGGTTAAATTGCCGAATTGGCACTTTGTGAAAAATTAGTGGGTTTTGAATTGCAGTTTGGGCACTTGGTCTCTAAAAGGTTCGTCATCACTCCGGAAGTTGAGTCGTGGCTACTGGACTTCTTTTTTGAGAGACAGAAACGTTTCGCTGTTCATCCAAACAGCTTCATCGATGAAGCTGTTTGGA
>JAHTLZ010000030.1:308867-327141 GCA_023846285.1 Phrynocephalus versicolor | reverse complement strand
AAGTCGGCTCTTCTTCTACTCGGCTACTCGTGTGAAAGGAGCGACTGCGGCAGCTCCTCCAGAACTTCCTACTTGCCTCTTGGGATAGATCCTGCCCTCTGTGTGTGCTGTGTGTGTGTGTGTGTGTGTGTGTGTGTGTTTTGTGTCTTACAGTCCTGGCCTACTCTTCGTGAGCCTACAGCGCCTGGTATTCCCTGGTATTCCACCCATCCAAGTACTAACCAGGGCCGACCCTGCTTAGCTTCCGAAATCAGGCGAGATGGGATGGGCTCAGGGCATCTAGGCTGACAACTAGATCGATGTCCAGGAAACTAGATTCGCCGCCTTGCCCTGTCCTCCTGACAGTGTCCTCAGAGCCTTGGGGTGCATTTTGACATCAGGGCGGGAGGAGAGCGTGGCTCCCAATAAATTCTACAGCCAGACCACGGACTCCTTCGGCCCTTCACACACCTGCTTGTGAGTGTCGCTCCCTCCTCCTCCTTCGGCGCTAAGTAGCTGCCCGTGGCGGTGCCCTCCAGTTAGGCAAAGCGCGGGACGGGAGAGGTGGCCGCCGTGGAAACCCTGTCGTTTCTCAATAGGACCGGCCTGCGCGTGGTACTGATGGAGCGATCGCCCAGATCTCGGGAAGACCTGAAAAAGGCAGCCTTCTCGTTGTGCCTGTTGCCGCTGAGCCCCCCACCCCACCCCACCCGCGCGCATCACTGCCGCGCCGGCAACAGGTTTGCGCCCAGGGCGCTTAACTGCCTGAGAAGGAGGGTGAGAGCCAGGAGATAGACTGAGTGACAGACCGTCGATCCTGCTTGTCGGTCTCGTCCGAGTTAGTTAGGAACAGTCAAGGTTTGGATACGGAGGTCGGAATAAAACGGATCTCCCTCCCGTCTGCTAAAATCCCTTCCAGACTCGGCGATTCCCGGGTGGAATGGCCCGTTTCTCACATCTCACTTCTGACGTGGTTCCTCCTCACCCGGTGTGGTTGTGGGTCCAGTTTGAACGATGCAGAAAAGCAAAGGCGCTTGGATCCTCTCGCTTCTTGTGTCTTTTGGGATTCTACCTGGCTTCTAATTCTTGCCTGAAACCCTGATCTCCTCCCCGCTCCATTCCCCCTTGCTCTCGGACTAAAAGGCAGGCATGAGTGGCATTTATCCCACACACAACAAACAGGATCAAGGAATTCTAAACCTCGAAATACACGGTTAATTATGCCACACTGGAGTGAGAATATGCGCGCCTTATTACTCACCCAATTTTGCTGGTCATCTGCCCGAACTATACCAGTCCAGAGCGTAAGCTTCATCAGCTAGGCAGGAGCTGTAGCACCGCTGCTTATTTTGCAATTGACTTCCAGTTGCAAATACTGCTTGGAATGCATGCCTTTTGTTAACACTTCAGCGCCATCAAGAACCGCGGTTCTTTATGCAAACCTATACATGCAGGGTTTGCTCAGAATTTATTCCTTTCCAAATACTTTTTAAAGTAAGGATTCAGCCCAGAAACTAGAGTGTTTCTAGACAGAGAGAGCTTCCAAAGAGGAGAGCAACCAGAAAGCCCTGTGAAAAAGACAGGTGTTCTATCTTTTTCTTCTTAAAGGAACGTTCCATGGTAAGAATAAAGGTGGAAGAAATGGTGAAAAAGAAGAGAAGGAAGGGAATGAGTGGAGGGCATAATGTTAGCATTCAGTGAAGCAGGCTAACGGTTTATTATAAACCCCAGCCTGAAACACTAAATGAATACAGGGTTGCAGCCTTACTGCAGTTTTCTTGCCTTTCAGTGAAATTCCAGGTCTCTGGAACTTGCTTCTTCAAATGACCAAAAATGTTTGGATCTACGGTTCTTCAGTCTACTATGACTGAATGCCGTAACCTAAAGTTTCTCTGAATATATTTGTTTCACCAGTCTGTATAACATACGGGGTGGGGTGGGGCAGTGTCCAGAAGTTGTTGTGTTTATGGTAGCAGCACCATTTGTATAAGTGATTTTTGTGACCAAAAATACATAAATAACCTTGGGAAGGAGATAGAGATACCAAGGGATACTATGTTTCTTTTGCACCCCATACCCCTGTGATCTTGCAGTTAGGGCAAATTCCTTCCAGTCTTGGTGAGCCTTGAAGGGTCACACACTCTTATTCTAGTTGGAAAACTTTGAATGGCCCTCTTTCTTGTAACCTCATCATGTGAAATAGCCAAACCAAATCACAGTTTCAAAAACATATGTGACTCTTTCAGTTTGCTAAATTTTATGTACAAATGTAGTTGGACTGCCCACCGCAGTTATGCGCTTAGTAAGGCCAATTGCAGCATGACAGACATTTCTTGCTTTTTTTTACATTCATGGCGGACATCACATCCCCTCTGTTGCTCAGGTTTTCAAAGCAAAAACAAGCACCCAACTGCTCTATGGGATACCTATTTGGATCAGTGCATATAACCCCAAGTTAGAGAAGGTACAATCTACTTTTTTGTGTCGTATCCAGGGTGTCCCCAACTGTGTAGGACTGGCAGCTCTATATCTGGAATCAGGATTTGAACAAATGGAAACTAGGCATGGATACAGACCTTGAAATTCTGGTTGAGGATTCACTTCCTGGCTGAACACCTGGGTTACATATATGTTTATAGAATCATAGAGTTGGAAGAGACCTCAAGGGCCATCCAGTCCAACCCCCTGCCATGCAGGAACCCCAACAGAATATTTCCGACAGATGGCCATCCAGCCTCTGCTTAAAAACCTCCAAAGAAGGAGACTCCACCACCCTCCGCGGCAGCATATTCCACTGCCGAACAGCTCTAACCATCATGAAGTTCTTCCTAATGTTCAAATGGAATCTCTTTTCCTGTAGTTTGAAACCATTGCCCCGAGTCCTAGTCTCTGCACTACAGATGAGGCCCTGGATAATAGTCTGAAAATGAGAAGAACTGCCAGCTCCTACAGTTATCATGGAACCTCTACACAATCTACCTTTCGGCCCCAACAACATCAATGGCACTGCACATACACCACATACCAACCACGTGCACAGAGTCACTATGGTCAACAACAAACCTCTACCTCCTCCCAGTGCCAGTCTAACAAAACCAGGCAACACCAACTGACATGCCGTTTTGAATGCAAACAGAAGCAGTTACCCTGACTACCAGCCATTACCTCTCCCACAGCAAGACATTTGACTGCAACTCCTTCTCCATACCTGGGAATCAATAACATCAGACTCCTGGGCCATGATAGCCCTATAGCTATGCCATAGAATTCGAAATGCCTCCACCTTTGGGTCAAGAAATAGTGACGCTGCCATCTCAGCCGCTTCAAGATGAGGTAGAAGCTTTGTTATCCAAACAAGCTATCGAAAATGTCACATCAGACGACACTTCCGGCTTCTACTCCTGTTATTTTACTGTCCCAAGAAAGGATGGAGGTCTCTGTCCTATTCTAGATCTAATGGACTTGAATTCCTTCATTCATCCAAGGAGTTTCAGAATAACTACCTGAGAAAGCATTCTTCCCCCATTAAAGAAGGGAGTCTACAAGACACTTATTCCACATCTTCATAAAGCCAGAACATTGCAAATACCTAAGATTTCATATAGGTCCTAATACTTACCAATTCACGGCTCTCCCTTTCAGCCTCTCCACAGCACCCCACGTGTTTACCAAATAAATGCCTGACCCCAGTCGCTGCTTTCGTCCATCTTGAGGGAATAAATTGACTCCTGGTATCTCCTGCAAGGCAGGCGGCACAAGACAACATTGCATGCACTGTAGCTATACTTACCTCTCTGGGATGCTACAAAAATTTATACTTCAACCCTCTCTACAGAAATTCAAGAGAGTGAAACAACAAACCAAGGGCGCTTTTACACAACCCCTAAAATCCGAGGCAAAGGGCTCCCAGATGTGGAGCTTAAAATTGTTTTCCCACCAGCTCCGGACTTTAAAAAAAATTAAGTACGACCACACCCACCTAAGCACATCCCAGCACATTTTCCAAGTACCTGGTCTCTGAAGGTGAAAAATTTCTGATGCGGATTGCAAAGCAGTGAGTGCCGGGCTCTCCTCGCCTTGTTTTTTTGTTTTGCCCCCCCCTTTAAGAAACTGGAATGCTTCCCAGGGCAGCTCCCGAGGGCGGAGCGGAGGTGAGCCTACATTTTTTCTCCCTTTTTTTCTCCCTCCCCTCACGCAGACAGGAGCAAGGGAGTGCGGAGGGGTGGGAACACAGCAAGAGGAGCAAACCCCCAAGATCTCTGGTCCGAATTTAAATTGCCAGTGGATCTTAGGGGTCGTGTAAAAGCACCCCAAGAAAGAATTTGAAGCAATGTAGCGGTCCATGTTGACTATAGACTGCCAAACCAAAGAGATGATATGAGCGACACTCTCTTGAAACAAATTACAGGTGTTTTCAGCAAAGCAGAATTTGTAATGTGAAACTTTAACAGCCTTGATATGTACCGGGGTGGCAAGCATCACTAATCATTAAGTGACAACAAATTATTGTCACACCTTGAGAAAAACTTTCTCCTTCAGAAGGTAAAGGCATATAGGAGGAAACTGTCTATGTCTTAATTAATTGGGAATTAATATGTTTAGTGGGGGGAAGTGAATATATAAAGCTGGAAACCATGATCTTATGGAAAGCCAGATGTGAGCCCGCTAAAACTGAAAACAGAGAAGTAGCCCACATTTGCAGGGTGAATAACAGGAAAACTAACATTCATAATGAATCTGGTGACATATGCTGAAAGCAATAAAATATGCATTCCTTCCCAGGTATATTCAAAATAAGAGGAAGGAACTGATCGTCCTACTCTGAAATATTGGCAGAGGGCACAAAGAACGCAAAACTCCTGGCTTCTCTCAGGGGAAATGTACGCAACCTTGTGTAAGCAATGTGACTTGGGAAGAGCCAGGAGCGCAGTCTCTGATACTAGCCAAAGCCTATCTAGCTACCTTAAAAGAATGATGGTCTTCAGGGCCAGATGGATTTCACTGTAGGATTATGAAGGAACCAGCTCCAAAGAACCTCTAATTTTTCACAAAATCTTGACGATCGGATGAAGTGAGTGAAGTGGCAGATGAATGGAAAGAGAACTGCCTATCAGAAATATGAAAAGTCAGGCCCAAGTTAATGGAGGATAGATCAGACAGTGAAGGCCTGAAAGAACTGAGTACTGTGTATAGTGTGGAGAAGGGAGGCCCAAAGTAGACCTGGATGCCTGAAAAGTTATCATATAGGCAAAAACCTACTCTCTGGTGAGCATGAGAAGAAGGCCGGGGCTAATAAATGTACAGGAGTGGGGTTTCTGGCAGAACTTTAGGAGAAAATTTTCATGGTAATAGCTGTTTGACAACTGATTGAATGAGTTGCCTTGGGTGTTGTGTACATCTTTCTTCCTCCTAGCCTTGCAATAGAGATTGCACAGCTGTATGGTAGCGCGGCTCCAGCACTGGATTTCCTATATCTAGCAGGGAGCTGAACTAGTGACAAGGCTCCCTGCCACTAGATGATTGTGATCATATATACCTCCCGACTTAATCTGAAGCACAAATTACTGTTGGGGATTGCAGTATCCCTATCTCCAGCAGAAATCCTTTGAGTATCATTACAATTTCTCCCTTTCTATCTGCCTTGCAGACAGCAAATAAATAAACATGAACCTTGACTACAAAATCAGTGGCACATTCCAATCTGCATTTCAATCTGTATCAACAAACAGAACAATGAAGCTTAGGGACAAGGAGGCTTTAGGCCCAAAGGGAAGAAAGTAAAAGGCAGATCTGTGAAATCAAAAACAGTTCCTCATGATTTATGCAATGTTTATGTAGGATTCTTGCAAAATAATCATCAAATCATTGATCCCATATATGCCTACAGACTACACTACAGAATCATCGATTCTTTAGTACAGTATATGATTCTGCAAATGTATAAAAACATAGATCCACATGAATTCATATTATTTTTATTTTAAAAACCCCCAAACACTGTCATATCATAGATCCCATTTGCATTCACAGACTACCCTACATATATCATGGGCCCTTCAGTACATGGCTGAAATTCATCTGGCCCTGAAAAATTCATCTGGCCTTGACTCAAAAACATTAATCCAAAGCATGGATCCCCATGATTTTTAAGATGGATCATTCCCAAACCATTTGCCAATCATAGGGACTACCAGTGTCCACACATTACATTTCAGAAATCATGGGTCCTTCAGCTCACGGCTTTGCAGTGGTGCACAAACACTAATCCAAAGCATGGATCCTCATAGATCCAGATCATTTTTATGTAGGGCCATCCCAAGCAACAGTTTGATCATAGGCCCCATCTGTGGCCGCTGACTAAAAACACCAAAATCATGCATCCATCAGAGCATGACTTTGGATTGTCACAGAACACCAACCTAAGGCACAATCCAATGGATTCACATGATTCTTATGTAGAATCATCCCTAAAGTACTATCCAGTCATAAGATCTATCTGTCCCCATAAACACCACAAACGCCACAGTCCCTTACATGAAAAAATATGTGGATCCATGAGGATCCATGCCTTGGATCTGTGTTTTTGCGCCACTGTGAAGCCACAAACTGAAGGAGCCATGATTTCTGTGTTGTAATCTGTGAGGACAGATGGGACCTATGACTGGATATTGGTTTGAGGATGGTCCTATTTAAAAATGATATGGATCCAGATTTTTGCACCACAGTAAAGCCATATATTGAAGGAGGCATGATTTCTGTTTTGTAGTCAGTAGGCACAGATAGGATCTATGATCTGATTGGGGGTTAGGGAGAATTCGTCAAAAAATTCATGAGGATCTGCACCTCTGTTCCATATTTTTGCACCGTTACAAAGCTATGCCTTGAAGGATCCATGATATCTGTGTTGTAGTCTGTGGACATAGGTGGGATCTATGATCTGATGATGTTTTTGCTGATATCACACACACACACACACACACACACACACATCATATAAAATCATCAGGATCCCTTCTTGATTTTAAGGATCTGCCTTAAAATCAAGCCCAAAGCTTTATGATAACAAATCGGTTAATACCTAATAGTAAAGCAGAAGAGCTCTCTTCTCTTCAGCGGCACTTATGTTTTGTTGTCAATAATTTCGAGACGGGACATCATTCACAAAGCATGAGATCTTGTCAAAGCCCCCAGTCTAAGGAGAAGATACACTTCCCCGGGAAAAGCGCGGGAAAGGGATGGCAGGAAAGCGGAGCGGTGGAGGCAGTTCAGAGAAGGTTGCAGTCGAAAGACCGGCAGGGGATTCCCTCAGAGATGTCTGCTGAAACTGATACCTCGGGAGATGCCTGCCCTGTGTTGCTGAGGGTATATTTTTTCCCTCTCAGCTGGAAGTGAGGGAAACCTACGGCGCTCTGGCGGGCAACCCCGCCACGACACATCCCCAATTCTGCAGCTATAAATAGTTGTGGACCGGCTATAAAGTCAGATTCCGGGGGGCTCATCGCTTCCCTGCGCAATGGAAAGTCTGAGGGGTGGGTGGGTGGGGGAAAATACCGCCGTAAAAATAGAGCAGCGGGGGGGGGGGGAATCGGCGCCGCTGGGAGAGAATCCCAGAAGCTTGCAGCACGGAGTGGAGACGACGAAGGTCGTTGCCGACCTGACTGAAGTGACCACTGCTCAGACTGAAAGTTCACATCCTTTTTTTTTCCTCCCGAGAGGCATCTTATTGTCTCCCGGGGCGCTTTCCCCCCGGGCCATCGGAGTGCAAATAAATCCGAGCGTGAAGTAAACGCGAGGCAGCAGGCGCTTCAAGATAAATTCCAGACGAGGCAACAATCTGACATTTAAAAATGGACTCCGAGGGAGACCTCTGAGTTTGGTCTCGGAGGAGAAAATGTCAGAGGCCAGCATGGGCTGCAAGCAAACAACCGCGCAGTTCCCCTTTCAGGGGCTGTCAGGGCCAAGCTCAGTCGAATAGCAGTCACCTTTCTCCTTTTCCCCCTGAGCAATGGCTGTGCCTCTGCCAACTGCAAGTTAAAGCTTTCCACCTCTCCACGCCTGGAGAAAAGGTTGCTCAGTTGTCAAAAGTAAATGCACACCAAACGAACACAGGAAGAGAAATCACTTTAACTGTACCTTGAAAACTGGGTTATAAGGCTGTGTTAAAGGCAAAGCCCCTACAATTCACTTCTCTCCCATTCTTTTCTTTCCTGCCTCTTTACAAATCACCCTCTCACGCTCAATCTGCCCTGCAGCCTTTGGTCTGTAAATCCAGTGGGTCACATGGAAAAGTTATATACAGTGGTACCTTGTATAAAGGAATGAATTTGTTCCTAATGAAATTATGTTAAGCAAATTTTCCTTTATCCATATTCCCATAGGAATGCATTGAAAACAGAGTAATCCCATTTTTATGTTGTACGGATTCTCCCCATAGGTGATTATGTTAAGCAAATTTCCCCTATCTCCGGAATTTTTTATGTTGTACAGATTTTATGTTATACAAACTGTTATACAATGGTCCACTGTATTAATATACCTTCATTCATGTAATGAACACTCTGGCACTTTGCCTGGCAGATGAAAGCATGGTTATCATGTTCATTATAATGACTCCTTATGGTAATATTAAAATAATAATCTCATAGTGTTCATCCTTGCCTTTTGCAAAAAGGTAACTGTGTACAAAAATATAATGTTCTCCAGTGCAGATGTATTTCATTTATAGTGGCAGTTTTCAGCAATTGTGCCATGCAGGTGTAGTGTTTGCTCAGGTTGATTATGCCCGTCATCCCATACTGCACTGTTATGACCTGAGATCAGCAGGAATACAATGTATGTAAACAACAACTGGAAGGTTGTGCTTAAAATAGAAGTGCTGAAATGTTTGGATAAATATGTGCTGTAATTCACGGAGGACATACTCAGCTAAAGGGCTCGGGGAGCTCTGTTTCAAATGTTTTCATGGAGACTTCCTATCAACTGTTGTACAACGTATGAGTACTGAAATGCTATATGCAGAGAAAGTTTTATATTTCACGATTAATAGTTAATAGACAGTTTTTCCCAAGCCATAACTGCACTGAAGTCTTTTGAACATGGTTCGTGCCTTTACTCTCTCCACATTGAGGGTCTGTGGTGTCAGAACCAATGCTAATCATTGCTAACTTTCTCCATTCATTTACAGCAGTGCCCCGACTTAAGAGCAGCTTGACTTAAGAGCAATTTGACTTAAGAGCGGAAAACTGTTGGCATTTTAACTGCCACCTTACAAATTTTAGATATGGTCTGCTCGACTTCCAAATATTTTTTTCATTTTTTATTTTTTAACTTAGTTTTTCAATGTTTAGATAGGTACCCCAACTTAAGAGTAGTTCAACTTAAGAGCATGCATTCGGAATGGATTAAATTTGTAGGTCGAGGTACCACTGTAAATCCCTACTTTAAATATGGCTAGATACTTGCCCAACCCTCTATCCACTCTATATTCAGGTGTAACCTTTGAAAACATGGATGTTGTATACATAAACACTGCCCCATGTCCACTCCTCAGATAGAAGCCCTTTGCCCATTTGTGTAATGAACATGAAGGTCTGAAGCAGAGCCCTGTAAGCAAATTCATCTAAACACACATAGAAGAGACCTTCTCGGATCAACAGCCCTGCTCTTGAACTTCACCTTCCCCACTTGGAAGTCTGAGTGAGGGTGGGAATGGGGAGACCCTCATTACGGTTTTAGCTTTCCCCGTGGTTTCAGGCATCATGCTGAAATAGGGTGAAAATGCCTCTATCATGAGTCAATGCCATAAGCATTCGAACTTACAAAAGTCTCTTCTACATAATAAAAGGAATTTTAAAATTTGGATATGTGGGAAGACACATGACCAGTGATTACCAGGGATAGCTAGTAGTTACTTCTAAAAAGCCATCACTGAAAAGTGTTTTTGAATGACAATAAGTTATATAGGATGTTTGGAATTCCCGCTTCCAAACGCCCAACACTGCACAAAGTTAACTTAAATGGAAAATTTATGTGAACTGTCTCAACTCCTTTAACAAATATTTATCCTCTGAAACCCTGTAGTGTTGTGTAATAAGTTGCAACTAGAGTAAGCCCATTGAATCAATGGAACCGAAGGAGAAGGCGACTCTCCTAGTCCTCCTCACTGATTCAATGGACTTACTCTGTTTATGACTTGCTATTGGGTATCAGCCACTGCCTCATTACATTGTTCATTATTATAACGAAACATGGTTAAGATTGTACAGTGCTTTTCATATACTAATACAGTTAGTTCATCTTTCCCAATGCCTGTGTGACTCAGTTCCGACAACATCATACAAGGAGCAGTCCACTGTGAACATGAATTATTTGAACTAGTTTAAATACGGTTGTAAACAAAGAAAGTAAAGTTGCATTTCTTTCTAGTTAGTTCCTCTGCAAATGAAAAATCTACTGCATGGAGTACTAAGGAATAATTTTCTTAGAAGCAGCCTCAGTAGTAGCACCACCCCTGATTAATAAGGCTGTTAAAGAAAATAATAATAATTTAGTTTCTATTATAGGATGAATCATGTAACAGGATCCCTCTTTAGATGTTTTGTTGGATTGGTACCAGACGGAAACAGCAAACCAAAGATATTTTCTGTTCCTGGAATCATTGATATGTAGTTCCCTTTATGGCATTATTCCAGAAACGTATTTGCAGAGGAATTCCATTCTCCCAGGAGTGAGAAAGCATATGTGAGGGTGTCCTAATTTAGGAAGTGAGAAAACTACTGCATCCTTTCGAGAGCAGTAAGCATTAGAAGAATTTATTATACTGCATCAGGAAAATTATTCCGCTATATCATTTTTCTAGAGGGCAGTGGATTGAAACTTACAATATGAAATTGTCTTTAAATATTTTGCTCACCACAGAATAAATCCTACAGTAATAAACTATTGCCTAGTTTTAAAGTTTTAAATTCAAATTCTATAAACATTTGAATTATGATTAAGCAGGCAACATATTTTAAATTAGCATTTTGGTAATAAAAACTAAATACAAAGAAAGCAAATTTAACTTTCATCTGAAAAAAATGAGTCATTCATATGGGTGTACTTTAAATATGAAATAAACATTAAATCAAATAATACATCCAGTTGCAAGTAAGTTTACCTTTATCAGAGTTATTAATCTAAATAATACAAATTATACCAAATGAATTATACTGCACAACTTCTCATCGCACTGAGCCCCAAATAACTTTTATATCATATGATACACTTCATGTGCTATTGCTTGATGGATAGATATATGGCTTACAGATGTAAAGTGCTTAAGGTTATGTGATAACTATATAGGTAACTGGTTTCTTAAATGTCCACCTAGAGGTGTAGCATGTTTTGATATATGGGTTTGTTGGGTCAAATGTCCTGTTTAGCTGGATATCCAAGGAAGGACCATTTAACAGCAAAGTTAGTTTCTTTCGAAAATATGCCCACCTCCAGTAAATTGTTGAAGATTTTTGTCCATGATGAAATGGCCCCAGCCTTTCTGAAGCCATTGATGTTCCATAGGGGGCACTGGAGACTCTCATTTAGCAACAATTACTTGTTTCACAGCAGCTAATAAAGTAACAATTATCTGCTGTGCTGTAATGGTGCTTTTCTATGCCAATAATTTAGAAAGAGAACTTCCAGTGTCAGGGGAATCTCGTGACCCATGATGGATTTGTTATGAGGAACTATGGTGGACCAGAATTTCTTAATGATGTCATACTGCCACCAGCAATGTGCCTAGGAAGTTGGCTGACCACATTTCTTACATCACAATTGAGAGTAAGCCAGCATCATTTTAGCTAGTTTCTGTGGAGTGTGGTAACATCTTGTTTATATATATATATATATATAGGAGCAGGGGAGGGGAGGGGGGCACATCCTTCTCCATTGTTCTTCTGTGATGACATGTGAGCAGTTATTTTGCCACATTTTCTGGTATGGAAGTAATTTTTGCACAGAGAGTAGCAGGAGCACTTTGTATATGTTGGCAGTCAGGCCTTTTTGTGTATGTTTTTTTTTTTGTTCCTGTAAGTGTTTCTGTATCAGTTTCTGATGTTTTGAATATTGTTTGAGGGTTGCATTGTTGGATTGTGTGCCTCGACTGTAGGTAAAAATACCACTATACCTTGTCTCCTAGTTTACTCTCTAGAATTTATTTGGAGAACAGACCTTCATTGCTAGAGCCATCCTTAAATGTGGTCATGTGGGCTGCCCTCCATACCTTGGCTAGTGTTATAATATGACCAGTTCTGGAACCAGAAATATGAGTGTCTAGAAGTCTTCGGGAGAAGTTTGTTTTGGTACATGCCCCACTTCTGAAGCATTGCTTTAAGAAATCGATTTTGATTGTGTATAACTAGTCTACCCTTTGGATTACACCAAATTAGTTCCCGTACAGTCATGGGTGAGATTATTAAATTTAGTGACAACAAACCAAGATTAATATGTAGGCATCACCAGATTAGTTACATTGGCATCTGTACTTTGTACTTGTGGCACATTGCTATATTTTCCTTTCACAGACAACATGTTAAAATACTTAATGGAAACATAATTATAGGCACAAGTAGAGAGTGATAAGGGAGAAGAGTTTGCAGTAGAAGTAGATAAAAATGATTTAAATGCTCAATGGTGTTAAAACACCAGCCAATAATTGCCAACATAGCTGAGACATTTAAACTGAGGAAAGTATAAATTATAAGCATTTTATGTCAACATCATATTTAAACTAAACAAAGTAATAATTTTAAGCCTTTTAAATTTTCTAATCTCTGCTGGTGGAAAGCAGTTATAGGAATACCAGTTAGCATATGATAAACCTTCTGCAATGCTAGCTTTTTAAACAAGTACTAAATATCTGCTTTGTTAGAAGTCTGTAAGAAAATGCAATTTAAGAATAATAATCCCATAGCTGTCTCACAGTAACTAAGACCGCTATTTCACGGCAGATTTGAGGCGTTTATTTTGAAAAGACGTCTTTTTCAGCCATGTGGTAGTGTGACCAAAAAGGTGATTTACCTGTTCTCTCATCCTTAGTGATAAAAAGTGCCCTTTAATGTCCATAACAAAGAAGAGTCGCTGTTTAAAGGCGCCTCTGTAAGTCTTGGAGAAAAGTTCAGCCCCCAGCGGTGGTTCCAAGAAAAAGTGTTCAGACAAGTGAAAGGGGCATGGTTGCCTCTTTCTGAGGAGACTAGCCATAGGACATTAAAAAAGGAGTGCCTATAACTATGGGGAAAAGCACCCAAAAGCAAATGTGGGGTGACGGCCTAAGACAAAGTACTATCCAAGTATTTGAAATGCCGCCATGCTTTCCCTGTAGTTATTCTGCCTCTGCCTCTTTCTGCTCACTTGTAAAAGAAAAGGAAGAAAAGGATATCAAATTCAGTAGAGACATAATAATACCGCATAATAATTGTGAGCTGGCAAATCAGTTCTGACTTAAGTTGCCTCTTTCCAGAGTTTTCTAGGTAGAGTCTATGAGGTTTATCCCATGAGCCGGAAGATGCATTTTTTAAAAAAGTGTCTTCCTGCCTGATGCAATCATGTGTCCTAAACAGCGTTTTTTAATGTCTTCAGGCGGCAAGGCTGGGAGGGAGGTGAGTTTTGGGATGTGGCCCAGTTTCTTGGGGCTGGAGCGGCACTGCAGGCTCTCAAAAGGGGGTGGAGGTAAAGAGTGAGAGGGAGGGAAAGGGAGGAAGGAAGAAGGGGAGAAGAGAATGGCGGGACACCATCCGGGCGGGGAGCTTCACTGGAGAAGCAGCAGCCTTGGTGGCTCTGGCCGGGCTGCCCGAGCAACTGCTCTTTCAGACAGACAGACAGACAGACAGACAGACAGACACGCACACACACACACACACCACGCCACACACACACACACACACACACACACACACACACACTGTCTGCCAAAATTTCTGCCCATCCTTTCTTGTGTTTATTCTATTTCCCCCCGCAAATTCCACCCTCAACTGCTGTATCAGATCAGAAGTTTCTCAGCCGAAGCTCAATGCGATTTCCTCTTGCCCTGACTCCATTCATAGATAAGAAGCGGCTTTTGGAGTTCCCACCTTCCCTGTTTCGTTTTAAAAAGTGCCTTCCTAACCGTTGCAAAAAAAGAGAAGACCCCGAGCTGGTTCCGAAGTCCCCCCCCCACCGCAGAAAAGCCAGCTGCCCACATTTAAAAGAGCCACATTTAAAAGAGGCACCTTTGCTGAGAAAAAGTGGCTTATAGATGACGTGAGATAGAGCTCTATGTAGAAGAGATTTTCCATTCACTCCTTCTGAGGACACCCTAGAGCTGCTGTTTGCCCAAGGCCACATGGTTTGGCTCTTCTCAGCGGGTGTATCTCTAAGTATTTGAGATGATCATTATTTTTACACTATGCAAAGCTGTTCTTCCCCCCTCTTTTATCTGTTATTACAGAATCCTGCTTCCAGGCAAATGTTCTTCCTGGTTAAAAATTGTTGAATATACATTCCATGTACTCAGCTGAAGAGTTGCATTTAGGAGAGACATGCAGTCTGGGATGAATCCTTATAAAAGAATTATCATTTGTCCTTGGGTCCTAGGAAACCCCCCCCCCAAAACAAATGAAGTCTCTTCCTCCTGCAAACAATATAATAGGTGTATTAAATACTTAAATATATACTGTAGTTTTTGCTCTATAAGACACACCTGACCATAATACACACCTGACCATAATACACACCTAGTTTTTAGAGCAGGAAAACAAGAAAAAATTAGCCTAAGGTTTCATGGTGGGGGAATCCTGGCTGCAAAAGGGGAGGGCAGAGGCTCCATGGAGGAGACCTCCTTGCAAACAAGGTGATTTTTAACTGGGGAATACTTTCTACAGAAGGGAAGGGATGGGGAGAGGCTCCCTGGAGGAAGCCTCTTTGCAAACAAGGTGATTGGGACTGGAATACAGGCTGCAAAAGGGGAGGGTTGCAAATGAAGTGATTGGGACTGGAGAATCCAAGCTGCAAAAAGGGAGGGTTGCAAACGAGGTGATTGGGACTGGGGGATCCAAGCTACAAAAGGGGAGGCTTGCAAACAAGGTGATTAGAATGGTGGAATCCAGGCTGCAGCAGGGGGTGGGAGGAGTTCTGTGCAGGTAACTTCTCTCTAAATGAAAATGTGTGATACAATATATATGTAGCGGGGGCTACTGTATTTGCTCTATAAGACGCACAGACATTTCCCCTTACTTTTAGGGGGGAAGTGTGTCTTATAGAGCAAAAAATACAGTATATATATTTTACTAAAGACATTCTAGCCTTTGGATATTAAATTGAAACACATATTTCAAAGCATTTGCAAGGCTCATTTTTCCTGTTAGGGTTTTTCAGTCATGTAGTTTATTTCTGTACATTCATTTCATAAATATTATTTATTTTAAAGTTTTATTCACTGCAAAGTCACCCAGAAAAAAATGGATTCTGGGCCATTATATGGACACATCTGTGTAATCAATATAATATTAAAGAAAAATTAATTGCCAGTATCATAATATCTTTTTTAGGAATGAGGTAAAAACCAGAATAGAATAGAATTGATGCCAACAACAGTAGGATGTGCTGGACAAACATCCAAACAATATTTTATGCCTCGAACCTATGGATATTGCTCTTTCATTATTACTTTATTACACACAAAGCCACCCAAATTGAACCCAATGGCTTGGAACAGCAACCAAATTCACAACGTGCATATGGCTAGATGAGATGGATGTAGCAAGCCACAAATCATCTGGAGGAACAATGTTCTAGGGCCCATTTTGGGGGAAAAAAATCAATATTGTGAAAATCAGCCTGAAACAGAGCCTTTCAAGTTGGACATCCCAGCCAAATGAATCAGACTCATCCAATTAGAGCAGCTACATTGCAGTCTCCAAAGGCCAGGGTTTCTTGGTGTTGTACTCCAAGAACATCCAGGTTATACAAGGTTGGGAACCACTGAACTAGAAGGAACAGATGGAACCAGAGACAAAATGCCCTTCTCCTGCTCAGAATTCCCTGCTCCAAGCTATCTTCCAGAACAGTGGTTCCCAACCTTGGGATAACATGGGTGTCCTTCTACTACAACTCCACCCAACACCACTAGTAGTAAAAGTTTCTGAGATTTGCAGTCCAGGATCACCTTGGTCCCCCAAACTTGAGAACCACTGTTCTAGAAGATTTCTGGGAGACAAAGGGTACTGGGATATAGTTCCTGGAGAAGGTTTGAGCCCAGCAACAGCAGTCCCCTCTAGTCACATGAGACAGCAGATGGCTTTTATTGTGTTTGTCTTTTATAACTGTTGGTCTAATTCAGCTGAATGTGCTCCACTTAGTAAACCAAAACCACGAATAGTTGACCGTTCTACCACTGGGAAAGCATACAGCACCATCTGAGTTTCATGGGTGGACTGTGGTTTCTGTGGAAGAGTAATGCTTTGATTTATTGTTCCCATCTGGTCCTAAGTGACTGATGAATTAGTTGGCATCACCAACACGGAAGCTGCTGTTCATGGTCCATTTCACAAACATTGAATTTAGACCTAAAATGAGCACTAGAAGGTGGTTTCTGAGGTTGTTTTGTGGCTCAGTACATCAATCTCTTCTAGAATGATGGGAGAGGCGGATTTTGTCATAATGGCCTGGCTTTTCCAGGCAATCTTGTGCAATGTTGCTTTCCTGCCTGAAAGGGTGCTGGTATGTGGTTCTTGAGGGTGTTTTCATCATTCCTCTCTCATCTGATGAGAAAGATGATTATTACTGTTCCAGGCTTTGTGCAATATCAGTTTTCTGTCTGGAATGGGCATTGGAATATGGTCCCTGAGGCTACATCTGTCCCCTGTGGTCTGGTGGAACCAGTGACTTTAATTGGGGTTTCTTACTCAGACAACACTTTTCCAAGATGATTTTTGCAACATTGATTTTTCTGCTCAGAATGGGTAGTGGGATGTTTTTTTCCCCATGGACATTTGGTGGCTGGTTGTATCCATCCCCTCTAGCTAAATGGGTCTGGTGTCTTTGATTGGGGTGGCCTACTCAGAAGCTGCCATTCTGGGTGGGTTTTTTAAAACAATATTGATTTTCTTCCCATAACGGGTAGTGGGATGTCGTCCCAGGGGGTCGTTTGGTGACTGGTAACATCCATTCCCTCTAGCTGGGTGGGGGGAGGTCAATTTGAATGGACTGTCCTGCTTCGACATGGCTGATCCGGTCTGTTTTTCACAGGATATATCCTGCTCAGAACAGCTACTGGAATGTTGTTCCCACAGATGATTTATAACAATAAAATGGGATTTGAGGTCTAAAATATTGCTTGGATGTTTTCCAGCACATTCCACTCTTTTTGGAGCTGGTTTTTTTTATTATTAAGAAATCCATGTTTTGTTCCAACTTTTTAAAACCTCTTTAAAAAAAATATATAGTGCCTCTCTTAGGTTATGCAAGGCCGCCACATTTATTAGTTTCTCTGTGTCCCTCTGTTTCAGGTCCCTGTAGCAGATGAGGATAAAATGGAGGATGGCTGTTCTCAGAAACTGGCATCTGCCAGATACATTCGACTCTTGTTACTAGTACTGATTCCATGCATTTGTGTTCTTATACTTTTGTTGGTGATCCTTCTTACATTTGTCGGTAAGTACAACGAAGTGCATTTTCAGGACAAAAAGTGAAACACTTTGAACTTTATTAACAATGTAAAGATTTTATTTTATTGATTAATTGATTGATTAATATTTATATACCACCCAAATTTTTGAAGGAACTATGCAAAGTAGTAGCAGAAGTGTTCTTTTTCAGATGGAGAAGAAAACTAGATACAGTATATCAATGCTGAAACCTTTTCTCCCACGCCCAATGAGGCTTCCTATTCTGAAACAATGAGTATAATTTCACTACATGAAATTATATTGGGGGGAGGAGAGAGAGAAGTGATTTGAGGATACTGTAAATGGAAGATTCTTTTGCTACACAGTTGCATGGTTGTTCTTAATATAGAGCCCAGTGATAAGACAGCCTTCATGGTCTATTACAGATGGAATACATAACATTTTTGTTATTTTAGTTACGTCTGTTGAGCAGGAAAAACCCCCAGCCCAAAATACTTAAAAAGGTTTCATTCATCCTAACCTCCTAATCCTTTAACCCCTCCTTTAGAAATTTTAGAAGTAATAAACCTTAGGGGTTCTTTACTGGCCTAAATGTGCACATTGACAACACACACACACACACACACACACACACACACACACACACACACACA
>JAHTLZ010000030.1:285668-303587 GCA_023846285.1 Phrynocephalus versicolor | reverse complement strand
AATCAATCAATCAATCAATCAATCAATCAATCAATCAATCAATCAATGTGATTCAAATTGAATCACAGTTAATTAATTAATTGTGTCTAATGTGCCATCAAGCCTCATATGACTTATGCTGACTCTATAGGGTTTTTTGAAAGAATGTGAGATATTTAAGATGTGGTTCTTATCATTGCTGCCCTCCAGCGAGCTGCCATGGCTGAGAAAGGATTTGGACCTGGGTCCTTTGTGTCCTAGTCTATCCTCCTTCCACCATACTGTAGGGACTTGGCTTTTCCCCCCTGCTGAAATGCTGTCTCAAAGTCATTCATCTTCACTCAGTTGACTAGGACCTCTGTGCAGATTATGTCCCAGTCTAAGATGGTTTGCATGAGTGGAATCATTATCATTTTCTTTTAACTTGTATTTTTAAGAAAGGAAAATATGAGGTATGAGACAGAAGGAGAGGGTTTCAGAGAAAGAGAACAACACAGTAAACACATTCCTGTTCTCTTGATTTGTAACACCAGAGCAGTGAAAACTGATAGGACTGGAAACAGGGAACAGACTAAGCCAGCTGACACTAGGGAAGAAAAAACATGCCTTGCCACATAAGATTAGATCCCTATGATTCTTAATAACCCCTTTTTAAAGCAAATTTATTATATTCGAAACAATTGTTGTTTCATTTGTTTCATTAGCAGGCTGCCTTTCTCCTGGTGAGGCAGACCCAAGGCAGCTCTCAGGCTTGTTAACAAGTCACACTGAAGCTCAATACATCACAAAGTTAAAAAGCAATTAAATATACAACAATAATTCAAAACTCAAGAAATCTATTATACATTGAAAATTTTAAAACTCTTATTAAAACTCTAAAATACATTTAGAACAAAAAATGATCTTCCAGGGCCTCAATCATAGTTATTAAAAGCTTGCCTAAAGAGATGGATGGGTACTTACCTGTTGATACAAGGATGAGATCAACCTTGTCTTACAAGTGACAGCATTCCACATCCTGTGAGCAAATGTGCCTATAGTGGAAAAGGGACAGAGAGTAGGGCTGGAGTAGTAACTTCCAGGGTGTCAAACTGGAGCCCCCGAGCACCACTTTTTAAGTTCTCTTCTCCAGGAGGAACCAGATCCACCATAAAGCAGTGCCTCCAAATCCCATTATGGCACGGCATCCTAAAATGATACTAAGGTTGATAGTATTGAAGGCTGCTGAGAAATCCAGCAAAACCAACATGAACATGTATACCGATAGGATACTTAAGCAGACTGAGGAGGAAAGACTTGCACTGCAACACTGGAAGGATTATTGCCCATCCTGCATTGCTCAACAGACTGAATATCCCCACCAACCTTTCAATATTTGAATGTGTGGCAGAAAGAAATGAACTTTATATTTATTCATAGTTGAACATTTGGTTATACAGTATATTCTTGAATCTGAACGATAAATATCCCTTGTTTTAATTGTGCACGGTAAAGGTAAAGGTTCCTCCTGCACATGCATGCTAGTCATGTCCAACTCTAGGGGCAGTGCTCATCTCTGTATTCAAGCCGAAGAGCCAGTGTTTTGCAAGTCCGTGGCCATGTGGCCGGCATGGTTGTAAGGAAACACTGTTTTACCTTCCTGCTTTTTACGGTGGTACCTATTTATCTACTTGCATTTACATGCTTTCGAACTGCTAGGTTGGCAGGGGCTGGGGTTATCAGCGGGAGCTCACTCTATTGCGTGGCACCCAGGATTTGAACCACCAAGCTGCTGACCTTGCAGCCAACAGTTTTTGGAGCCTTAGTCCACTGAGCCACCACGCCCCTAATTGTGCAAAAACACTTATAAAAAGTGTGATATATTTCCAACTTAATGCTGAATGTGGCTGGGTATATTCTTGTGATGTCTAGAAATAAATGTTTAATATTCCACAAAACCCTGCCATATATTCTTAATTCCAAATGCCTGTCTCCATGTGTGTGTAATGTCTCTCTTGGTCTATCAGTGTTGGGAGAGGGTTTGATGATGCATTATCATTTTTCTTCTCTGCAGGTGTGTTGGGAAAACCATGCTTTTATTCAAATGGAAGCAACATATTTGGTACCGATGATAACACTGAAATGCGTAACATTCCTTTTCCAAATGGGAATGGAAGTGGTTCAAATATGGCTACTTCAGAGGGCAACAAAATGCAGTCACCATCTTGGACAATAAATCCATTATTTCATGTTGACCAAATACATGGAAATTTTACCATACATAAGGGAGCTACACAGACAGTATCTGAAACACCAGCACCAAAAACTAGTCCTGCTGATGAAAGAGTCTTGATCAAAAGCCCTGCAGGTAGCACCTGGTCATCAGCCAAAATGGAAGAAACTCCATTGTCTATCAATATAACCATCAAAGTCATAGACAAGACATCTTCTCTGCCTACAAATCCATCTGCTGCACAAGGAACAGATATGAAAAGAAGTAAGTTTATATCAACAGAATTAGTTATGATACAAGGAAAACAGTATTGTCATAAGCATAATAGGTGTTAAGAAATACCAGTAAGATAGGGTGAAATGTTTTTATTTGTTTGTACTTATGAATCATGCCTTCTCTCATGAGTGTGTGAGGTGATTTAGTAGGAAACCATGGCAAACTGAAGTGCTGATATCAAACAAATAACAAAACCCCCCGAAAGAAGGATAAAATATAGGTATTAACTACAATTCCACAATTCTGCTCTGTTTTGTTCACGGCTAGTCAATCAGCTGCATATAGGAAATCCACAAGGGGGACAGGATGCAAGAGTCTTCCCTATTCTTGTTCCCCAGTGGCTGATACTACCTCTGGCACTGACAGAAATAATGTATCTGCCATGATTAGTAACCATAGGTGGCCTCACCTTTTAGAAATTCATCCGATCTCTCTTTAAAGTTACCCAAGTTGTTAGCTGTTGTTGTGAAGAGGGGTTTTTTCCGCCTTTGACTTGTACTGAATCTTCCACTATTCAGCTTTTAAGGACTGACCATAGCTGTAGTATTATGGGATACGGAAAAAGACTTTTCTCTTTAAGCACTTTCTCCATGAAGTGCATGATTTTATATGCCTCAGTGGTCTCTCCTCTCAGCATATGTTTCAGCCAACTGCCAAATAAATATGCTTTAACATTTTTTCATAGAGCCCTCATTCCAGGTCTTTTCTAAATTGGTTTGCACTTTTCTAATTTGGTTTGCACTCACTTCTCATGGAAAAAGAAATAGAGGGGAAACAACCATTCTTAGACATCATGGTCATATGGAAACCAAGCCTCCAATTAGGGCAAAAGTCTACAGAAAACCCAACCACTCAGATTGGTACCTACATAAAAATTCCAACGACCACCCATGACAAAAAAGAGGAATAATGAAAACTCTTGTAGACAGTACAAACCAAAACTGTGAAGCTGAATTCCTCAACACTGAACTCAGCCACCTGAATTGGGCCCTACAGGCAAATGGCTATTCCAAGAACGAAATCAAAAAGCCATCAAACAAACAACAAAAAACCAACACCAAATTGAAGAAGAAAAACGGCCTCCAACAAACAAAGTATTTCTGCCATACATAAAAGGAGTCACAGACTGCATGAACAAAGTGTTGAAAAAACACAACCTACAAACAGTATTTAGACCCGCCACAAAAATATAACAGTTGCTACAGCCAACAAAGGACAAAAGGAACCTACTCACCACTGCAGGACTCTACCGGATACCTTGTAGTTGTGGCCAGGTATATATTGGGACCACAAAGCGCAGCATCCAGGCCAGAATCAAAGAACATGAAAGACACTGCAGACTAAAACAACCTGAAAAATAAGCAGTAGTTGAACACACCTTGAAACAAAATGGACTTGAATCCTCTTCTAGGACACAGAAGTACTGGACAACACTACCAATCACTATGACAGACTACACAGGGAAGCCATTGAAATCCACAAACATAAGCACAGTTTCAAAAAAAAAGAAGAAACTCTATAAAGCAACAAAGCCTGGCTTCCAGTACTAAAAGCTGCAGAGGTCAAAGCTCAGTGATTCCCACCCAGGCACAAGCAAAAGTGATCAGTTCACACTTCACACAATACAACAGCTAACAACACCCATCAAGGATCGTTGCTACCCCTAATTTCATGGAAACTTCTTAATTCCTTCATCACAATACAATGACTAACACCTATTTTCCTACATAGGACAGGTTTCCTCTTTCCCACAACATTAAAACCCCAGTCTCACTCACTTTATAACACAGGGCACAGAGAGAACTCCTAGTTCCCTCAGCTCCTTGCCCTCTGAAGATGTCAGCCACAGAGTCTGGAGAAACGTCAGGAAGAAAAACTTCCAGAAAACAGCCAAACTGCCCAAAAAACTCACAACAACTATCAGATCCTGGCTGTGAAAGCCTTCGAGAATATAAAATACATTTATGTCTGTGGGGCCCTGCTAGTGGTTGACTTATGCCTAAACTGCATTTACATCTGTCATGCAATTAGCTTCATTCTAAATGAAATCGATTTAGAAATCATATGGTATTTGAGTCAGTGTGTGCCTTCTTTTCGGAAAAATTCCAAGATGTTTTAAAGCTGTGCTGCATCTTGGTTGAGGTAGTCATGCTGGTCACTCACTCCAGCTGTTGTAGTGAGGTGAGGTGAGGGAAGGAGGGAGGGAAGAAGAGAAAGTTGCTTGTCCAAGCTTGGCTGCTTCTGTCCCTTTAAAAATGTTCCAACGGTTTCCATTTGTACCCACAAAATACACCACAGAGACAAAGGTTGCCTGGCTTGGCAGTGGTGCAAAAACACTGATCCAAGCATGGATCCTCATGGACCCACATGACTGTGACATGGAGTCATTCCCAAACCACTGTTCAGTCTTTGGCCAGGGATGGTGCTTATGACTGAGGTTATTTTGTGGGATGGTCATACGCAAAAAACCACAACTATCTGTACCACTAATCCATTCCCCCCCCCCCCCCCAATAAAAGACCTTTCTTCACTCCTCCAACCTGCACTGGACTGTGTGCATCTTCTCCTTCCTCTCAGGCAAAGCCATCTTTGTTTTTGTTTACTTCATGGAGATACTTTTAAAAACCCTTTTAAAAAAATGCAGAACATGCTAAGAAAGTGTTCCTTTTTGTTCATAAGATCATGCCCTTAGCTGTGAAGAGTCAACCCTCTGTTCGGCCTTTTCTTTGAGCTGCAAGACTCATCTAAATAAGTTTTAATGATGGTTCTATAGTATAATGGTTATCAGTACCAACTCTATGATGCTACCATATCTGTCTTGTTGAGATCTCCTGCAGTTTCCAGGCCATCTAGAAGAAGTGAGTTGAATTTTAAATCCTGGTTTGAAAACTCTACTATGTCCGTGAGCATGGGGGATTTGTCCTCACACTTGTCAGCAGCTACAACATATAAATAAATCTTATTTTAAATACTTTCTAGAAGCCTTCCACTGAAACCTTCCACTTCCACAAGCAGAAGGCTTCCTAGGATTTTTTGCAGCTTCTTTGAACCTTTCATTGGTACTCGGCTCAATGAGTACTTCTTTCTGGTGGACCTGCATAACAGTCCCTTTGTTCACCGTTAGCTATCGCCAACAAATCGCTACAGAGTTAACAAATTATTATTCTTTACAGATCCTCTCATTAGCATAATGCTTACCTCCTGTTTTGCCTGTAGTTAAACTATGGTTTCTTTCCATTATGCTCCCTAAATGGATGTGTCCTCTGTCTCAGCTATTGGCCACAGTGTACTTCAGGTTGTTCATCTCAAAAACTAGAGGTAGCCACTATATTTTAAAGAGAGCATGTGAGCTGTGTCTCCTTCAGACTCATCTCTCTTTCTTCATTTTTCACAAAGAAAGGTAAAAAGGTTCCCCCGCACATGCGTGCTAGTTGTGTCCAACACTAGAGGCAGTGCTCATCTCCATATTTAAGCCAAAGAGCCAGTGTTGTGCAAGTCTGTGGCCACATGGCTGGCATAGCTGCAAAGAAACACAGTTTTACCTCCCTGCTTTTTTTTTACAGCGGTACCTATTTATCTACTTACATTTACATGCTTTCGAACTGCTAGGTTCACAGGAACTGGGGTTATCAGCAGGGGCTCACTCCGCTGCATAGCACCTGGGATTTGAACCGCTGAACTGCTGACTTTGTAGCCGACAGTTTTCAGTGTCCTAGCCGAGCTAAAAAGAGACATTTCCTTTATTCTTTAGGTATTGTTCTCCCTTTCTCCCTTAGCTGTAGTGCTGTTAGATGCTTTTTATTTTTGTACACCTTCGACATGTTCATAGCACTGCTTTCTTCAAGAAGTCCCCTTGGTTCTTCCCCTGCTACGAGGGCCCTTGAAAGTTATGCCGGGCTCCACATAATGATTTAGAAAGTGGACTGTTAAAGCTATCTTCATAATATATGAACTCACTCTCTTGGTCTGCAAAGGCTGAAGACAGTTTTTTGAGTCGTCGTCGTCATCATCATCATCATCATCATCTTAGAACTGTAGAGTTGGAAGGGATCCAATGGATCATTGACTGCAACCCCTGTCAAGGAGATGCATTGGGGCACTGAACCCCCCAACCTCTGGCTCCCCAGTCAGAAGCCTAAATCAGTGAGCTGTGGAGATGTGGAGAGCTAAAAAGGGAAAGATGTTCACCAGTGACCACAACAGATGGTTGGAATTAGCGCTATAACAATAGATTCCAGAAGATTATATTGTAGATTCCAATATAATGTATGGCTCCATAAACACGCCCTCTTTCTTTCTCATCTGCACAATATTCCGACTCAAGTTCAAACCAAGAAATTAATGGGCAGAAGTTGCAAGATGGATAAAACAAATGACTGCCAGTACAATCTCATGCACACTACAGAAATAAAGATGACAGTGGAATGTAGGTTTTAGTAAAAAAAAATGTCTAAGGTTGCATTTATCTTCACATACTGCAAAATGGTTATGTGGAATTAACAGCCCATAAGAGGTGGTTAAAATTTTAACAGATGACTGGAATATTAGTTCATTAATTGTTATCAGGTAAATTGCTCCTGTATTCTCCATAAGTTGTATATATCTGAATGCCAGCAGATGAGAGGCAAATGACACGGCAGAATGTTTGCTTCATGCCGTCCATGTGCACCCAGATGTAGACAAGGGAAGGGAAGGTACATAGCAGGCAACATAATAGGAAACAAAAACCAAGGGATGGAGAAAGTGAAGGAGGCTTAAAGAGGACAAACCATGTGCTAGAGGAAAATTAGCCAGAAAAAAGCTAATAAGACAATAGTACAATCTGACATGAGTCTGCTCAGAAGTAAGTCTCATTGGGCCCAGATAAGTGCATAGAAGCCTAAATGTCTCATCTTGTTTTGATCTAGTTCGCCATTTTTTTTTGCCTTCTAGTGTAACAGTGTTGTTACCTCATGTCACAAATGTGTTTTTATTTCCCAGGTTCCTGCATAACTATCACCCACAGCCAGTGCCACATGCTGCCATATAACCACACCACTTTAACACCAGTCCTTCCTGTTGTCAAAAGCATTGAAATGGAAAAATTTCTCAAGTTCTTCAGTTATCTCAGCCGCCTCAGCTGCTATCAACACATCATGCTGTTCGGATGTAGCCTTGCTCTTCCTGAGTGCGTCCGTGATGAGGATGACAGGTATTTGGGGATCAAGGTTGCTCCGCGATTAGACCCAGTTGTATCAGAACACTGCAAACTTGTAGCAACACAACCTGTTGTTAAGTCATAGGATCTTTTTTTGCTCAAACAGCTTTTTAATCCATAGTTGCCTCCCACAGATTTTTGCCAAGCTTAACCAGCTACAAGGAACATAAAAGCAGACATAGGCATTCCTGTCTCTAGCATGTTCCTTATGTGTAGTTTACAACTAATTTTCAACCTGGAAAACCAGTTTCCATTTAGAGTGAGTTCATTCATATTATGTAAACTGTGAAATGGGCTAAACTCTTATTGTCAGACAAATGTATAAACAGTCTTCCTAAGAAAACATTCTATTTGGTTGATACTGGGTTCTGTGCCAATTACAATAATTAGTGCTAATTATGGTAGTTTTATTGCCAGTGGAAGCTAGTCAGATGAAGGATAAGAAATATGTAGATCCATAGGTATATAAAATCAAGGGTGACAATAAGTACAGCTAATAGTACATTAAACCTTTTGGAGTTTTTTACAACCTCTCATGCTAATTTAGTAGGTTTAACTTATAAGGAACATTCTGGGTTGGGGTGAATATCAGCTTACCAAACAGTAACCAATTGTTCCTTACATGCATTGAATTCATAGGCAGCCCCGCCTCTCTGCTCAGTTTTTTCTAGAGATGAGCACGAAATGCCAAAATGGCGTTTTGTCTTGTTTTTTATTGTTTGATTTTGTTTAGAACAAAATGTTTTTTTTAAAAAAGATTGCTTCATTTTTAATTCTTTTTTTGTTTTTTGTTTTTTTTTACTGCACCAACCACTTTTATTTATTTATTTAGTTTTATGTTTTTACTCTACCGCTGACCAGCTGGCCCGCAGGCTGAGTCGGTGCTTTTTAATGTTTTTTAATTTTTTATTTATTTAATCAAGCACCGACCAGCTGGCCCGCAGGCTTGTTTCATTTTTATTTTTTATTTATTTATTCAAGCGCTGACTGGCTGGCCCGTGGGCCAGGTCGGCGCGTTTTAATTTTTAATTATTTATTCAAGCGCCGACCAGCTGGCCCATGGCCTGGGTTGGCACTTTTTAATTTATTATTTATTATTCATTTATTCAAGCACTGACCAGCTGGCCTGCCAGCTGGTCGGCACTTTTTAATGTTTTAAAATTATTTATTTATTTATTCAAGTGCTGATCAGCTGTAGTGTGGGCTGATCAGTGATTCCCCCCCCCCCCGGAGGGAGGCCTCCATGCTGCCTAGGCAGCCCTCCCCGCGGGGGCTGGTCAGCAGCAGTGACGAGTCCTGGGCCCGATGGCAATATTCAGGTAGGAGAAGATGCCAGATGGGGGAACGAAAAACAAAATGAAATGAAACAAAAATTTCTGTTTTGTTTCATTTTTCTTTGAGGGGTGGTTCATTATTCATTTTGTTATATAACAAAACAAATAACAAATAACAAAACAAATACAAAATTCATTTCATGCCCATCTCTAGGTTTTTCCTCTCCTTAGTTTGTTGAGATCTGTTGCTGAAAGCAGTCATGTATGTCAGTTTGATGTTTTCTTTGTTCATGGCAGTAAGTACTGAAACCTTTCCCCCCCTGTTAATATCTCAAAATGAGTTATTAAAACTGTTAAGTTCCAGTTAATGAAAAAAGAGGCGGACAGCACTGGGAAATGTAAAACTGTTCTACTTTGTGAATCCCTAGATTTCTGTTGCACAGCCAGAGGAATTTAACAAAAAATTCAAAACTCTACAATAGAACCACTGGTACCAATTGTTGGAGTCATTTCAATAGACCAACAATGTCAACATCATAAGTGCAAAATAGATATATATTGGGGATAGTTCTGTCCCACAGCCTAAAAAATAGAAAAGCATATCCTTCCTTAATAAAAAGGGGAGATAAAAACTCATTTAGAACCAAGCACTTACTCCCCTGCCCACACAATTACCTGTGAATTTGGTTTTTTAAAAACTGGTTAGGAGTACAGTAAATGTTTAAGATAAAACTGGCTAGGAGTAAACATCTTCCCTTATGTAGTTATGTGGTGAGTGTGATATGAATCAGGCCTCTGCCCTCTTCTGTTTTTGCATATTGCATATTCAACACAGGCTGTAGTTTATTCCGAAGGAAAGTTAGTTCAGGAAGAGAATTGCAATGCACAGGGTTGAGGGTTTTGATTCACCCAACAACACAGAAAAACACTTCTTTGAATGCAAATGTCTTCTACATTGGCAAGCAGTTACATAAAACAAGCAAGCTGAAGTCCGCATATCAAGAACAGTTTTTAAAAATTACAGTCCTGTATACAAAGCAGAACCCCTTTGCTTTTAATAAGTGCTCACCAATTGCCCCTTTGTCTCTCTCTCTCTCTGTCTGTCTGTCTCTCTCTCTGTGCATGTGGGCAGTTGACTTTCACTGAAAGTAGGATGTGCTAGTATAAATTTCAGTGGAAATTTAAAGAAAATTAATTCTCTGAAAGAAGAAATGAATCATTTGCAGTGCGATTTGCATCAGTTCACATATAATGTTTTTGTGTGACTGCAGAATCATTACTATGATTGCTTATGCTTTAGGCAATGCTTTTCTGTGCAATTACTGTGGTTGCTTAGAAATGACAAGTACAAATCTTAGGTGCCTCGTACACAATCTCCATCTGAGGTTTTGTCAGCCTTATGTGCCACCATCTGACCCACCAGCCTCTGGCAACTGATCAATGAGTATTCTCAAATAGTACTTTATTGCTGCCTTCCCCACATGACTGCCACTGTGAGGATGGGAAATATTGCTTTGGTGTACCAAGGATCGTTTTTAGCACACTAAATGTATAATTGTTCCCCATTTGTTTATATGCTGTACGGAGTTCTCTTACTGAATCTGTTTTCTGTTCTCATCATTGAATAAGATACTGTCTGAAAGTGTGGTTCTTTTTTTTACTGAGCGCATACTCATCACTATGCAAACAGAATGTGTGTCATGGTTTTGAAACCGGTCCCCAAGCTCTTTAAGATTTAAACCATTTTGTTTGGTTTTAATGCCTCTGTAGCTGAACACTCCATGATCTTCCACTCCATTCTCGGCGTGCTTGTCAAATATTTGGTGTCTCTTTGTATTTGATTAAAGTATTTGATAATTAGCAACTAATTCCTAGTGTACATTATGTGCAGTCCAGTTGGGGCTGACTTCTAATGACCTTAATACAGCTTTCTAGTTAAGTGAGATATTTAAGGAGTGGTATTAGTATTTATTTATTTATTCATTATTATATTTATATCCCGCTTATCTTCTGTGCAGAACTCTAAGCGGCTAACAAACGGGCGACCAAGCGCCAAAACAAACAATAATGATATATAATACAACAGTAATAAGATAAAGACAACACAATATAAAAGACACAAATAACACATAAAAGTTCTAGTGCATCCCTAAACGCCGACAAGGCGTGAGTTCTAAGCCAATGACACCAATGGTCAATGATTAATAAAAATCAGTAACGATGGCGGGGTATATGAACCCAGGTTTTCTGAGTTCTGTTCCGTCATTCTACCCACTGTGCCACACTGGTATCCCAATTTCTCCCAGATGGTATTTGTCATATAACAGTATTCACTTACTGCATTAATGAGAGCTAACATAATTTTAGCATTTGACAACATCTCATAATTTATCTTAGAAATCTACCAAAACAATTAAAAGATGCCAACCTATTAATGGTGTATAATTCACATTTTCAAGTACAAATATATTCAGATAGACTGAATATTTCATATTGACTTCAGTCTATGGAAAACGTTTCACTTGTTTGCCACTTTTTATTTTTATATGTTTCTCTCTAATAAACAAAGCTGTAATGCTTTCTCTGCTAACATTTCCCATTTGCAAAATTATAAAATCATTCTCAAATATGGTGCAGCATTCCCTCCCCTTCCCCTCTTCTCTCCCACCCCCAACAATATTGACTAAAAGTTGTGCAAACTTCTTTTTACTGTGCATACTTGGGAGACATGTTTCTGGAACAGAAAGCCTTGTATGAGGCCTCTTTTTCAGTCCTATTGGAACCTGATAATAAAAAAACAAGCCATGGTAACCACATTGCCATCAAACAAATTCTAAACTCCATAGTGAGGCAATACCTTTGCAGACCAACCAAGAAGGTACAAAAGGGGTGCAGAGGCATACAAAATTTGCACACTTTCAAGAATATTATTTCTTCATCAAGTGAGATGTTAAAAGTACAGGTGTACTTTGGGAAATGGGATTCATCAAAGAAACTATGGTGTTAGATTTAGCTGCCCAGAGTGGCCAGATGGCCAGATGGGCAGGGTATAAATCTAATAAATTAAATTTCATCTGAGATAGCCCATACATTCAGGAAAAAAATGTTTCTGATATGCCCAAGAATTTAATCCTATTAATGATACATGTCATGATACTGTAGACTTGCCCACACAGACTTGCACCTCATTCCCCAAAACTTCAGAACCAAAACCTAAGGCTTATGAACAATACCTTCTGAATATAAAGGGAACATAAATAAATCAGAATACCGATTTATTTGCCTTTCAGCAAGTTTATTCCTGCAGTCATTGAAAAATGTGTGTGAAAGAGACACAATGTACTATAGACCATGATATGAATTTAAAGACCTAGCTCTCTATTCTAGCAGCACCACTTTAAAGCAAAACATTGGTGTGTGGGGGAGAGAGGACAAGATTGCTTTGAAAATGTCTGAGCTGCATTTTGAAGCCTTAAGAATGAAATGTTAAACCTAGGCTTGCCAGATTGACAGCATCCCGTTCTTTGAAATTTGTGCTTCAGGCCTGAGGCCCAGAGAACAGACTCACAGCATGAATCCTAGAGCAGAACGAGAGACTTGGCATGGCACCCCTAAACAAATATCTCTTTCAGTGTCTTCCATAATGTTTGTCCTGTATGACTCTTAACAGTTTTGTAGCACATGGCTATCCATATCCAGTCACAAGTAAGTCCATTTAGTTCCATGGAATATGTTTCCAAGTAAGTGCACATCAGGCTGCAGCCTTAAATTAATTAATATTCCTTTTTAAAATAAGGCAAGCTCTTGCTGTCACTCAGCAGCACTGTGAAATATCAAACACGTGAACTAAGATAATCGTGGAGGGGTGCTGAAGTGACAGCTGAAAATCACATCAAGGGTGCTGTTATTAAAAGCTCCTGGTGGGCTGGGAGGCTGTGTATGTCAGCTGAGCCATGCCTAGAAGACAAAGGGATACATGATAAGAACTGTTGACAGGGAGATGGGTTAAATTTAAAAGTGCCGTATAAACACCACTGACACTGTGCAAGCAAATCGGCCACTTGTTCCAAATGATGAAAAAAGTTAAGATACATTGAACTGCAAGTCTGGGAGTTGAGTCATGGCAACTGCACTTCTTTTCTTGAGAGATTGAAATGTTTTGCTGCTCATCCAAACAGCTTTGTCAGTCTGAGGAGAGCTAGTTGCGAGTCCACCATTTTATAGTTCACTTTGACCTCCTGTCACCCTGGTCTGAAATAGGCTCATAAGATGAACAATGGCCTGAATAGGATCATTAGGTGGACAGTAGGCTCAATAGGCCATTAGGTGATCAATGGCCTTAGATGCTGAAACCCATAAATTATGAGTCATTAGCTATGGCCTTGGTGGTAGAGGTGTGAAGTATTTTGATTTGTCTGGGGATTGTTGAAATAACTGCCTGATAAGTAGCAGATAGACTGTGCCTGAGCCCCCCATCTCTGTTGAGAGAAGGGTTTTCAATACATTAATGGCTTCCCTGACCCCTCTCTCAAACTACCTATCTTCTCTGTCTAATATGTATACATCTTCATCTTTGAATGAGTACCCTTTGTCCTTCAAGTGGAGGTATACTGCTGATTCTGGTCCTGAGCTGTTGCCCCTCCTATTTTTATGGATTTCAGCACCTTAGACCATTGGTCACCTAATGGCCTATTGAGCCTATTATCCACCTAACAAGCCTATTCAAGCCATTGTTCATCTTATGTGCCTATTTCAGACCAGGGTGACATGAAGTCAAAGGGAACTACAAAATGGAGGAGTCACAACTAGCTTTACTCAGACTGACAAAGCTGTTTGGATGAGTAGCAAAACATTTCAATCTCTCAAGCAAAGAAGTCCAGTTACATTAATATGTTATTATTATTATGTTTTAATTGTTTTATAGTATTTTATTATGCTCGGTATTATTGTATTTGGTAATTTCTTTCTTCTTATTGTTGTTCCTTTTCACTTTATTCTTATTGTATTGAAGTATACTGTGTGGAGTTTTGTTTAGAAGATGGGTGGCAAATAAATAAATAAATAAATAAATAAATGGCTCAGCTTCCAGATAAACTCACCTGGATGACTGAGAATCTTCACAGATGTATTGAACTGCAAGGTAGAATACTGATTTATTTGCCTTTCAGCAAGTTTATTCAATTGTTATAGTTGTTGTGAGTTTTTCGGGCTGTTTGGCCGTGTTCTGGAAGTTTTTCTTCCTGACGTTTCACCAGACTCTGTGGCTGACATGTTCAGAGGGCAAGGAGCTTAGGTGTTTGTGTGTGTTTGTGCGTGCGTGCGCGTATACGTGTGCACGCGTGCACGCGTGTGTGCGTGTGTGCGAGAGAGAGAGAAAGAGAGAGAGAGAGATTGTGTGGGAAAAGAGATGGTATCGTATGTACATCTCTTGATGGAAGCATTTGGTAATTAGCTGTCTTTAAATAGATTCTGTGATTATAATGAGTTTGCCAGTATTGCTGATATGTGATAGGCTGGCAGAATTTGATACTTCATTGTACCAAGACCCACTGTTGTCTTTTGGATATGCACTTGAAGTACATTTACTCCTAGGATAGCAGGGTCCTAGGACCATTCTACTGATCTGTATAAAAAGCAAACAATAGAAAGTCTTAAACTTTGGGGGGCATACAGCATTGTGCTGTTCAGATGTCAACCTTAATAGTAATGAAGAAACACACACACACACACACACACACACACACACACACACACACACACACACACACACACACACACACACACACACACACACACACACACACACACAATCTACACTTAATATAATAGTAAAAATGATTTATTTTATGTTTACTACTGACATAAAGCAAAACATGGGGAAGCCTGGTCTTTTTCCTGTGAGAATCTGAGGTATTTTGATCAGCTGACAGAAATAAGTATTCTGTGACAGTTCAGCCTGTGTTGCCTTACTTTTGTTTTTGCAATATGTGACTGGCGATATCACTCCGCTGATCTTAGCACTCCCACTTATGAAACTGGTGGTATTGACAGTCCACTCGGCAGCAAGTGGATCAAAGGAAGCCAGTCTCCACCCAACCCCATCCTACTATTTACTGACAGCAGACCCCTCCTCAACTGCTTTGTAACACACACATACCCTGGTTTCTCTCTCCCTTCTTCCCATTCTCTCTTTTTTGGAGGTTCCACTCATGCCTTCATGTGAGGAAAATATTCCATAGTTCTTCTGATACTTTACATACCTCTATCGTATTGATTCACGGTCACAGAGGATACATATACCAGGGTTGTTACATAAACCAGGATGAATGTCCTAGGGACTTAACATGATAAGAACTGTTGACATGGAGATGGGTGAAATTTAAAAGTGCCTTATAAACACAACTGAGACTGTGCAAGCAAATCAATCTTTAAGGAACTTTTAGCATTATCAATTTATTTCCCCTATTTGAATTGTAATTATAATTCATAATCATATAAAACATTTATCAATACCTTGATATACTAGGAAGGGGCATATATATATACACAATTACACATATACTCTTGTGACCAGGGTCTCACTCTGCACTTCCTTGGGGTGTTACTGCTTCCGCCATCACTGCACTTTCCTTTCCTTCCTACAGAATCCTAAAGTGGGCTTGTAGTGTAGGTTGCTGAGATTGTCTCCCCTCCCCAAATGCTGCACCACCGCCACCATCACATGCTCCTCCTCCTCTTCCAACCCCTTTGCTATGTGCTATGTTGATCTGGTCAGTTGGCCACTGCTATGTAACCTGTGAAAAAGAGAAAAGGGAAGGAGTCAAAGGATGGATGGAGGGTAGGGTGGGAGGCCTGGGAATTAGGGTGATTTCTGGTGTGGTGTGTTCCACACACTGTCTCATGGGAATGGTAAGAACAATTTTAGCAGCAGACGCTCCTAAGGTGTGCTATAGAAAACTCTTGTTCAATCAGTGCATAGCCAGGCCCTCACTAAGCTCTTGGATTAGTTGCATAATGAAGTTGTAAACCACCCAGAGAGTGCTGTAAGCACTATGGGGTGGCATATAAGCAGAACACTTGGCTTTTTGCTTAGCTCTTGAAACAATGAGATTAGCTGCTAGAAATAGTTTGGAACTTAAATTGGTTCCAAGTTAAGGCATCACTTTGATTAGGTTGTTTATATTTAGATTATTAATATTACCTTATCTCACTTAAGAGCTAGGCAACACTGATGGTTGCAAGAATCCCTTGGTTGCAATCTCTTTGGCTTCCAACCCCAACCTCTGCTGAAGGAGGCAAAGCATGAGAAGTGAAGCTACCTGGTGGACCTCCTAACTTCAATCTCCTACATTGCAAATCTTCCAGATGAGTGCGCAGAAGGAGCAAGTGCTCTGTCCCTGCCCCTGGCTTTGTTCTGTGTAGGAATGACTTGGGGGTGCATGAGAGAGAAGTGATGTAGAATGAGGGTTGCCATATCCCATTCTCCAAATTTAGTATGCTTATCACTGTAGTAATTATTAGGTAGCTTTATTTGCATACCATAAAATTAATACAGGGCTTTCCAAATTATGCAAATAAATTGTATTACTTGTCAGAGTGGGCTTTTTTCTCTCACCAATATGTTGCATCCTTGGCATAATTTATAAGAGCAACTGCTGATTAGAGAGAGACATGAATTGTTTTTGTTGGAATTGGAGCAGAAAGACCCAGTTTAGTCACAAAGCCTCATTGGGGCCCTTCAGTCAAATTCTTAGATTTATTTTCTTTATAGGAGGGGGCTTCAGTTTAAAATGGGAAGAGGGGGTATCATGTAAAGCAGCCATGTTCATTGCATATAAATCAGGGAATAATGATGTTTTACTCACACATGGGCACTTGGTGATGTTCTCATGAGAGCTTTTTTTTTTTTTTTGCTACCAGCTAGCTAAAGTCACTATTTCAATAAATTTGAGAGTCTACATGTCAAGATTTATCTTCAGTAGGTAAAATTTGTTACACAGAAGACTTGGGTCCTAAGTAGGCATTAAATGCATGCAACTGACATACAGTACATACCAATGGTCTTCTTAAAACAAACAAAACAAAACATAAGAACATAAGAACAGCCTTGCTGGAACAGGCCACAGCCCATCCTGTCCAGCATTCTATCTCACACAGTGGCTCACCATTTGCTTCAGGGTATTCCCAAGTAGATGTCTTCACCTGCTTATGATTCCCTGCAAATGGCATTAAGAGATATCCTGCCTATCTCTCCAATCCGGAAGTTTTCCTTAGGCATCTATAATAATAGCCAATAGCCATTGATACCCTTGTTCACCATGAACTTGTCTAATCCTTTGTTAAAGCTGTCAAGGCTGACAGCTGTCACAGAATGTGACGGCCAGATTGGTGGTGGGTGCTCGCAAATACGATCACATCACCCCAGTTCTGGCGCGCCTGCATTGGCTGCCCATGGCCCTCCGGATAAGGTTCAAGGTCTTGGTTTTGGTTTTCAAAACCCTCCATGGCTTGGGACCTGAATACCTGGCAGAGCGTATCCACCAGAGATCAGCTGAGGCTAGGCCCACTCGAATGTCGCGGGCGTGCTCACTCAGGGTGGCCACTACCAGGGAGGCGTGGAAATCGGTAACACACAACTGTGCCTTCTCTGTGGTTGGCCCTTTATTATGGAACCTCACCTACTGAGTGAGCTGCGCCTTGCACAGTCCCTGTCCGCCTTCAAAAAGGCATTAAAAACTTTGCTGTTTAAGGAGGCATATGGTGACCTTGTTTCTACCTATTTTTTTTAGTGTCCACATGCTTATTTTGTTGCTTTCTTTTTGATGCTCCCTCATATTACTGTTTTAGTCGATGTTCTTATATCTGTAAACCACCCAGAGTTCCTTGGGAAGATGGTGCGGTATAGAAGTGTAACAAACAAACAAACAAACAAACAAACAAACAAACAAACAAACAAACAAACAAACAAACAAACAAACAAA